>JALJCO010002057.1:0-460046 GCA_023101725.1 Atherinomorus stipes | reverse complement strand
ACTATAATGCTCAAAGGCTAAAGAAGTTGAAGACGTTGAACTGAAATGCTTTAAGAAGTTAAACTATATTGCTCAAAGGCTAAAGAAGTTGAAGTTGAACTGTAATGCTTATAAGCTGAAGATGTTGAAGCATAAGGCTGAAGAAGTTGGAGAAGTTGAAGAATTTGAAGCATAAGGCTGAAGAAGTTGAATACATCGAAATATAATGTTAAAACAGAGCTGAAGATGGATCAAACAGTTGAATGATTGTTGAATTTGGCTTAAAATAGTTTAAAATGGCTTTAAATATTTGAAAATGCTTTGAAAAAAGGTTTAACCAGCTTAAGATAGGAAAAGATGGCTGAAGAGACCTCATGGAAGCCTGAACTGAAATCAGTTTAAGGTTGAAGGCAACATTAAAAGAACTGCAACATTAAAACTGCATGGAAACAGCCTGAAGACAGCTTAATCAGAGCTGAATTAAATCCCTCCAGCTCAGTTTGATACCAAGACTAAATGTCAATAGAAAGAGCATCTAAAACCTTTCTAGTGATATTAATATTATCTTTTTTGGAGCTACCACCACCGAGATACATTAATTTATTTGTTTCCACTTCCGGTTTTAAACTGATGTCGGACTTGATGTCATCTGAAAGAGCAGAAAACAACCTTTCTAGTGATATTAGTTTCATAATTTTCGGAGCTTCCATCACAGAGATACATGAACTTATTTGTTTCTTTTTGAGGCCCCGCCCACTTCCGGTTTGAAGTGACGTCGGACATGATGTCATCAGAAAGAGCAGAATATACCCTTTGTAGTGATATCAGTTTCATAATTTTCAGAGCTACCATCACAGAGATACATGGATTTATTTGTTTCTTTTTTAAGGCCCCGCCCACTTCCGGTTTGAAAGTGACGTCGGACATGATGTCATCACAAAGAGCAGAAAATACCCTTTCTAGTGACATTAGTTTCATAATTTTCGAAGCTACCATCACAGAGATACATGAATTTTTTTTTTAAATTAATGAGGCCCCGCCCACTTCCGGTTTAAAAGTGACGTCGGACTTGATGTCATCAGAAAGAGCAGAAAACAACCTTTCTAGTGATATTAGTTTCATAATTTTCGGAGCTACCATCACAGAGATACATGAATTTTTTTAAATTAATGAGGCCCCGCCCACTTCCGGTTTAAAAGTGACGTCGGACTTGATGTCATCAGAAAGAGCAGAAAACAACCTTTCTAGTGATATTAGTTTCATAATTTTCGGAGCTACCATCACAGAGATACATGAACTTATTTGTTTCTTTTTGAGGCCCCGCCCACTTCCGGTTTGAAAGTGACGTCGGACTTGATGTTATCAGAAAGCGCAGGAAATAATCTTTCCAGAGATGTTTCATTTGTAATTCTCAGATTTACCATGACCAAGATATGAACTTGTCTCTGATTCTTTTGAAGAAGTAGACAACATTTTCAATTAAAATGGGCTTAATTGAGCAGGATAAATCTATCTATCTATCTATCTATCTATCTATCTATCTATCTATCTATCTATCTATCTATCTATCTATCTATCTATCTATCTATCTATCTATCTATCTATCTATGTATGTCTGTCTGTTCTGTCTTTCCTTCTTTCTGTCTGTTTGTCTGACTATGTTAGTTTATCAGTTCTGGTTCCAAAGGAGGAGAAAGAAGAGATGATGGCAAAGGGAGGAAGGAGAGGAGGAATTCGGAGGAGAGAAAGGAGGCTTACAAGGGTGTTTCAATATACTGAGAGACACATTTCTGGTGTTGAGGACGTGCCAGGAGACAAAAAGAGGACAAAAGGACAGTCGTGATTACTTGGTATCACACCAGTCTCATACAAGTTGTTATCAGCGGCATACCAGTCTGATACAAGTGTGATGCCAGTGGCATACCAGTTCGGTACAAGTGGCATACCAGTTTGGTACCAGTGCCATACCAGTTTGGTACCAGTCTGATACCAGTCTGGTACCAGTGCTATACCAGTCTGGTTTCAGACTGACCAGTGGCATACTAGTCTGGAACCAGTGTGGAACCAGTGAAATACCAGTCTGGTACCAGTGGCATACCAGTCTGGTAACAGTGCTGTACCAGTCTGGTTTCAGACTGACCAGTGGCATACCACTCTGGTTCCAGTCTTATACCAGTGGCATACCAGTCCGGTTCCAGCCTGGTACCAGTGCCATACCAGTCTGGTGCCAGGGGCATACCAGTCTGGTGTCAGTCTGATGCCAGTGGCATAACCATTTTGGTTCCATACTGGTACCACTGCTATACCAGTCTGATACCAGTCTGGTACCAGTCTGGTACCAGTTTGGCTCCAGTCTGGTACCAGTGCTATACCAGTCTGATACCAGTGGCATACGAGTTTTGTACCAGTCTGGTACCAGTGCTATAGCAGTCTGGTTTCAGACTGACCAGTGGCATACTAGTCTGGAACCAGTGTGGAACCAGTGAAATACCAGCCTGGTACCAGTGGCATACCAGTCTGGTTCCATTCTGGTACCACTGCTATACCAGTCTGGTACCAGTCTGGTACCAGTTTGGTTCCAGTCAGTTACCAGTCTGATACCAGTCTGGTACCAGTTTGGCTCCAGTCCGGTACCAGCGCTATACCAGTCTGGTACCAGTCTGATACCAGTGGAATAGCAGTTTTGTACCAGTCTGTTAACAGTCGAATACCAGTGCCATACCAGTTTGGTACCAGTATGGAACAAATGAAATACCAGTCTGGTACCAGTCTGATACTAGTCTGTTTACAGTCTGATACCAGTGGCATACCAGTATGGTTCAATTCTGGTACCAGTGCTATACCAGTCTGGTACCAGTGTGGAAAAAATGACATACCAGTCTGGTAGCAGTGCCATACCAGTTTGGTATCCAGTGTGGAAGCAGTTATATACCAGTCTGGTACAAGTGGCATACCAGTCTGGTGTCAATCTGGTACCAGTTTGGTTCCAGTCAGTTGCCAGTCTGAGACCAGTTTGGCTCTAGTCTGGTACCAGTGCTATACCAGTCTGGTACCAGTCTGATACCAGTGGCATACCAGTTTTGTACCAGTCTTTTAACAGTCCAACACCAGTGCCATACCATTTTGGTACCAGTCTGATACCAGTCTGGTACCAGTGCTATACCAGTCTGGTTTCAGACTGACCAGTGGCATACTAGTCTGGAACCAGTGGGGAACAAGTGAAATACCAGTCTGGTACCAGTGGCATACCAGTCTGGTGTTAGTCTGATGCCAGTGGCATACCAGTCTGGTTCAATTCTGGTACCACTGCTATATGAGTCTGATACCAGTTTGGTACCAGTCTGGAACCAGTTTTGTTCCTGTCTGGTACCAGTGCTATACCAGTCTGGTACCAGTCTGATATCAGTGCCATACCAGTTTGGTACCAGTCCGATACCAGTCTGGAACCAGTGCTATACCAGTCTGGTTTCAGACTGACCAGTGGCATACTAGTCTGGAACCAGTGTGGAACCAGTGAAATACCAGTCTGGTACCAGTGGCATACCAGTCTGGGGTCAGTCTAATGCCAGTTGCATACCAGTCTGGTACCAGCCTGAAAACAGTCTGTTAACAGTCTGATACCAGTTGCATACCAGTCTGGTTCCATTCTGGTATCACTGCTATACCAGTCTGATACCAGTCTGGTACCAGTGCTATACCAGTCTGGTTTCAGACTGAACATGGGCATACAACTCTGGTTCCAGTCTGATACCAGTTGCATACCAGTCTGGTTTCAGACTGAACATGGGCATACAACTCTGGTTCCAGTCTGATACCAGTTGCATACCATTCTGGTTGCAGCCTGGTTCCAGTGCAATACCAGTCTGGTACCAGTATGGAACCGGTGAAATACCAGTCTGGTACCAGTGGCATACCAGTCTGGTAACAGTGCTGTACCAGTCTGGTTTCAGACTGACCAGTGGCATACCACTCTGGTTCCAGTCTTATACCAGTGGCATACTAGTCTGGTTCCAGCCTGGTACCAGTGCCATACCAGTCTGGTGCCAGTGGCATACCAGTCTGGTGTCAGTCTGATGCCAGTGGCATAACCAGCCTGGTTCCATACTGGTACCACTGCTATACCAGTCTGATACCAGTCTGGTACCAGTCTGGTACCAGTTTGGCTCCAGTCTGGTACCAGCGCTATACCAGTCTGGTACCAGTGGCATACCAGTTTTGTACCAGTCTGTTAACAGTCTAATACCTGTGCCATACCAGTTTGTTACCAGTCTGGTACCAGTGCTATAGCAGTCTGGTTTTAGACTGACCAGTGGCATACTAGTCTGGAACCAGTGTGGAACCAGTGAAATACCAGCCTGGTACCAGTGGCATACCAGTCTGGTGTCAGTCTGATGCCAGTGGCATACCAGTCTGGTTCCATTCTGGTACCACTGCTATACCAGTCTGGTACCAGTTTTGTTCCAGTCAGTTACCAGTCTGATACCAGTCTGGTACCAGTTTGGCTCCAGTCCGGTACCAGCGCTATACCAGTCTGGTACCAGTCTGATACCAGTGGAATAGCAGTTTTGTTCCAGTCTGTTAACAGTCAAATACCAGTGCCATACCAGTTTGGTACCAGTATGGAACAAATGAAATACCAGTCTGGTACCAGTCTGACACCAGTCTGTAAACAGTCTGATACCAGTGGCATACTAGTCTGATACTAGTCTGGTACCAGTCTGATACCAGTCTGGTACCAGTCTGACACCAGTGCCATAGACAGTCTGGTACCAGTATGGAACCAGTGCCATGCCAGTATCATACCAGTCTGGTACCATCTGATATCATTGGTCACACAGGTGTTAAATCCAGTTTATGAGGAGAGGAGTTGACAAGAGGACAGACAGAGACAATCCTGGTGTTTAGGACACAGCCAGAAGACACAAAGACATGATAGAGAGACAATCCTGATGAGTTTGTAGTAAGAAATACATTAGAAAGTCCTACATGTGTATTTCTATGTGATTTATGAATGAAAAGGTTGTCATGACAATGGAGCTACATGCATGTGTAAGAGAATGACAGTTGATGACAGTTACACAGACTTTGTTCTTCAGTTTTCTATAGGAAAATGCTGGAGACCACCCCCCGAACAACTGTCCACTGAGAGGAAACCGTAACAGATATCAAAATAATTTTTTCACCGTGAGCGCCACGAGGCTTTGAGGAACTCAGAAATGTCTTTTATTTTATCCTAAGGTACACACAATTGGCATGATGACAAGTTATATCCACATGACCTTTTAGGATTCTTCGTCCAGATTACAATGGAGTTTAATAGGGGCAAAATGGTGACTTTGTAAGATTCCGAGGGGCGTAGTTCGAAAACGGTGCGTCTGACGGGTTTTCGACCCCCGGAGTCCGACGAAGCCAACGAGTCAAGCTCCGTAATGATGTAAATTTTATTTTTCTGTGATGAAAACTGTAGAAGTTATGGCCATTTGTTCAAGATTTTTCTGAGGATGAAATTTTTTTGCCTGAAAAGTGCAATTTTTCATGTTTTTTCAGAGGGCATAGCTCAAAATCGGTTGAAGATATGAAGCTGAAAATATAGATTCTAGTTGTTCAACTCCTGAAGAGTATTTTAAGCTTTGAATGGTGTTTCTAGCTGAAACTATGTTGAAGATATGAACGCTAATTGGAGCTGAAGGATTTGAAGTTAGAGTGAAGTAGAGTGGAGCGAAAGGGAGCGAAAAAGCTGAAAATCTAAAATTTGAACAATTTGTAAACTGGCGTAATTCAAAATTTGCGGAAGATATGAAGCTGAAAAGTCATTCCTGAATAGCTGAATGTCTGCAGATTTGAAAAAAGTTTGAATGGTGTTTCTAGCTGAAGGTATGAAAAAGCCTTAGGGTTTGAAAGGAGCGGAAGTTTTTTGAAGGATTTGAAGGGTTTTACATTGAAGTCAATGGGAAAAATTTGATCAATAAATGATCAATAACTTGAAAACCGCTGAAGATATCAATACCAAAAGTCATAGCAGGAATGTCCTGAATGAGCTGAACGTTTTGATACCTGAACGGTTGAAGTGAGTTGAAAGGCCTAGGAGGAGTAGGCGACCGAAAAACGGCGGAAAAATAATAATAAATAAAGGGAAACAGGAAAACTAACTTGTGAATGCGCTGAACGCATTCACACAAAAGCATCCCAACTAGAAAGTGCTGTTACTCCGCAACAGCATGTGTGAATGCGTTTATGCTGAAGACGCTGAACTAAATGCTAAAGAAGCTGAAGTAGTTGAACTATAATGCTCAAAGGCGGAAACAGTTAAACTATAATGCTTATAGGCTGAAAAAGGTGGAAAAGTTGAAGCATAAGGCTGAAGAAGGTGAAAAAGCTGAAAAATTTGAAGCATAAGGCTGAAAAGCCTGAAAAAGCTGAAAAAGTTAAAGCGTAAGGCTGAAAAACCTGAAAATCCTGAAAAAGTTAAAGCAGAAGGCTGAAAAAGCGGAAAAAGTTAAAGCGTAAGGCTGAAAAACCTGAAAAAGTTAAAGCGGAAGGCTGAAAGCGGAAAAAGCCTGAAAAAGTTAAAGCGGAAGGCTGAAAAAGCGGAAAAAGTTAAAGCGGAAGGCTGAAAAACCTGAAAAAAAAAGTTAAAGCGTAAAGGCTGAAAAACCTGAAAATCCTGAAAAAGTTAAAGCGGAAAGGCTGAAAACCTGAAAAAGTTAAAGCGAAAGGCTGAAAAACCTGAAAATCCTGAAAAAGTTAAAGCGGAAGGCTGAAAAAGGCTGAAAAACCTTTAAAGCGAAGGCTGAAAAACTGAAAATAAAAAGTTAAAGCGAAGGCGAAAAACTGAAAAAAAAAAGTTAAAGAGCTAAAATTAAAGCAAGGCAAATAACAAAAAACAAAGGCTGAAAAAGCTCAAAAATTAAAGCAAAGGCTAAAAAGGTGAAAAAGTTAAAGCAAAGGCTGAAGGAGGTGGAAAGCTCAAAGGGTAAAGCATAAGGCTGAAGAGTGAAAGCTCAAAGGTAAAGCGAGGCTGAGAGGGGAAAGCCAAAGGAAACGAGGCTGAAGAGGTGAAACAAAGGAAAGCGAGCTGAGAGTGGAAAGCTCAAAGGGAAAGCATGAGGCTGAAAAGGGGAACGCCAAAGGTTAAAGCGTGACTGAGAGGGAGTCAAGGAGGAAGAGGAAAAGGAGGGAGGAAAACAGAGGAGGCCAAAAGAGGAGGGGAGAGAAAACCTAAAACCAAGCGACTAAGGAAGAAAGCGAAAAAGCGGAAAAAGTTAAAACGTAAGGCTGAAAACCTGAAAAAATTAAAGCGGAAGGCTGAAAAACCTGAAAATCCTGAAAAAGTTAAAGCGGAAGGCTGAAAAAGCGGAAAAAGCGGAAAAACTTAAAGCGTAAGGCTGAAAACCTGAAAAAAAATTAAAGCGTAAGCCTGAAAAACCTGAAAATCCTGAAAAAGTTAAAGTGGAAGGCTGAAAAAGGCGGAAAGCGAGGCGAAAACCTGAAAAAATAAACAAGGCTGAAAACCTGAAAAATTAAACCCAAAAAAAGCTGAAAAACCTGAAAAGAAAGGAAAGGCAAAAGGCTGAAAAGTTAAAACGTAAGGCTGAAAAAGGTCGGAAAGACTGAAAGAGTTGAAGCATTAGGCTGAAAAAGTTGAAGCATAATGCTGAAGAAGGTAAAACGCTGAAAAAGTTGAAGCATGAGGCTGAAATATGCAAAAAAAGTTAAAGCATAAAGCTGAAGAAGGTGGAAAAGTTGAAAAAGTTAAAGCAAAAGGCTGAAAAGTGGAAGCATAAGGCTGAATAGACCTTATGGAAGCCTGAACTAAAATCATTTTAAGGTTGAGAACAACATTACCACGGCTGTAGCCTGAAGACAGCTTAATCAGAGTTGAATAGAATCCATCCAGTTCATTCCATGTATGCTGGCTTTGTCTGTGATCTCTAATCTGTTTATCAACATGACAGGTAAACATGGAAATGGTCGTTAGCTTGTTATTCAACAACCACTGATCTCTCAGACAGACACACTATAGAGTTCTAGGATCAGAGCTGAGTTTGCTCCCACTGACACATGGGAGGAAGACATGAGAGACATGATGAAGAGAGGAGGGCGGAGCCAGGAGGGAGACTGAGAAGAGGAGGGAGGATGAGGCTAGGAGCCAGGAAGGAGAATGATGAAGAGGAGAGAGGATGAGGGAGGAGCCAGGAAAGAGACACGATGAAGAGGAGGGAGGATGAGCAAGGAGCCAGGAAGGAGAGATGATGAGGAGGAGGGAGGATGAGGGAGGAACCAGGAAAGAGAGATGATGAAGAGGAGGGACGATGAGGGGCAGGGAGGGGCGCCGGGCGAGCCAGGAAGAGACATGATGAAGAGGAGGAGGATGACAGAGGAGCCAGGAAGGAGAGATGATGAAGACGAGTGAAGATGAGGAAGGAGAGAAGAGATGAGGGTGTGAGGACATGGTGAGACACCAAATAAGTGGACAGAGGGACAGTGATGATGACTGCAGTGGCTTTAAAGCTTCATCTTCATCATACATTGCTTTATAGATAAGGAATCAGGTCAAAGGTGAAGCTAATTAACACAGCAGGGAGAATTGATCAGGTTGTCATGACAACGCAGCACCTGTGTGTGTGTGACAGGCTGCAGATGACACAGACATAAATGGATCAGAAACTCCATTGAAAATGCATGGAAAAGGCTCGAGCCCACTCCCCGAACAACTGTTTGCTGAGAGAAATCCGTAACAGATATCAAAATAATTTTTTCACCGTGAGCGTCACGAGGCTTTGAGGAACTCAGAAATGTCTTTTATTTTATCCTAAGTCGAACAGAATTTAAATGCTGGCAGTTTAATTCTGCCTGACTTTTAGGATTCTTCGTCCAGATTACAATGGAGTTTAATAGGGGCAAAATGGTGACTTTGTAAGATTCCGAGGGGCGTAGTTCGAAAACGGTGCGTCTGACGGATTTTTGACCCGGGGGTTCCGACGAAGCCAACGAGTCAAGCTCCGTAATGATGTAAATTTTATTTTTCTGTGACGAAAACTGTAGAAGTTATGGGCATTTGTTCAAGATTTTCCTGAGGAGGAACAATTTTGGCCTGAAAAGTGCAATTTTTCATGTTTTTTCAGAGGGCATAGCTCAAAATCGGTTGAAGATATGAAGCTGAAAGTATAGATTGTAGTTGTTCAACTCCTGAAGAGTATTTGAAAGTTTGAATGGTGTTTCTAGCTGAAACTATGTTGAAGATATGAACTCTAATTGGAGCTGAAGGATTTGAAGTTAGAGTGGAAGTAGAGTGGAGCTGAAGGGAGTGAAAAAGCTGAAAATCTAAAAGTTGAACAATTTGTAAACTGGCGTAATTCAAAATTGGCTGAAGATATGAAGCTGAAAAGTCATAGCTGAAAAGCTGAAGCTTTGAAGATTTGAAAAAAACTTTGAATGGTGTTTCTAGCTGAAAGTATGCTGAAGTTATAGAGGTTGAAAGGAGCTGAAGTTTGTTGAAGGGATTTGAAGGATTTGAAGAGTTTAACATTGAAATCAATGGGGAAAAATTGATCAATAAATGATCAATAACTTGAAAACCGTTGAAGATATCAACTATAAAAGTCATAGCAGACCGATCCTGAATGAGCTGAACGTTTTGATACCTGAATGGTTGAAGTGAGTTGAAAGGGCTAGAAGGAGTAGCGAACCGAAAAACGGCGGAAGACGAATAATAATGGAATAAAGAGAAACAGGAAAACTAGTGTGTGAATGCTTTGAAAGCATTCACACAATAAAAGGGAAACAGGAAAACAATAGTGTGAATGCTTGAACGCATTCACACAACAAGAAATATTATTGGTTAGCGTAATTATTCTCAGTTCCTAAACAATATAAATCTTCCCCCTACAAACAAAAAAGCAACCAGTCTTTGTATATCTCCTGGGATACCGTACCAGTGGAAATAGACAAATAATAACTAAGCCCATATTTTGCACACTTCAAAAAGACACTAAGCTTGAGAGCATTAAAACTATGTTCACACTGCAGGTCTTGATACTTGAATCTGATTTTTTATTTAACTCAGATTTGTTTGGAAGGTTGTTCATATTATAATTTACATGCTACCTCCAAAAGTCTGGCATTAAAAAATCTGTTACATATGGGCATAAAAAGACAGATTTGAGCTGCAGTGTGAACGTAGCCAAAGTGTTTTGGCTCGTCTGAAGTACACCAACCCTTTTTAATACACATCCCTGGGTCTGAAACTGCCCGAGAGCACCCAGAGACAAAGATGCTGCAGAACTTTTTGGTTCCCACCCTGGGACAAAAAACACATTCTGTACTGTATCAGATGGAACAGAGAAAGCAACCCAGTCAGGACAAAAACAAATTGACTGGATTTCACTGCAAGTCAGCTCAGAGAAAAAAAAAAAAAAGAATGATGGACAGATGCAGTTAGCTTTGTTGCAGCAATCAGTAAGTAACACCTGATTAAAGCCTGATTCTGTGCCATTAGTCTGCAAGCTTACTAATGTGTAGGTTTATAACCGTGTCAAGAGTACAACTGTGGTCATTTCATTTGTAACTCTGTTTAGCAAAGCAATAGATCTGAGGGGACTGAAGCTGTGACTGCTTCCTGCTATAAAATTCATACTGCAGGTTTCTTTACGTCAGACATAGCTCAATGCTCTGTATCAGTTAAAAATAAGAGATTACTGCATCGGTGTGTCTATTTCTGTTATGTTATTTATCAAAGATTAAAATGTAAGATATATCTATTGTTGTCATGTCAGCCCCCCCAGATAAAGTCCCTGTTAGAAACCTCAGTTCCAGTTCACACTTCTTTTTTGTTTGTTTTTTTTCTTCTTCTTCTTTTTAATATATTTTCTCACATACATAGATGATGATGATGTATTTTCTGTTGTAGTCCATATGTACTGTAACTGACTAATGTATTCTCGAGTCTATTTACAAAAACTTTAATAACTACTCAAATTGTTTGCTTTTTTAAGTACAGAAGTCATTTCTAAAGGAAAATTAGACCTCATCAAGCACTGGATATGCACTCGCTCTCACCTGTGCTAATAACAGGGTTTGAACCGTACTCCCATGTCCACTAATGGCCCATCCATCTGTATGCTGACGCAAGAGCACAAAGAGCACCATTTCCCCTGTTCTCTCCTCTTGTTTCTGGAGCTCTTTCCCCTCTTTACACTGTGAGTGATAGCACCCCAGTGGCATTGTGGGTGATAAATAAATCCTTGAGGAAACAGGAACTGCATCTTGAGCAGTAGGGTCTTTGCAATGGGAAAAGAGATCAATGCATCTTTTAATTATCAGTAGGGCTAAAACACCACTATTGAGTTCAGCAACAGCTGCTGCAGCCATTGGATCTGTTACATGGACTTTACCAGCCAGACATTGCAATGTACGTTTCAAGGATAACTTTCTGTTTTTTCAACCTGGACCTTATTTCTAGGTGTTTTTACGTGCATTTACTCACCGGTAAAATTTCTGTATTACCTTGACTCCTTCGGAAGATATTTTGTTGAGCCGCCCTTTGGCATGCATCCATATAATAGGAGAGACGGGGCAACCTCTCTATAAGGCATTATCTGCAGCAAAAATGTATTTATTTCATCAGTGCTTTAAGTGGAATGAATGAATGAGTTTTATTGTCCTGAGAGTTCAGAGTTTTGGGGATTGTGTTTTTTTGTTGTCTGGGTTGTGAGCTGCTCTTCCCATCTGTACTATGGAAGCGCGCATCGGGAGCGCACATGGCCTCGAAAAGTGTGAAGAACACTTTGACAACTAACAGAGAGCTAAATCTAGACTCATGGGACAATAGTACTCATTCGTTCATTCATTCCACTTAAAGCATTGATGAAATGAAGGAGTTTTGCTGCAGATAATGCCTTACAGAGAGGCTGCCCCGTCTCTCCCATTACACAGATGTACGCCAAAGGGCGACTCAATGAAATATCTTCCGAAGGAGTCAAAGTGATTGGAAGGTCGGAAGAAGAAGAAGAAAGTTACCCTTTAAGTGTATTTATTACAAAGCGGATTTCTGTTTTTGGATGCCGATAAAATGTAAGCTGCATTGTAAAGTTCTGTAATAATGTTTCTACAAATCTAACTCCTCAGTGTCTTAGAAAATGAAACTGTTTCTTATTCTGAGCATCTTTGTAGAAGGGAGAGCTGCAGACTGCATCACTGGAGGGACAAACACAGCTGGTGCTCACTTTGTCTTTTACTAAATCACGATGCATAAACATGCAAACAAGGACACACGTGTATAAACACATACTTATCAGATTGAGAGGATGCAAGGTGGTGGGTGAGGATTAGGAGGAGGCTGTAGATTAGCAGTGATGGCTAGCAAGGGAGGGATTTAACTCCATCTCACCCCTGACCATTAATCCCGACTGTAACTGAATGAAGCAGATGGCAGCCAACAAATTCCAGTGGTGCTGATGGAATCTCGGCTAATGATGCTCCCAATCTGCAAAGCAAGACAAACAGTGGAAAGAACGATAGGAGTACATGCCTGGTTTGCCTCTGAGAAGGAGGTGAAGGCAGGGTCAACATCAAAAATATTTCCTTCCAATTTGTTAGTCTTAGTGTGTATACAGGTCGTCTTGAGGTTTTCGCTTAGGTATGTGGTGTAATATAGCATATCTTATTACCTCAGGCTAGAGTCTCAGGGGTGAAATACAATCTCAGATATGAAAAAGTTGGGACACTGTCGGAAATGTAGATAAAAACAGAATGCAATTAGCTAATCTCACAAACCCAAATTTTAATCCCAACAGAACAAAACCCACAGACCAAAAACTGGGTCATTTTACTGTTTTATGAATAATATGAGCTTTTTCTGAGTTTGATGGCAGCAACAGCAACATGGTGTAGCATCCCCTCTTCTTTTGACTGTCTGTAAGCATCTGGGAAGTCAGGATATCAGTAGCTGGAGCTTAAAAGGACAGGAATCTTGTCCTGCTCTTGTCGGTTACAGGATTCTAGATGCTAGATTTTTCATGATGCATGAAATATTTTGTGTTGGTGAAAGATCTAAAAACGCAGGCAGGTCAGTTCAGAGCCTTGACTCTTCCCCAGTAAAGCCATGCTGTTGTGATGATCCTGCGGTTTAGCATTATGTTGCTGAAATTTGCAAGACTTTTCCTGAAATAGCCATCACCTAAATAGGAGCAATACTGTTCTAAAATGTAGGCAGTAATGCAACCCCATACCATCAAAGATGCACGCTTTCCAACTGCCCACGAGTAAAAGTTGGAAAGTCCTTCTCCTCTTTGGTCCCGAGGACTCAGTGTCAGTTATAAATTTGAATTTGAAATTCTTGATCATATAACAGTTTTCACTTTGCCACAGACCATTTAAACTGGGCTTTGTCCCAGAGAAGATGAAGGCCTTTTTTTTTTATGTTCCCATAAGATTCTTCTTTGCATAATAGAGCTTTTATGCCCCCAACCTTTGGGGATATCAAATGAAAAAAGATATCAAGTTCAAATAAAGTATAGTTCTTAGAAAACTAACAGCAGTTTATGTTAAATGTGTGCTAATCAAAATTTAGCCAGACAGTTTTAGTGATTGGACAAAATTGGATTTTGTCTTTATTTGTATATTGTTTTTTTTTTTTAAAGACATTTATTTGTACTGCAGCACGCCACATTCTAGCATTAACACCCTTTTTTAAAACCTCAGATTTCTTCCCTCTCTATTTCCCTCTCAACCCCATGCCATCTCATACTCTCTCGGCTCAATGCAGTTCTTTTAGTGGAGAGGAATCAGCTCATGTTAAGACCTCACAGTTATGATGAAAAGGGCAATCATCCTGTCACTGTGTGCAGCTAGAAGAGCGCTTTTAGATTTTGAGAGTTACAGCTGACACCGCTGACAGGCCAGGTCACAGTGCGACTGCAGTCAGGAGAGGGGAGAGGGAGGGGGAGGGGGGGAGAGAGAGAAATGAACAGGTGAGGGTGGAAGTGAGAGAAACTGAAGGAAAGAAAGGAGGGCAGCTGAATAGTCTTTGTCTGTATTTAAAGCCTTTCTTGTTTGAAATGTTACAATTTCTCAGAATTTCTTGGTTTATGCTCATCAAAATATTGAAACCGCACTGCGAAATATTTCCCCCGCAACAGCCGACATTTTTGACATCTTACAGTAGAAAAAGCACACATGATTTTGCAAGACCGTTTTAAAGTGGAAGAAAGGACTGATCATAGAAAAAGGAGGTGAAAATCTAAACTACATGAAGGCGAGAGTCAGGGTGAATCAAACTGTGTGATTTATCTCCAGTTGCAAACAGAACTTGGATAAAACCGTTATTCATTTTACTTTGCAACAATGAGAAGAATTCTTCTTTCCAACAATAATTCTGCATAAGATAGTTTAGCGTATAAGATATAAGCTCAGAAACTGCCCTTACATCAAAATCACAGCTAAGCCAATGCCATATCTTGTTTTAGGATGAAAAGTGCCGGAGACTATAGGTGGTTTTCAATGAACTGTGAGTTATGTGCTTTCAGCACCATGGACAGCTCTACAGGCTGAGTGAACTTAAGGACAGCGAGACACAGTCGCTGCAGAATAGCTGCTTATGAATAGCAAATGAAATGCAGACTTTATTATAAAAATATCAATACAATAATTGATTGATTCAATCCAAGGCCATCCTGTCTAGAACTTCATCCTCCAATGTCTGAGTCCTAAAAATGCTCCTAAGTTGGTCTTTTTTTTCAATAATCCTTAGCCCATTGTGCATGTTTTTACGCACGAGAAACTCTCCTCCACAGTAGATGTCCTCTATACTTTTTATGCTAAGACATCAATAGGTGGCACCGTTTTTCAGCAGGTAGGGCAAACTGATGTCACATAAGAGGGCCACCTCTATATCCAGGTGACAGAACAAAAGGGACGGGTCATTGGGTTGCACCACGGGAAAGTAGCAGCAAACAGAGTATAGAACTAAATGCTATCAGCTTTTTTCTACCATACACTGATGGTGTTAGGCACGGATGGGCGAATCTCACGCCGTCAAAGATACACAAGGGACTGCGCTTTCCACCTGTGCGAATATATGTTAGTGTTTTTCTGTGCATGGAGGATTGCACATGTGCTCGCACAGCTGGGGTGAGAGAGCCTTCTAGCGACAAGCTTTTCTGTTGGACATCATTTAAACATATTGATTTTTTTTTTCCCCAAACAACCTTGCAATTAAAGCTGAGCAAACAGATTGAAAATAATTTGATTGCATACTATTTACTGCTCTGGTAGCCACACACAGACTAAAAGCAAACCTCTGGTATTCTTAATGTACACATATGCGGTAAGTTAAGCAAGGTGAGTTAAAGATTTGAGTTTACCCAAATGGAAAAAAAAAGAAAGAAAAGAAAAACATCATTGACTGCTAGATTTAGCTTTCCATGCATATATATATGGCTTTTATCTATCAATGTTTTTACATATTGTATATGTCTGTCCCTATGACTATTGGATCTACTGAATTTGAGTCAGGTGTGTGGGAGCAGGGAGAGATGGAAAACCTACTGGGTTGCGCCCTTTGTTTGACCAAATTGAGCAGCCCTGCCCAACAGGTTCCCCACTGTTCATGTGCTTTCAACCATAGGCCTTTGAGAAAGGATCAAAACCAACACACCACTACTAGAAGACTTCTCTTGCTACTTCATTGGGTTGAAACATAAACTTACAATGGTAGAAGATAAAAAAAAAGGTCAATGTTTGAAATACACATACTCACATACTCTTTGAACATACTAAAACTCACCATCTGCTTGCTTCTTATAGTCTTTTCTCTTTTATACAGTATTTGGTCGTCATTTAATCAGTGATTAGGGTTAGAAGGACAAAAAGCATACCTATGATGACAGTTAGAAAATTAAGACTTATAATGTCATACTAATTATTGCTCACAATCTCCATCATATCATAAAAACTGTCCAACAGAAAACAAAAGTTTAGGGATAATGTTGGAGATTTGAAAAAAAAAACAACAAAAAAAAAAAACATGAAGTATAATGAGGATTGTTCATCGTCTTTCACTACTGTGTTTCTCCTTGACTTTATCACATTTACTGAAGATCATTTTGCTACTGTCTATGTTATGTTTCAGTCACCTCCATATTTTCTTTATCAAATGCAATTCTGTACTTTTGTCTTTCATTATGCATTGTGAATTTTGCAGTGCAACAGAATCCATATAAATAGTTGGGAGTAGAAGGGGAACTGGCAACAGTCGCGATATAAGTATCATCAATTCTGCCGCACTAGTCTGCACACATGAATACAGTAACTCACTTTCTCTGCCAGACAATAAACATTTAAATGACTTACATAAGTAAAAAATTCAAATGTAAAAAATGCACAACTTTGTTTTTCACCCAAAAGCAATGACAGATACTACTGCAGTACTTTAGAAAAAAAATCTGAATTTACTATAGAAAAAGGAATCGTGTTTACATCTCAGCTCTGTAATTCCCTTCCTATGGCGCTACTTGCTATTCATTGAGGGAGTAAAGACAATAAAGCAAATGAATATTGAATATGCATATATCTCTGAAGAAATAGATGAAATTAGATGAGTTTTCATTTCAAAGCTTGAGGTTAGCACTGATTAAAATGTGTGCAATTCCCAGTGGGGTACATTACAATTATTTGTTTGTGGTCATAAACTTCAAAAATGAAACCCAGTCTTATGAAGAAAAATTGCTGCAGTGCAATGAGAGGTAAGATTAGAGCAGATTTTTCTGCCTTAATTGCAAAAATCATGTGATTTCCACTTATTAGTTCAACAGCAAGGCTAGAAAGAAAACTCATTTTAAGGAGAAACATCTATGTCTCATTTAAAGTTTAAAAAAGTAGTGCCACCAGTTTTGTGCTTACCTCCCACAATCCAAATCCAAGACTCAGCAACAATCCCCCTAAAATTACACCTGCCAGTGCCAAGAAACATGCGCCTCAGAAAAAAAAAAAAAAAATCTGCTCATAGCAATGAATATCCTCTCTTGCCTCTATGTTCATTCTTTATTTATTTATTTTTTCCTGGTGCACAGATGTGTTTTTTTGGCAGCAGCACCCTCGCTGCATCTGCCTGTACCTCAGTGCTAAAGGATTAAGTGGGACAACTGAGAATAATTAACCATGCAAAAACCCAGCCTGACTCGTCATCCACCTGCTTAACAAGACGGATAAATAAACTGATGACCTCGGCTCACATTAACATTCAAGTCTGCTTGCGAGGCGACTGTAAACACTTTCACCTTCATTTTCAAAGGATTTCCTCTTGCAGAGGGAGCGGCTTGCCACCCTTCCATTTCCACTATCTGTATTGGATGTGTAGGTGGAAAACTTCAATTGAGGGACCTCCGCATTCAGAAATGGTACCTTCTCTCATCGTCTCCAAACATAAGCTCAGAGATGAAACAGGCAGGGGCCTAATTTGCAGAGCAACAAGAAATCCTGGTTTGCGAGCGTTCTCGGCGCTTCCATCGATCAGTGCTTGGATGAACCCTCCAGCAAGAACAGAACTGCCGCATACAAATTATCTCATGCAGGCTGTTGAAGTTTTACTTGATCTGGGAGGATGAGAAGAACCACAAAGGATATTACAAAGTTTGAACATTTCTGAACTTCATTTGATATGTGCAATCAATGAAAAGGTTCAAATAGTCAATGCTCTCATTTTGTAGGGCTGTGCAGGAAAACATGCATTGATTGGTTGAACGTGAGAGATCACACATTGCATTTCTGCCACATTGGGGGGTAGGGATGTTGGGGCTGCCATTAAGTGGATTACATTTAAAGATTTCCCCTTATCCTTGGTGTAAATGAGACGACAGTTCACACAGTTTTGGGTGTTGTCATGCTGTATAGTAATGGGACCATGTTAAGGCTCGAATTGTCATTTAAGTTTGCCTCCTTTACTGTTTATGGATGCACCAAAGGAAATTGTTTAGAGGCATGTGGTGAAACTGCTTTCCCCCTAAACTAAAAGGTTACACAATTGATTTTTAAAAAGAGAGTCCACCCATGTCAACATCCTTAAATGAGATGCCTACTGTAGCTGCTGCAGGTGGAGTGCATGAAATTATTCGGTTGTATGTAGCTAAAAGTGCAAAATCATTTATGTGCTAACTGATATGCCCCTCATTAGTAAGCTATTCATTAATTACCAGTTTTTGTTTTCTGACTAAATAATGAGTTCATTGGAGAACACAATGTGCAGCAAATGCCACCTAAGAGCCTCAGGGAAGGGTAGAGCATTAGGTGCTGGAGAGACGGCTTGCCTTATAATGCTATTTTCAAATGACAGAATAATATGTTATGGATCATTTGACTCCTCTCTCATCGTTTCCCTCTCTCCCTCCTTTACTTGCATCTCCCTGAGACGGAGGCCTGTGTTGCTTGCAGGGTGAACAACACTGCCTCCTCTAATGTGGCATCTGGCAACAGTGAAATATCAGAGCATGGAAGGCAGCCAGGAGGGAGAGATGGAGCCTCCTGAGGTAAGGGAAGTTGGGAACCTACAGCCAGTAAAAATGTCTGTCTATTGGGCATATGCCGTTCAGACCTTTCTGTCTCTAGCTAGAGGGTCTTTAAAGAGTCGTCCCTGCTTTGTTTGGCTAGGAGCTGAAGAAGTGGTATTAGAGAAATTCAAGAGGCTATGTGTCACATGATTTTTTTTTTTTTTTGGGGGGGGGGGGTAATTGCAGGAAGAGGAGCTCAGGGAGAGGAACATACCGGCACAAGAGAAAATCCCACAAGGAAATGGTGTGTTTAGGTGTGTGTGCATTGTTTATATAGGGAAAGGTTAGGAGAGAGATCATTTCTGAGAATGGAAGCAGGTTAGCAGAAAAAAAAACAGAGCATGAGTCTGTACTAAAGCAAGCATGGGGAAAAGAAAGCATGTGAGATGGTGTCCTGCTGCAGTTTACCCTGACATTTGCCTGAGGTATTGCTACACTGACCTTTCCATTTTATCTTTAATTAGTATTTCTGCTAAGATTGAAATAAAAGCAAATAAACAGCTAGACAGAAAAGAAAAAAGCAATTTTTGATGTATTTTGGCTTCCCATTTAATCTATCCTCTCTGCTGCAACATTTGGTTTTGACAGGCTTGCGAGTGTCTGTCTGCACATTTGAGGTGACAAAGACATGGAGCAAAGCATACAAAATTCAGACAGACTCTAAGGGGGGAAAAAAGAGAAGTGAGAGGCAGAACTAATAATGGCAAGATGGAAAAAAGGAGGAAATTAGCATTAGTGATGCAAGCAATGATTAATATCAAATGTCTGAAAAAAATGTGCTGTGGCATGAATGGCACTCTGGCACCAGTTGCGAATCTGCAGTAGGTGCCCTGGGCCATGATTACTCATCTTCTTACTGCATTAGAACTACGTCTGTTAGCTGCAATAAATAATA
Source organism: Atherinomorus stipes (assembly GCA_023101725.1). Classification (NCBI taxonomy): domain Eukaryota; kingdom Metazoa; phylum Chordata; class Actinopteri; order Atheriniformes; family Atherinidae; genus Atherinomorus; species Atherinomorus stipes. The sequence continues at coordinate 440,630 of JALJCO010002057.1, read as the reverse complement.
TACAAGCTTAGCATATATTTTAAGATCCCATGCTAGCACATAATTGACACATACGTGTTTTTTCCCCCTCTTCCTCTTTACTGCCTCCCATTTATCCCTCTTATTTCTTTTGCTTGTTGGCATTTCATCAAAATAACAGTAAATACATAAAACACTCAAAGTAATTAATGATTATGGAGGACTGCGGGGTAGTGAAAAGTATATAGATGGTGTAGGAGTGCTAAAATCCATTTAATTTCATTTAGAGATGGGAATTAATTAGGCAATGGAAACACAGCCAAAAAGGAAGGGATTTATAAAAGCAGGGAGTTCAGCCAGTCATCCTTCACTCATTAGGTTGTGACAGTTGCTGGCATGCACGGGGAGTCATCCAAAGGCAGGATGATGCATGCATTTTTCAGATGGGCTGTTTAGCGGCCTCAGTGGCTTTTATTTCTTTCAGAAAATAGAAATTTTCCAAAAGGTTAAAGAAAAGTAAATCTTCATCATATATATTTACCTCTACTGTGTATCAAAGGAGCATTTTATTCATTTTCTGAGCACATTTCACCCTGTTCATTTGGGGCTGGAGCCTATCCCAGTTACCACTGGAGGAGAAGCAGAGGAGACCCTGGACAGGTTTCAAGTCCATCACAGGGCCAAAACAGAGACAAACAAGACAAATAACTGGGATAAAGTTCAAGTACCCATAAAGAACCCATGCAGGCAACAACTTCTCCACTCAAAATGATCATACACAACCTTTGTTTGAGGCCTTAAAATGTATATATATGTATTTTTTCACCTCAGCAACACTTTATTAAAGAACTTTTGTCAATTTATACTTGGGTTTACACAATAACTGCTGTTAAAATGAGAAAAAAAAATTGTTAACTCACCGGCTGCCATTCACATGAAAACAATTCAAATCCGAACAACAACAAGTGTGCTAGATTCTGTCGTGGGGGGGGGGGGGAATGGTGACCACTCGTAATCGAAGCAGTTTAGGTGGCGGACGTGAGAGGAAAGTTTGTGGAAAAAGTGATTGTGACAGACAGTGACACGATCGATCAAAGACATGATCCATAAATTGAAATACTGCGGCGACGTGCGCCAGCTGAAAGTGAAAGTAGGTCAAGCAGCAACAGCTTGTTTTCTCATCTTTTTGGTCAAAAGCAGGCATTTTCACTGCAACAAACCCATGTTCTACTGCAGATTACTAAAGAATGGCAAAGCTAGAAACAAATGTTTTTGTTTTTTTCTGATAAAAAAAACAGAGTGTAAGCTTTCCTTTGGTACATTCAGTGTTTGCATAGGCATAGCACACAATATTCTGTGACTCTCCAAAAATCAGTGAAAATGCTTAAAAATCCTGGCAATATGGAGTACTCTGCTCGGAAAAGGTCTGGCAGTCAATGAGTTAATGGCAAAGATGACCGTATTGCTACGTTAGTGGATCCTATTGCTTTACAGTTCACATGCAGTTGCTCTCATCGCATTTTCTTACATGTGTGTTGGCCATTTTAGGCTGAATAAAACTTCTGGAGAAAAATGTGTGTTGAAGACAGTTACAGTCAAAATTTGAACCAAACTCCTTTTGTTGAGGCAGCAACTCAACCACCACATCACTGCCATGCAAAATAAATACATTTCAGCCTCTGTTACTTTTCAGCCAGGCATTCTTTATAATTTCACCTGCGAATGTACAGTATGAATTACTGGCATTAACAAACTAGTTGTTGTTTTTTGTTTGGGCAGACATCCTTTCTTGCTTTCATTTTACAGTTTGTGTTATTACAAATCTAATGTTTTAGCAATGGGCTCTATGCAAAACTCCACTACTTCCTGAACTTAAGGCAGCTGCTTTGTTTCATGTCTTACATTACTGAATAAATTGATTTATCCAGGTGTGCCTGAACTCAGTAACCACATCAGCAATGGTCAAACACATCTGGATAAAGCTAGGGTTGGCAATGTTGGAAAAACAGTTTGAGCAAGCAACAGTTGAAAAAAACACACCACCCGAAACCACGACTTCAGAGTGCAGGGACGTATGCGCAGATGTTTTAGGTTAACGATAACAGCCGAGTGGATAGCTCGTTAGCTTGATCGTCAACAGCTGACAAACCACGTTTTTAAAAGCTTTAATCCACTCACCTCCAACTCCTTCTTCAGTGTAAAAAGTCCACATTGCAAACGTCAACACCTCCAAGACTTGATCCTTATCTGTTATTTTGGTTTGGTTTGTTTTTTTGGCTCAGCAGCAGTTAGCAGTCTGTTAGCTATATTTGTTTACAATGAGCGGCACCTCTCTCCGTCCCCCACGGTACAGAGAGAAGGGAGAGACAGAGACAAGACATAAAGGCATCGATTCGTTCTTTCTAGACGTTGCGAATTACATGCTTTTGGGTGTGAATGGCAGGGGTTGGTCAGAGTTTTTACAGAACTGCAGCTCTCACAGAGGTCCAACTTTTTTCCTTCCTTTTTATGAATACATGAAGTATTGACTACTGTCAGGATGGAAGGACCATTTCAACTAGTATAACAAAAAGTGCCAGATTACCAACTCTGTGTTTAATAAGTTTGTCCAGTAATGAAAGACAGTCAAAGGAACTGGTTCAGGAAGTAGTGGAGTTGTGCATAGAGCCCATTTACACAGAGAAAGAAATGCTACATAAGCTGTTATTGTAAGTTGCCGTGCCCTGTCAGCTGTTCTCATGACATGTCACGCCGGGATTCGGTCAGCTGTCTATAAGACACGTCACACAGGAAGTCTGACAACTTCTGATAAAGGCTGAAGTGACAGCTGAAACTGTCAAGGAAAGAACAGCTAAAAACAATTAGTCTCACTAAAAAGAAAAGTTAATGAGATGCTACGTAAGCTAGCTCCAGGGAGAAGACCAAGATTTGACTTTCTGAGTTTTTTTTTTTTTACTCATTTATTTATTTTACATAGATTTTTTTTCTAAAATAGAATAAGCCAGTATGTAAACAAAACAAAAACAACAAAAATGTTTTTAATATAACAATAACCATCAGCGTTCAACTTTATTCAGAATACATACAGTGAGTCCCACTAGAGGCCTGCATCCTATCGCTATTATTCAAATCCATCAATCCTCCTCAGCAACATTCTTCTGAGTCAAAACTAGTTTGCCTTAAGGCCCCCCATGAATGAGGGATGAACTCTTCTTTACAGTAGGCCCCAGTGGAGTACCTGCTTGTGGTACTTTGCTCCATGTGAGGTCTCTGTTTCTGCTTTGTTGTAAAATTGAAAAAGACAAGAAAGGCCACTCAGAAAAAGCTACTTGGCATTGCTGCCACCATAAAGTGAGGTGCAACATAAGCAGCGCTGTACATCTAGCTGCTGGCATTCAATCTTTTTATACTTTTCTAAGTAAACAGCCGATGGTCTCTGGACATCCCTAAGAGATTTCCAATGTCTGCTACAGGTTTCTATCGCAACATCCACCTGAATTTGGTGAAAAGTTATACTTAGTACAATGTTTTAAATGAGACACAAATTGAGCCTTGAGTGAACAATTCTCTTTTGTAGGGGAACATCAAGAGTTTTCTGGGTCTTTGTTGATTTTGTGTTTTCATAATATGCACATTGCTACCCATTAAAACACTTTATTAAATATAGTGCTTACAGATGATAAAAATCTTCATCAAATCCAGATTTAAAAGATAAATACACATACCTGCAGTTATTTTCATGATGATTGTACAGCTCAGTGAGTTGGACGCCATATGACTGTCGTGTAGGAGAACTGAGTTTAATTCTCAGTTGCGCAAGTATTTTCAAAGAGTTGGCTCGAGGCTATCCTTTAATGTCTTCATTTTGAATGTCTCATTAATAACATTGCCATATCAAAAATGAAACCCTATTCAGCAACATATGGCAGAAGTTCCAAGGGGCCTTCAGTTGACAGCCCAGGGATGTTTTTTCTTTGTTTGTTTGTTTGCCGAGTTTCCTTCTTATCAAAATTTCATATTTAGAAGTTTGTTTCTCCCCCTGAACATAATCACCACATTCCTAAAAGTGGTTCAGATGCCAATCTGCATATTTACCTAATTTAGACTGAGTGGATCTGTGATCATGCAAACTAGTCCACCTGAACTTCATGTTGGTTTGCAGGGATCCCCAATTCCGGTCCTTGAGGGCCGGCGTCCTGCAGGTATTATGAGCTGCCTGGCTGCAACACACCTTGTGACATGTGCAGAGCTTGATGTCAAGCTCTGCACAAGTTTGCTAATCACCCACTGATTTCGAGTCAGGTATGTTGCAGCAAGGGAGCTCCTAATACCTGCAGGACACCAGCCCTCTAGGACCGGAATTGGGTATCTCTGGTTTAAAGCCTTGACCAAAGTCTCCTCATTCACCGCTGATTCTTCAGGTTACATTAAGATCATAGCCCTCTCAGACCTGGTTGTTCAAGGCAGCATGGATGGAACTTCAATGTGCATTGGGATCCTATTTGTGAGAGCAGAAATGTGGGGTTGAAGCTTGTGTGCAAAAATGCCTCTTGGATGTTGACGGTGGTAATAAACAGGGCCAAATTCATCTTTTTGAGTATATTATCAGTAGGTACACCGAAGGTTTATGACATGCAAAACATATTAAAAAAAAAAAGTTTCATTGGTGGGGTTGACGAGATGCTTTCACTAGACAAAGTTAGTATTTCCAAAACAACTTGCATTACAAAATGTTCCTTTGAATATGATAAAAGGTAAATATTGTTCACAAAGGTTCTGAAAATCCCAACACATGCCTTAAAATGCATTGCAGCAAATTATGCTGAGCATGAACTGAGTTGGATAATTCTGTTTGTATGCACAAGCAAGCACCACAGCATTCAGTCTCATTTTGCTATTTGAGCCTTTAGAAATTGGACACTGCAAATCCTGCAAAAGCCCCATTAGTGGTAGTTTTTCAACTTTCTGAGGCTGCTATGTACCGGATATGTACCACTTAGACTTGACAAGTGTAGGGTAACTTGGAGAGACTTTCTGAAATTTCTCAGCACTTTGAGACAAGCACTGACAGCATTTTTCCATGAAAGTAGTGAAAGTGACACCGTTCTTGAGATGGGAGGGCAACGTGTGAGGAGAGAAAAAATAGTGAGGCAGATAGAGAGAGGGAGGGGGAGAACAGATTTGGGTGGAAACTTTGCTTTTGCGTTTCATCTCTTGAGAGCGCTGACTTCAGCATGGATTAGGCAATGTGTTTGTTCTCACCACTCTGTTCTCCTGTTCGAAAGAGGAGACGTGAGAAGCTGTACTTCATGCGCCGTCAAGGTCAGCGAATGCCTTCAGATAATGATATTTCTCTGTAATTTTACCTATAGTTGAAGCCAGCTGTCGGCATGAATATTTGAGAACCCCAAGCACAACGTAGATGCTACTGGAGTAAAAAAAATCTGTGTGTTTTTGAGTTGAGATGTTTGTAGTTATGCAGCTTATACCCACCTCTATGTCAACTTTTGTGTATAAATTAGCCTACACTCTCTGCCGAAGGGCAAAAAACAATTTAATACACTGTATTGATGTTGCTTATTTCGAGTGGGAAGATTATGACAAAGTGCCTTGAAACTCTCCCCTGCCATTTGTTAAATGAGCCTAAGGAAGCCAAAGCAAGGAAATCCCTTTTGAGTGAAAGATAGAGGCAGTTGAATCATGGCCATGATAAGTTTCCTCTAGTTCACAATGTGCTGGCTACTGCAGCTCGTGTTTCTATAATGAACCTCATGGGCTTTGCAGAAGACACTGTGAGCTGCCTGAGCTGTGTGCGGTAGCCCTTTCCCATAGCCTCTGGCAACCTAGCACGCTAATGATGCTGTACTGGTTCAAAGTGTTCCACTGAGCACTTTCTTGTGTGAGCAGGATACCGAATGTACTGTTGTATGTGCATGTGTGAGTGGTTATACACATCCTGCTGCTTGTGTGTTATCGCTTTCAGATATCCTTGTGTTAGACTGTGTTGCCACAAATAGATTCAGAGAAGTATTGTGGCTTTTACAGCACAATACACTGGATTATATTCTAATTAATGAAAATTTGCTTTAAGGTTAGTGAAATTGCTGACCACCATTAGAAAGAGCAACTGACCACGGTGAAAACTTTGAAGTCCAGATGTTCTCTTGTCCCACGGCACTAAGTTATGAATGCAGAATCAACAATCTGGTATAATTACCAAACTCACCCCATATACAACCAAGAGTGACTGATTGGTTTTACCTATAGATGGGTTTCCCATTAACAAACATTGGCAGTTGCGGGCGCAACCAGGGGGCAAAAGGCCTGTGTTTGGCCAAACACGCACTCATATCATTCATAAAAATGTAAAGTAACCTGACAAAACAAACAGAGATCGTTGTGTTTTAAGTTATATTGAATAAATCTGTATTTTGATGACGAATAAAAAAATACCGACGCAGCGTTGCTGTTTTATATTTCTATCACGATTACACTAACTTGGCAAGGGAGTCATCACCCGGAAACAACATTTTTCTTATTAAAACATGGATATTATTCGTGTTGGACCTCATTTGAAATATGCCTGAAAAACCTGAGTAAGAAAGTGGCTTAAACTTTCGTTTAGACTCTTTGTTAAAACCAAAATAGGCCACAACAGTCTGCTGTCTGCAGCAGGTTCAGCTCCGGTGTCTACATCACCTCCATGCAGGAGCAACTTTCACTAGTTTGGGATTAAACCAGGCAAAAACAACATCATCACTACGTTTGGAAAGGAGATGATTCCAACTGTTAGGGACTGTCACGCATTGCTGTCGGTAAGTCACGCTGCTTGTGGAACGTTCTGTTTTATTGTGTATGAGATCGTGGTGGACAGTAGACAGACTAGCTAATTGCTAGTAAGCTAACAGTAGAAACTCAAACGCCATCTGATTTACGACCCCAGTACTTTGTATTTAATTTCAGGGATGCGTTGTTATGCTGCGTGAATGTTTGTAAACGACTCCACGATCAGTTTCTTCATCTTTTTTATTTTCCTGTCTAAGCAGAGGATGGCTGTCACACACAGCTACAGTGTTGTGATGCAGCCGATCGCGGCAGTGATGCATTGGTACCAGTCTCCCGACTAGAATACAGGAATAATTTTGGCCACTGCGGTGGTTTAATCCGACATGGTGACCATGATGAAAGACTAAATAAATCATATAATCTGAATCTGAATAGGTTATCTGAGAGGCTTTTCTGAAGATCAGTCACGCCTACTGTCTTATTTCCAACATTTTCAACTGTTTACATGCATTAATGTTTTGATTTTTGCAACCGAGCAAACACCAGGACTCAAACATTATATTTCCCCAACACTTTCATGTCATATCTTGACCTCATCTGCATTAAAAGTCGAGTCTTGCATGTAAAACACACGTCTTCTCATAGTTCAATAATGCTTTTCCTGTGTTTTCTTGCCCCCTGGTTGCGTGCGCATCCCATCTCTATGCTGCAGGTAAACATGCTTGTAACTTATTGAATTAGCTAAAGTGTTTTAGTTAGCATTTTCTAAAATCTATAGCTTTACCTGTAGAAAGTCACAGCTTACCAGAGGTAAACTAAACTCGGCTCTGCTCTTCTCTCTGTCAGCGTAGCGTGTGTGTGTGTGTAGAGAGGGGGAGGAGGCAAAGAGCAGCACGAGCAGCTCTCAGGAAGGGAGGGGGAGAGCAGAAGCGCCTGGCAGAAGTTTCTTTTTGCCGTTTGAAGCAAAACTAGAATTTTCATATCGGCCACATTTTGGCCGATGCCGATTAATGAGCCAGACGCCAAAATTGGCCCGATATATCGGCCGGCCGATACATCAGTCGGGCTCTAGTATATAGTTTTAATAAAGAACTAATTAAGGTAAAGAGAAGTATGAAAGCATATGCATAGACACCATCACATGCACAGCTTTGCTCTGCTGTGGACAAAATCTCTCATTAAACAACCTGGTCAATTCTTTATCACACAAAGACACAGCTACCCCTTCATGGATGAACCTTCTCATGAAGTATGTATTGACCAAAGCTAAACTAACTTTTTTCTTGTTCTTGAGACATGGACATGGATAACAAATTTCTTGCTTCTTGCAAAGTATAAGAAAAACTTTATAAAAACTCCTTTTGAGTGTGGATAAACAATTCATAAATGATTAAGTGGAAACAGAACAGCTGGTTATGGCAAAATCTCTTAATGTTTTATAACTTGAGTAAACTGGAAAAGCATAGAAATACAATATGGAAGTTTTAGTGCTAAAATACATTTTTTCTATCTTTTTATTTCCCTTTCTCACTGCCTCGAACATGGTATCCCTTTAGATTAAAGCTTTATCAATGTTAAAAGATAGTAGAAAAATAAACATTTCTACTGTCAAATAGTGAAACAAAGATACATACTGTATGGCTATAGAATTAGCTTGAACATAACATACAATTCTACCAATATTAGCATGAGTGTTGCCCTATGAAGCTTTAAACAGGCTGGTTAGCTTGTGAATTGTTAACTTGGTCAATTAACTGCAAATTAAAAACTATGTGGATTGATATAAATTTTAACAATTTTAACATGCTATAATAAACCAAAAGACACTTTTAGTCAAATTAGCTATCAACTCAATGGCGCTTGAAATTGGAGCCTTTCTAGACAAAATAGATACAAAAGCCTTGGGACTAAATGTGAAAAACTAAATGAACCTTTAGGATTTCTTGATTGGGAACAAAGTTTACCCTGCAACATGTTCAATATACCAGCTGTTTGCAAACATATTCAAGTTAAAAGAGTTTAATCTGTTCGGGGACAGTAAGGTTAACAGCTGTTCAGACTAGCAGTGGACATGTAAGGCTAATTTGTATGGCTAATGTGAGGTCAACTGGTATGACTAATGTAAGGCTAATTAACCAAGGATGCAGAGTAACATCTTTACTACATGTTAGGAAAAATAGGGCTTTAATAGATAAAAAATAACTTGTTCACTGACATGAGTTATGGGGATGTCAAGTGAAAAACTAGAATTCCAAATTTTGGTCAAATCAGCCTGCTTGAGTTTAATTTTTCTAGTTAGGCATTATGACCAGTTGCTCATAAACAAAGACAAATATCAGGACTTCACATTAAAACTACAGTATATATCAATACAAACAATGCAGCAAAACATCTTCCCAAGAGGAGAGGAGAGAGAGAACTTTCTTGATCTCGAGGCCATTAGAACAAAATAACCTCATTTTGTTCACGTGAACGTGATTGAGGATGTCTCGTGTCTTGTTTTTGTCACCTTGGCTGAGCAGAACCTTTTTCTCATAGGGCTCCAAGAAGTAGCTATTGTGTGATTGGTTGGACATTCGAGGTGGGCGCGTTTAAGGCAGAGATTCTTGAAGCAGAGTTGTTATTCCTACAGATGCAAAGTTGAATGGATAGTTTTGATAAAAACTGATCGAGGTGGTGAGAAAATCTGAAAATGTAACAGAAGTGGCATTTAAATACACAGACACCACCGCATGCACAACTCATCCTGCCACGGTTTGTTGTAAATGTATAAACACAGGGTAAACCCTGGTTAAACTGTATGTGCATATAGCCCGTTGATTGGACGAAAACAAACTTTTTTCTTGGTCTTGCAGCCTCGAGAACATGGGCCAAGTTTTCGCTTCTTGCATAGTAACTAACTCTTAACGAAGGAGGCACCAAAATACACCATAATTAGCCACAAAACAAAAACAGGCATGACACAGTTTTCCAGTAAGGATGTGTAAAACTCTTTTGGACTAACAGTAATCAGTACTATTTTCTTCGTGATTTAATATTTTGACAGGGACAATTAATGCAGAATAAGTGTTGTAAAGAAATTTTATTTTGAAAACCAGTTGAAATCTGTTGAGAGCAACAAAACTGCATGAGAAACAAAGTCAAAATTTAATTTAGCAGCTGCAAATACTATGTGATGAAGCTAAATTTCAGAGAGGGACCCAACAGCATTCACGATATGTCGCCATATATCTAAACGACGCCAGAAGTCCCAAGCGGAAGTTTCTTCTTCATGTAACTTACTGAAATCTGACCCTCCTTCTAACCTTAACCACCCAAATACACCACACACTGTAAACCCTAATAAGTTCACACAACTCAAAAATTATTGTGTAACTAATTACACAACAATTTTTTTGTGAAGTTTTTAAAAGTTGTACGTCAATACAAAATAAAAAATGATACATGTAGTTGCCTTAAATTATCTCAATCTTAACTTATAAATATTGATATTCCCCAACTTACAACTAGGGATTAATAAACTTAAATTTTTCAATATTCTTCAGCTTAAATGATCTCAATGTTATCTTATAAATATTAATATTCTACAACTAATAATTAGGGATTGATTAACTTAATTTCTGTAATATTCTTCAACTCAAAATGTGGGAATGCACTTTAAAATGTTCAATATTCCTCAACTCACAAAATGTTGGAAACCCCATTAAATTTTTTTCAATATACTTCAATTCATAATCTGGGGGAAAAGCATTCAAAATTCATTCTAAACTGAAATACTGATGCTGGCCCACTGCACAATTATAATCAGCCATGAATGTTAGAAAACATGAAAGCAACACCTCAGTGACATGCCACGTGTGTTTACATTTTCGTACTTTCTCACCACGTCGATCAGCTGTTTATTCAAACTATCCGTTCAACGTTGCATCTGCAGCAATGCGGAGGTGACAACTCTCTGCTTCAACCCCGCCTGCCTCAAATGTCCGACCAATCACACAATACTTCTCGGAGCTTCCCGAGAAAAAAGTTCTGCTCAACTGAGGGGTCGAGAACAAGCCGCAAGCCGTCCTCAGACACATCCACGAGAACAAAGTGATGTCATTTTGTTCACGTGGGCCCGAGAACAAGCAGAAAATTCTTGCTTCTCATGGAGTTTGTAGCAGCCTTAACTGTGTATCACAAACACACTGAATATACTCACAGTACGTACGCGCATTATTTAAAATAAAAGTGCGGGAAGCCTGCCAATAACTTTACACCATTAAAAAAAGATTAAATAACATACATTTGTCATATTAAACAATGTCTAATGTTACCATTTCTTAGATTTATAGTGCACATTGTACAAACTTATTCCCACAGTTCCAAAATTTAATTCAAAACAAAACCGTTAACACTTACCAAACCAGGGTTGATGATGAGACGATGCCTCAGAAAAAAAAAAAACATGGCAGGAAAAATTAAGGAAAAAAAAAAAGGTTTGTTGAATTAGATAAAAAGTGTACGTATTACAAAGACATAAAACCAGTTAAACTGTGATTTACATCCACACCGGCCAGTTTAATTTGATGAGGAGGTCGCCCGCATTGAGGCAAATTCAAGATGGCTGACTTAGTGCACTGTACCTCAGGGAGACTGAAGGCATGCCCAACAGTACGTTGTGACGTTGACAACATCATCACCATTTATACCTTAAGTTTTTAAGTCTTATATAAATAAGCTATAAAATATTGGGCCATATTCAATTAAAGTGACTTTGTGTTACTTCTTGTATGAAAAGTGCTTTATAAATAAAACTGATTTGATTTGATAAATGTTATCAGAGTTCTACACTTTATAGCTGAGTCAACTACATAACGACATTTGACTTGTACAACCTTATGAGGGAGTACAACTGTTAGGGATTACAGTGCACGCATCTGGGTTGCAAGCCACAGATCTTGGCACATTGAACTAATTTTCGCTTGAGACTTCTAGTATGGATTGGATGTATGATGACGCCCTTGTCGGCCATTGTAACTGCAGGAAGGTACTCTTGAAATTTCATGCCAAATTTTTAATTTCTTTACTACATGGCAAAAAGAAAAAGATCATTTAGCTATAAATCATATCAACTGAAAAAGAGAGCTAAAAGAACAGTCTCCATTTAAAAAAAAAAATGAAAAAATTCTATTTTAATGATATCCAATGGGAAGTTCTTTCAAAGCTTGTTTTTTACGGACAGAACTGTGGGCTGTTCATTATCCACTAGCTGCAATTTTCTTGAAAAAAAAATGAGTTGGATAATGTAGCTTTTAGATGATTCGCTGACATAGAATCCTTTCTGAACTTAAAAACTTCTTTTGTAGCTCTGGTTACAAAGTGTGGGAGAAAAATGTATGTACATTTACCTACAGTGAAGGTAAAGAGCGATTCATATGAGTTGATCCTTCATGACATCGACAGCAGGGGTATACTGTATAGCGGGAATGCAGTTGTGTATTGCTCTCAGTCACCTTCTCTCTCACAGCGGGTATCTAACCTTTTTATCTGGAGTGAAAAAGACTGTGCTCGAGCTGTGGAATTATCCCAGCCTCTAAGGTCTGGGCTACACACTTAAGAACTTCTGCTGACGTGTTTCTTGGCTAAAGGTCTTTATAGCACGTCACCTAGTCCCTTTCAATGCCAGCAGTTTCAGTTTCCTTAATGTCAAGCCACTGTTGTGCATTCAGCAGCACTCTGTTCCTTAGAGGAAAAGGTTAAGACGCTGCTTTTGACGGTAAAGGGAGGGATTCTTCCCATGCTTCCACTCCAAAAAAAGTCCCATAGGAGGGGCCACAGCTGAAACTAGCTGACAAGGCCATTTTACCAGTAGGTCATTGAGTAAATGTGAACCAATTAATTTCAGATGCAAGCAAACAATCTCACTGATCTTCATGTCAGACAGAAGTGGCACACACAGATTGCCACATTGCAAGTTGTGTGTCCGGGCAAAAAATTGCAGTGTCAAATGTTGCTGAGCATCTTGCCCTCAGCACAGTGGATTCCCAAAGGCAGATCCCTCGGGTGACAGTTGGTGACTAACAAGTGGGGCTGCTGCTTCATGTTATTTGATGAGCATAAAGTTTACGGACTGAAAGCTAATAACTGTGCCCAATAATGATGCGTATTTTTTCATGTATGACCACTTAGAGAAAGAATTTGTATTTATTTATTTATAGAAATAGTAGTCTGACTCTTGTAATTCTCTAAGTGTGAACAAATAATTGCCAGAATTTTAAAAGAAAAAAATTTATATGACTTTTAAATCATTAGTTTTGCATGTGACTGTTAAACATACTTTTTGGGACAGCATTTTCATATATCTTTATTCAACTTGAATGTCCATTGAAATAATAAAGCCACATATAAATGCAATGTTACACTGTCAAAGGAACCCTCCGGGCTATTCACTCCTGATATGTGAGGTAAACTGAACTCAGGTCACTCCATGGACAAGATCACAGATTAAACTAAGGTTAGATAGAAGTTATATGTTTGCAATGTGACTTTGTAAAAGTCCACATTTCTAGTCATGAGCACATCACTTTTGTTTTATCTTGCTACCCCCCTGAGAGCAATTTATAGGTCGATAGAGGCCAAGGGTTCAAGGTGAGAGGATGAGATCAGAAATCTTCCATTCACTGTTGAAAGAAGTGACTAGTGTTTCTGGACCAGGCATTCTTGTAGCAGGCCCAGGGCACCCATTTTACTGCTTCCTCATGCTGCTATAGGACCCATTCTGCTCACCTTTCTGAAGTATAATCCCCTAAACTCCAACTGACAAACGTGACAGATTGTTCTGACCTGAAACTATCTCTTTCCACAACTAATTAATGCTGCATTTAGGCCTAATCTCCCTGTACTGTTTCTTTTATGGTTTGCTCACTGTAGTTTATCTTCACAGTGACAGCAGGGATCTGTTACCTCGAATTCATTGAGCGCTGCCACGCAGCTGGAAGGAATTTCCAACAATAAATGGATATATGACTTAAAATGCTGCAAAAAGCAACATGTGCCATCACAGTTGAAACGGCTGATTAGTATGCAAGGTCCCTGTGGTCAAGGATGGGTTGCTATTGCAAGCTCAGCGTGGAGCAGGATGGCACACTGAGACGATAAAGACAGAAAATCAACAGCCGAGCTGACATGATGCCAAGGCAGGGTTACATCACTGTTGATTTTTAAACGACAAGATGGGAGTCAAAGAGAGTTGGTGACATAGGCTAATTCTTTTAAATTTACAACAGATGAAGCTCATATAATCTGTCCTGACAATAGTTTCTAACACTCGTTTGATGTGCTTCAGTTAATGTTGCATTTTGACAGATAAGGCTTTTTATAAAGCAAACAATGACATCAATGGTCATCGGCAGAAAGAGTTATTCTTGCCATTTGCCTCAGCAAAGATGTTATTTGTTGTCTTTTTTTTTATGACAGAACAACTTGAGGAGTCGAGCTGCCACAGCTGCCTCACAATAAAACCAGGAAAACAAGGATTCTGTCAGATAGTGGAGGTCTTACTTCCCTTCCACTAGTATATGTAGTCATCATTTCACATCATGCTTTTCAGCTGCTACTCTACAGGACTGACAGTGAGTCACAAACAAATGGGCTGCCTTCAGTCTTGTTTGTTTTGCTATTATGTGGAATAAAAGGACAAAGCATCGGAATATGCAGCTTCCTGACCAATTACTACACACGTACAACCATAGTGATGCAAAGGTGAATGTTGACAATAAATAGGTTGTGTCACTGCTCAAGTTTGAGCTACATAACTGTAAGCAATGTTTCATGGTTTAGTTCACAAAATTCAATAATGTACCTGCAAATCATTGCCCTCTAAACAGCATATCTAATTCTGCAACAATAAAAAAAAATTGGGATTATATCGAATTAGTAAAAGCAGGCTCAGATATTAGTCACAAAATGAGTCAATTACAGAGCCCAATTACAGAGTCATTGGACCTCATTCACCAATGAGAACTAATTTGTTCTCAAGTCTTACATATGAACTTTTTATAAATGTGGCATTCATGGAAATTTTAGCATCTCGTATTTGCTCTCACCTAAGAACAAATCCCAGTAACACTCAGGAGTACTCTTACGTACATATATGAGTGTAGACATGTGTGAACAAAGTCTGTTTTTGTTCTGCTTTCTGCTGTTCAGTTTGTTGAAATAAAATAATAAAATTACAGTAATGATTTGGTCAGATCTTTAAAGTGAAATATCACAGTTTGTGTCCCAATGTTGATTTTTTTTCTTTAAAATAAAGTATCTTTCAGTCATTTATTCAAGAAAAATTAGCTGTCAAGGTGGGATTTAAATGTCACTAACACCACAATAGACTGCAAATGTGCCCATCTTGCCAGATCCTTTCCCTCAACCGCAAAAAAATCATTCCATATATGTCCCAGTCACCTGTGACTCCCAGACCCACCTGCTAAATGTGCTCCCTAATAATTAAATTTGCTACCAATTATTTTTATTGTAATGATTAGTTTTATGAGGAAAGGTTTTGCCCTGGTCAGATGGTTGATGACACCATTGACCGACTCACTTGAAGGTTTTGTTTTATCAGATGCACCATTTACTCCATTGGTGCACTGCTTTACAAAATGTAAAAGGTACAATAGGCCATGTAGGGAGTAGGCTTTCCCCCCCTTTAGCTATTATTACACCATGAGGATGTGCTCATAGGATTAAACTGAAGGCTGCTGTTCAACCTGTTTCTACATCAAACTGTTTTTATATGGTTTGAATCTCACTGTGTGGTCATTTATAAACAAGTTTTTACTTCAAATAGAGGACAGTCAGGTTTGAGTGCACATCTTTGAGATCATTTTTTGTTCCTTTGGCATTATATTTGTTATTTTTCTTTGTCTCTGCTCTGTGTCTGCAGACGGTTTGTAATTCTTGACCTTTTATGGCCATTTTGGGGCTGTTTACAAAGTAGGGCTAGCAGACAAGTATTTTTTAATTTACGAAAGGTTGGCGTTTACCAGTCTAAGAGAAAAGATACAAGTAATTTTACAAACACGTTGGTGAATCTGACGGAGGGTCGTCATAAATAAAAAAAATGATAAAAAGCTTCTTGGGTACAACTTTAGAACAAAAGATGCATTATAAATCTTCCTTACTTTAAAACTCTATCTTCCTGACTTGTTTGATGGCACAGTGGCATTGATTATGTGCATGTTTGAAGCAGTTGCTGCCCAGCAGTGTCCAGAGGCTGCGAAACTGCACTATATAAATTTTTCAACCAGGCTGACGTTGCAGCCAAGTTTTACTTTATGCACCTCTTCAAATGGATATAAACACACCAATCATTTTGAGCGTACAGCATGCCTTATTTAGCAAAGAAAAGCAAGAAGAAAGAGAGTATTAATAAAAGAAAGAGACAGAAAAGAAATAACACAAATCAAGACTGTCTTTTACTGGCTAGAGAGAGCTCATAGCACAGAGCAGGATGCAAGATGGATACTAAATTAGCCATCAATGGCGGGGGCACATCACTGAGAAAATTGCAAAAGTTCTGTAGTCCGCCTTTAAGAATATAAATGTGAGGATATACAGTTGTGTGTTGGCCCCATTCCTGATTTCTTACTTTTTTTCATGTTTGACACACTTAAATGTTTCAGATCATTAAACAAATTTAAATGTGAGACAAAGAGAACACAAGGAAACAAAAATGCAGTTTTTAAATGAAGATATTTATTAGTAAGGCGGGGAAAAAAATCCAAACATCCATGGCCCTGTGTGAAAAAGTGACCCCCCCCTCCCAGTTAAAACATAAATAAACTGTGGTTTATCACATCTTTGGAAGGCTGAGTTCAATTTCTCTAGCCACACCAAGGCCGGATTACTGCCACACCTACTCTAAATCAAGAAATCACCTATATAGGATCGGACTTATGAATTCAAAGGTAGAATCCGAAGTCCCCCCACCATTTCTGTTTGCAAATAGCAGCATTCAAACTTAGCGCCCCTCCCTCTCAGGCTAATGGCCACCTTGTTCTTCAAACTATTCAGCTTCAAGCCTCTCCTTCAGAGCTCAGAAGCGGGTAAAAGCCTGGAAACCAATTTTAACCCTGGTTTTCCAACTTGCATTATTTAAAGCTCTTACCTTTTCTTAGATGCATCCGCCTTTTTTCTTTCGTTCTTTCTTTCTTTTTCCTTCGAGAGTTCAAGTGACTGGCGTCTGCCCCAATCATGAGCTTATTCCCACACGGCGTCATGTCCATAGTTATGTCATTGGCTGGTGACACAAACAGAAATCTCCACCCAGAAACGTCCCGAACACAACAAAACAAAGCTAAAGAGCGAATTACAGGCAGGGGGAGAGAGAGTTGCATTCAAACGTGCCACGGCACGTGAGTAGAGGCCCAAAGATGGGTTTGAGATGGATTTCCACTTGCACAAGTCTTAACGTTTATTTTCAAGGGGGGAAACGTTGGATTCTACCTTTAAGTAGACGAAAAGATCCTCAAAAGCTAGACATCGTGACTCCAAAGAAATTCAGGAAAAAATGAGAAACAAAGTAATTGAGATCTATCAGTCTGGAAAAGGTTACAAAGCCATTTCTAAAGCTTTGGGACTCCAGTGAACCACAGTGAGAGCCATTATCCACAAATGGCAGAAACATGGAAGTGGTGAACCTTCCCAGTAGAGGCCAGCCGACCAAAATTACCCCAAGAGCACAGCGACGACTCATCCAAGAGGTAAAAAAGACCCCAGAACAACATCCAACAAACTGCAGGCCTCACTTGCCTCAATTAAGGTCAGCGTTCATGACTCTACCAAAAGAAAGAGACTGGTCAAAAATGGCCTGCATAGTAGAGTTCTAAGACCAAAACCACTGCTGAGCAAAAAGAACATAAAGGCTCGTCTCAGTTTTGCCAGAAAGCTTCTTGATGATCCCCAAGACTTTTGGGAAAATACTCTGTCGACTGACAAGACAAAAGTTGAACTTTTTGGAAGGTGTAGCTCCCATTACATCTGGCGTAAAAGTAACACAGCATTTCAGAAAAGGAGCATCATACCAACAGTAAAATATGGTGGTGGTAGTGTGATGGTCTGGGGCTGTTTTGCTGCTTCAGGACCTGGAAGACTCGCTGTGGTAAATGGAACCATGAATTCTGCTGTCTACCAAAAAATCCTGAAGGATAATGTCCGGCCATCTGTTGGTGACCTCAAGCTGAAGCGCACTTGGGTTCTGCAGCAGGACAATGATCCAAAACACACCAGCAAGTCCACCTCTGAATGGCTTAAGAACAACAAAATGAAGACTTTGGAGTGGCCAAGTCAACGTCCCCACCTGAATCTGATTGAGATGCTGTGGAATGACCTTAAAAAGGCGGTTCATGCTGGAAAACCCTCCAATGTGCTGAATTACAACACTTCTGAAAAGATGAGGGGGCCAAAATTCCTCCACAGCGTTGTAGAAGACTCAATGCCAGTTATCGCAAACGCTTGATTGCAGTTGTTGCTGCTAAGGGTGGCCCAACCAGTTATTAGGTTTAGGGGGCAATCACTTTTTCACACAGGGCCATGTGGGTTTGGATTTTTTTCCCCCACTTAAAAATAAAAATCTCCATTTAAAAACTGCATTTTGTGTTTACTTGTGTTATCGTTGTCTCACATTTAAATTTGTTTGATTATCTGAACCATTTAATTGTGACTAACATGCAAAAAAGTAAGAAATCAGGAAGGGGGCAAACACTTTCTTATACAACTGTAAGTGAATGACACCCTCTCTTATTAATATTGCTCAAACCTACCTTTAGGGTGCAGAATGAACATGACAAAACCAAGGTAGTTTATCAAGGTGGTAAACCAGGCAAAACATGGGGTTTTACGATGGTGTAGCCTTTCTTCCAGATGACCCTATCTTTTTCTTTTCCATTAGACTGTTCCCTTAAAGGGTCACTACAACAAATCATCTGCTTCTACCTTCATCTCCAAGACACTGAACTGATTTGCATATTGATTTGTCATAGGTTTTACATCAGATGCCCTTCCTGACACAATCCTCTGCATTCATCCAGAGTTCGGCCCAGCACAAGGAGAACACTGGCTTCTATCCCCTTGGGGCAGCATTCTGAGACTGCATGCAGATAAACTTGTAAAGATCCTTACAAAAGTTGAAGGAAGGAAAGTTCATTTTTGATGACAGAACATCTGAAAAAAGATCACTTTTTTGTTATTCTTAA
This sequence comes from Atherinomorus stipes, assembly GCA_023101725.1. Classification (NCBI taxonomy): domain Eukaryota; kingdom Metazoa; phylum Chordata; class Actinopteri; order Atheriniformes; family Atherinidae; genus Atherinomorus; species Atherinomorus stipes. Next base: position 421,653 of record JALJCO010002057.1, on the reverse strand, counting down.
AGCCAAGCAAAGCCAAGCCAACAACGGCTGAACAAAGGCAGTACAGGCACAATAAATAAAATAAAATGATCAAAAATCAAGTAACAAATAAGAACACGGTACAAACTATAAAAAGCAATAAAAGAAATAAAAGATGGCGGCTCAGGATGAATAAAACACTAGGGAAAAAAAAAGTGGGTTTTAAGGAGGGTTTTAAAACTAAGCAGAGATGGAGCTTGCCTAACTTGTAGTGAGAGCAACTTCCATAGTTTTGGTCCCATCACAGAGAAAGCTCTATCCCCTTTTAGCTTTCGGCATGTCCTCGGCACCTCTAGGAGCAGCAGGTCAGCTGACCTAAGAGACCGGGTAGCGGAGTGAAAATGTAAGAGCTCTGAGAGGTAGGAAGGGGCAAGGGCATTTAAATATTTAAGAACAATCAAAAGAATCTTAAAATGAATCCTAAAAACAACAGGGAGTCAGTGCAGTTAAGCTGAAATAGGGAATATGTGCTCTCCTCTTGGAGCACCAGTCAGCAAGCGAGCCACAGCATTTTGCACCTGCTGGAGACGGGACAACTGTTTGTGGGGTACACCAATCAACAGAGCATTACAATAATCGAGCTTTAAAGTAGTAAAAACATGTATCACTATTTCAAAGTCATGTCTTGATAAGAAAGGTTTTGCTTTAGCTAAATGCCTCAACTGAGAGAAACTGGCTTTAACCACGGCCTTCACCTGCCTGTCAAGAGTCATAGTGCTCTCCAGCAGGACACCGAGGTTGGTGACAACAGGTTGAGCATGCTGGGCCAAAGGGCCTAGGTCAACGGGATAGGATGAGTGAGCATCAAGACTAAAAACCATGACCTCAGTCTTACTTTCATAAAAATCTAAAAAGTTTAATGCCATCCAAGCTTTAACTTCATCAAGGCAAGCCAACAAAGTATTTAATGAAGAAGACGGGTCCCTGATTCAATGGCACATAAATCTGTGTGTCATCAGCCTATAAGTGAAAAGCACATTTGTGCTTTCTGAGGACTAATCCTAAAGGTAGGAGATAAATGGAAAACAATAGTGGGCCAAGAATGGACCCCTAAGGGACACCACATGACAATAAAACAGAGGAGGACTGGTACTGGCCTTGTTTCACCGAAAAAGTCCTCTCAGCCAAGTAGGACTTGAACCATTAAGGCCTTTTCAGATAGAACGCGGCAAGCGCAAGAGGACGGCGGCAAACCCATTCATTGTGTATGTGGTACCGCCGCGGCAGCGCGTTCCGCCATGCCGCGGAGCACCGCGGCGCGCAAGGTGGGCGCATGCCGCCGCGGTGGCGCTGACGCCGTTGCGCTCGAATTGAAAAATGTTCAATTCGAGCGCAGCGCGCTGTGACGACATCCTAGCGCGTCCAATAGGAGAGGCCAGTTCAGGGAAAAAAAGTGGTCATTGTTCAGCCTGAAGTAAACCTGGAAGAGGTCTGTGTGAAAGAATGCAGCTCGCGGACGAGCCTGAACTCCCCACGTTCTGCCTTGTTATCAGGATCAGGTGGACCCCCACCCTTTTATCTGCTGCTGATCTCCTCCTCCTCCCTTGGAGAAAAGCTCTTTGCTGCGACCATGAGATGTACATCTCTCACAACGAAGCGTGCCGGGGAGAAAACACTTCCTGGTCTGTCGCTTAGCAACGCGTGCCTGACGTGCTCGCTGCCGCTGTGTCTTTCGCCGACTCTGCGCCCTACCCCGCGGTAAACTCAGCGAAAAACGCGTTCTATCTGAAAGGGCCTTTACAAGGTAACACCCCGGATACCCACCCAGTGCTCAAGGTGTGTGTTTAAAGACACGCAACATAATTTTTAGCAGTTATCTCAGTGATGTGCCCCCGGCTTAACTAGCATCTATCTTGCATCGTACCTGCACTGTGAGCTCATTACAGCTAGTAAAAGACAGTCTTATCTTGACTCTTTTTCTGTCACTTCCTCTCCTTCTTTTCCTCTCTTCCTCTGGCAATGTTTCCCTGTGCTTCTTTTTTTTCCTTTTCTTTTTCTTCTGTTTTTTTTTTTCTACTTGTCCTGTCCAGCATCATACCAAGCAGAATGGAAATCCAATTGCTTTATTGTTTTGAACAGTTTTGCTTTGCCAAGGGGAGCTTTATAAACACAAGGCTCCCTTTGATATCCTTTTTATTCATTTTATTTATTTAATTAAACATTTGTCTATAACAGCATTCCATACCATACTGCTGGGCCTGACAAGTGAGACATGAAAGTTAACAGAGGTAATGATAGAAAGTGGAACAGAGAGAGAGGAGTGAGGAAGGGGAAGAGAGAGAGAGCGAGAGGAGAGAAAACAAGAATCCACTCACACAGTTCACTGGTGCATCTGTACAGAAACCCCTAAACAACATTCCAAGGTCTCTGTTGGAAAATAACAGAACCACTTGCTCCGACTGTGCCCCATTTCAGTGAAATCACTATGTCAATGACATATCTACAACATGTTTGAATAGGCAGTGTTAAACTTTGAAGCCTTTTTTCTCAGTATCAATGTTAGCATAGTTACTGCTCTTTGCCTTTGTAGGGCAGTATAATATAGTAATGTTTCTTTATTTCCCAGCAGTGGAAGAAGGTTTTTTAATACTTAAGACATTCAGGCTGATTTCTAAAATAATCCTAAATAAAAAAGAAGTTCATAATCATCTGATTACCTATATTCATTTATGAAAAATGTAGCAATGTGCATCAACAAAGAAAACTGAGAATGCAACACATAGTGATGCAGCATGGATTTGAATCAAATCGAATTATTGACAAGATCATCGTAATTGAATTGTATTGTGAGACTAGGAAAGCTCTACAGCCTATCTACTAATAGCTAACACGGTTTATAGCAAATATTACCAAACTGTAAACAGAAAAAAAAATTATAAAGTGCAAAATGTACAAATTAATACCTTGATTATTCCTAATATATCGAAACTATTCTAGTAAAAAATAAAATACATATACAACAAAATGAGCAGGTAAATTAATTAAAATGTATTTATTCATCTACAAACAAATTGTATTTGTTATCTTAATATACCAGTTGCACCATATCATGAAAGTTGGCAGTATCATGGAACCATTTTTCCGCTGAAACAACTTTAATTGTTGGTCTAGAGACACATGCACTAAATCAGCTTAAGCCCATTGTCCCCCTTCTGAAGCTTCTTACTGTACATGGCAAAACGTACACAAAAGTGCCTTAGTCCCAGCTTAAAAACGAGAAAATTAAGATATGTAATCTTTTGTCCCTTTCCCACTTGCACCTGGTAAGCCCAGCCCAGCAACCCTTACAGAAAAACCACATAAATTTCACATGTGACCACATGTGGCTCATGTGACAACATAAACCACATGTGGTTCACATGTGGATCACACCAAAATGTTCCAAAAGCACACGTTTGCACATGTGGATCACATGTGGATAACATGTACATGAACATGTGGACCACATGTGAGTCACACATTTTTCACATGTGGATCACACTAAAATGTTCCAAAAGCACACGTTTGAACATGTGAATCACATTTATATTAACATGATCCACATGTGGATCACATCTGTATCAACATGTGATCCACAGGTGGACCACATGTGAGTCACACATTTTTCACATGTGGATCACACTAAAATGTTCCAAAAGCACATATTTGCACATGTGGTTTTTCACACTGCCTGATTTGTTTGTGTTTCCATTGTGATTTTCCCATGCGAGATCATCTTTGCACCTACTCTTTTGAAGTTCTGAAGGAGCCAAGTAAGGCTGAAAATGGTGACGTGTCCAGATTGCAGGCCACTATTGGCCAGAATCTGACATCACCGGAAAAATCATGAGTGCGACTCCCAGCCACACCATCTTTAAAAACCCAAAACTGCAACCAGAGAAAACACAGTTAACAACCTTATTTGACTCTGTTCAATTAATCTTTTTCAAACTGTGAGCAATATAATGAACAGTACGTAACTCACGAGCTCGGCTTCCTCCGTTGTTGTTGTTCAGTGTGTGTGTAACAAAAAAAAAAAAAAAAAACTTCACAAAATATTGCTATGACAACCCTGCCCACACTGGAATCAGCTGCAATAGCCCTCTATTGTATTTGGAACAAACGAAACCGGGGTAGTGTGTTGTCGGATGAATAAAGGTGGGGCTTATTAGGAGAAAGTGGGAAAGGGGCATATGCCTCAGACCTGACACCTCATTATTGTCCATGGGCAGAGGTGTCAGACGTAGAAGTAAAAGTAGTTTTAGAGACAAAATCCTGCCATGTTTTTGGATTTGACAGTACAGGTGTTTTTACTAACAGGCTCATCTACCTGGCAGAGAAGCAAATTAATCCCAGCTGATTCAGTGATTGGTTGGAAAAACTGCTGGGCAGGACTTTTATCTTCTACTAGCCTATTTTTGACACCTGTGTTCATGGGGCTGATTGTCATGAATTGAAGCAATGGTTACTGATTAAATCGATTATGTTACAAACTTTGAAATTGGGGAAATGTGTGTAGTCCTCAGTATGAAAAAATAGCATAGACCCTATCCATAATTTTCAATGGCCAGCCTGCAGAGATATCATGTCAACAAATTCTGACAGCAACAATGTTCTTATGAATGACTGATGTTGAGCAATGGAGGAAAGTGGAGGTGTCTTGTCTTGGTTTACACCATGCAGACATTGAGCAGGTAAGCTGATGGAGGCAGTTTGATGCTCTGGGCAATGGTCTCCCAGGAAGCAGACAGTACACTGACACCACTTATCAAAACATTGCCACCACGCATATCAGCAGTAGACTCTTTCAGAGGGATTTTGCCACTTACAGAACTTAAAGGATCCCAACATGCTGATCCCTCCAACTAGGGTTCTTTCAGAGCTTTTGTAGAGTCCATAAGATAATAGGCTACTTTATGGGTACAGTAGTAGGAAGCCAGATGGTTTTAAAATTATGGCTAATCAATGTAAATCTAAGACTATGTGAAAGATTTAATCATATAAATGGTTACCTTCACCAGCAAAAAAAAACAGGATCATGAATATTCACAGCATGACCAGCATGTGTTTGTGCAATGTTCTTGGGGGAAATGCCACTTGCTTTCAAAAGTGTGACAAGATCAACTTTTATGAAGAGAGTGTAGGTTGGCTGGGTGGGAGGTCCATCTGGCGCTATGGGATGCCCTTGTCATTGAGGGGGACACAGCATGGACGTGCTCAAGGAGCAAGGCGACAGATGCCAGATATTTAAAAAAAAGAACAACAAAAAACAAAGGAAAAGTACATGCATCGACAGGAGCTACAGCTGGTACCCGAGGGTGGCATATCCTTGACATGCGCCCACTTTTCCTTGATAAGAGAGTGAAAGACAAGAGTGTGAAACCAAAGGCTGGTATGTGTGAATGTGTGTTTTACTGTCTGTGTGCGGTAGACTTTTCCGCTGCCTCAGCTCCTTGACGGTGTCTGTCTGTCGCCAAGGGGCCCCAACCCTGGCCCCGAATCAGCCTCCGAGCTATGTCCACTCAGCACTTCCCCTAGCCGCTGGTAAATTAGTCCCAGCAATATGCCACACCGCTCCTCACACCCTTCTCTCTCGTGTGCTGTTGTTCGTGCCCTTGAGGAAAGTAATGGTGTGTATGTGCACCTTCTTGTGTGTATGTACGGGTACTCTGCTGATGCAAATGTGTCTATGTTCAGTGTTAGTGAAGTGTATGAGGAAACCGGGTGTTAATTTGTACTCCAATTTTATGCAAATAAGCCAAGTTGCAAAACCATAGCAGTCATATCTTTTCTAATTTATACATTCTATCAGGGATGTCTGTCATCATTAGAGCAGTAATCCTACAACACAAAAAATACTAGAATAATCTATTAATTTACTCCATTTTAATTACAGATATAAGTGGAGTGAGTTTGGCAAGTATTCCTTCTACAAAATAGCAATGTAACAGTTAAATTTTAGAAGTCACTGCCTTTGAGTTTAGACAGTTTGGCCCACATGACTTAAAAGACAACTTTTTCCCCCCTCGGAGGTAGGAATAAAAGAGATTTCCTCTGGTCACCACTGCACCAAGTTGCTTTGGTTGGCCTTAAAAAGGGGGCAAAAGATGTCACGTAGCAAGCTCTCTGCTCAAACGAAGAACAAGACAGCAGGTGTTGTTTTACTGTCCTTGCCACAGATATCCCCGAGGATCTAAAGGCAAGGCTGCAAAGTCATGGCTACACAAGTACTATTTCAAAATGCATCTCAGACATGTGAATGTTCAATTTTCCCATCCTCCAAAAATGCATTAATCCTTAATCAAAAAGATATAAGCTGATCAACTATATAAAGTAAGGACACTAAAGTCAGAAAGTATAAATAAAGATGTGACATTTAAAGGGACCCGCATTCCTGGCACTAATGCTACAGACCCACACAGTGGGTGGTGGAATTAACGAGGCTACTGGCTCCCAAAGCATGTGGGGGGCAGGCAACCCTTCATGGCTACAGTGCTGCTGTCAGGGCACGGGTAGCTTTACTATCATAAACACCACTAGGTCGAATTGACAACATGGATTCTGTGATCCGTGACCCCCAGTGGCGCATCAGAATGCTGAAGTGGACCCCCAGCTTGTGCCTCAAGGCAGGTAGAAAGGTGACAGTTCATTCCCCTGTCTGAGCCTTTAAAATGCTCATGACTGAACTGCATTCAACTTTTAGATGCAGCAGATGAGAGAGGGATAGTTGGCAAACCCTAGCAAAGATTCTTATAGTCGACATTCTTGTCACATGAATAAAGAATCACCTATAATTCAAGTTGGGAAAGAACCCTTTACATCATTCGCATTTTCACCTAAATGTAGTAATTGCTACATCTTAAGTTCCTGACATGGATCTTTGTTTAAGTTGCAAGCTTTTTTTAATCAACTTCAATTACAAACCAATTATATATAGCATAGATTTCATTATGTGGCTGCCTTAATTTTTCATCTCCTATTGACATAATTCAGGTATTATTAACATGACTTCATACCTGGATTGGATTTCAAAGGGCAATATTGTCAATGCATGTCTTGCATCTCCTTTTCTTAAACCCTCTTGATCAGCAGAGTGGGATTGATCTTCAGATCAAAATTTGCTACTGATGCATGTTCAGCAAAGCACACTGTATCTCAAGACAGGCCTGCAAAACTGATACAGGTTTTAATGCAGGACTGAACAGCGGTGAAGGAAAATGAACGTGCCAATGCTGGAATCTAACCTAGCTCCTCTCGGCTTTCAAGCCAACACTTTAAAGCGGAAATGCAGCTTCCATCTGAAAAAGTGCTGAGTATCTCGAGGTCGTGCTATTGATACACACCCTGGATCAATTGCCCTCGCTGTTCAACCTCTGCTAAAATCAGACAATAGAAGCAAGTGTTAGATGGTAATTTTGTATTGACAGTAACGCTGTGCAGAGTTGGAGCCATGGCTCCATACCTCCACCTCGACTGCTTTCGAGATCACAGAGGGTAACCAATTTCTGCCAAAAAAGAAAGAAAAAGGGGGAAAAACTGGGGTGTAAGAAGTGGAAGCTGACCTTCAGTGGCTTAAGGCAAAGAGTTTGGTATGGGCTAAGGATGTTAAATAAAGGGGATCTTTCTCCCTGCTCAATGAAAATGATTCTTTCTTCTGATTAAAGGTGAAATGTTAAATAAGGTTTAGCAAACATCGCAATGCCACTTTGATGTCATTATAAAAAAGAAATGAGTAAAAAATTAAAGTTTTTTTTTACCAATATCCGATACTATCCAACTTTTAATTTCCGATATCCAATATCAAATGATACAGATATATACAGACAACTGTGAGGTTGTAACGCTCATATTTTGACAAATACAACAAGATTCTGCTCTGAGAGCAAAGATCCCAAAATAGCCATAACTCAGTCAGAGGAGTTCATTTTGGACATCTGGCTGCCATATATCAAATACTAGCAGGTATTAGCCAACATGTGGCTAATTTTAAAGTTCATGACAACTTGTTCACTTAACCAACAACTTAAAGCCAGACATTTTATAAGCAGCTTCAAAGCAAGTCAGTCTGTAGCACCTGCTCTGTAGCACATGACTCTTAAGCCGTTTTCAGACTTGCATTGCGGAACATGAATGGTAAAGTCCACCCGCTCTTTAAACGGACTCATCTTTTCAAACATGCTGCTTCCTTGCAGACTTATTGTGTCCCGGTCGCTTTCAGACATCAGGAAATGTTGGCCGAAAAGTGACCACAGCCCCGCTCTCCCTTCAACTCTGTCCGGAACATTTTATTGTGTGTTCAGCCAAAACGACGTGCCATAACATTTCCGCTCTTGTGACATGGGGTCCAGCCGGTACATGCCTGCTACATCCCCGAGGTAAAAGACCGGCACGCATGTCTGAATGCAGGCGTTATAAAGGACAGAGTCCGCAATATTACCGCTTTCCAGTGCAAGTCTGAAAGGGGCTTTAAAGGAATGCTGGGATATGAAGTTCTGGCAGAATGACAGTGAATTTTTCTACATGTTAGACCGCTACTAATGGAACAAGCGAGATTTCATTAGTAGAAATATCGGTCTGAAAAGAACAATACTGATACTCTCTGACATTATATTTTAATATTGATATTGGCTGATAATAGCAGTAGGCCAATAATAAATAAACAATTCCAGTGAAATCCAAATCAAGTCACAAACAAAATAAAACTATGACCAGAACTATGGCAGATGCTGCTTTTTGAGACACTGCTTTTAACTTAAAAGTGCCTCTGCTAGCTTCAGTCATTGGAGCAAGCTATGACCTTAAAGGAATATTACACCCACAGAATAATGTGCCTTCATTTTCTACTCACCCTCATGCTGAGCACGACTCTGGAGCACTTTGTTAATATCTCAAATGCAGCCGGGGATCCGAGGAGGGTTTCATTATCCACCGACTTTCATATAATGGAGTTCACTGGCGCTCAACACAAAAAGGTCATCACAAAGTTTCACTATGTGTTTATAATCCCCATTTCTGTGATGTGCTGTTCCACCTGGTGTCCATCAGACTTAAAAAAAAATTCACCACATGGTTTTGAGATACTGAATGGATCTTTCTGCTAAATTTAAATAGACTTGAGTGTCTTTCTCTACAAGGACAAAGCTCTTATTGTTACCTTACCCAATGTCTAAACAAACCAAGAATGCTGGAGATTTAAAGGAATAGTACACTCACAGAATGATGTGCATTCATTTTCTACTCACCCTCATGCTGAGCAAGACGCTGGAGCACTTTTTTAATATCTCAAATGCAGCCGGAGATGGGACAGGTTTTCGTTTTCCCCCCAACTTTCATATAACGGAATTCACCGGCGCCCGATCCAAAAAGTCCATAAAAGTCCACAAAAACTTATTTTAGCAATATTCCTCCATACTGCTCGTCCGATTGTCCAAGTGTCCTGAGTGCAGTGTTTTTTTCGCTAACAATGACATTAACAAAATCATTTTGTTGATGCCCCTTTCTTTCATGACGATAACGAGACGATGACGAGCGAAACATGTCTCTATGATGACTAAAACATAAGACGTATGTAAATTTTCATTGACGAGATGAGACTGGATGAAAATGTTAATCTCTAATCTCTGGTCAGACGTTCATAATGCAGGAAATGTCTACCTATTCTGCATTAATCTGTCTGTCAAAAGTTTAAAAAGTAGTTGCATCCTCTTCTTGTTTGGGCACGCCGACCATCACTTGGTGTGCAGCTGCGTGCACATCAGAGTTCTGCAGGTTTACCAACCCGCATCCGCCCGGACCGAGACCCACTAACCGCAGCTCTCCCTGTCAAACCTGACCCACATGTCACACATTAATTTCCTAAATTCACTGTAGTCTCTGTCATTTTGCCACGTAGGGGCTTTATTTATTTCATTCAGAGATTCCTGCACAAAAGATCATCATCCCTGGTTGTAACTGTGTTCTCCGTCCCTGGTTCATATCACCAGCCGTGTCTCTGCCTCTGCCTGTGCTGGAAATGATCCCTGGAAATGATCCCAGCACAGGCAGACCTATATTTTACCACAATTTTGATTTGAATTAATGGTTTGTGTGTTAAAAACTTTTTTGCATTCGGTATTTTTATGAGAAGCATTAAAATTATGTGTATTTATTCTATCTCCAAACTTTTTGTTTATTTGATAGAGACAGTACATATTAATCAACATATGTAGCAACAGAGGTAAACATGTTCGATTATCATTACCAAGCTAATTAGCATCAGCAGTCCCTTGGCAGGTAAAGAAAAGATACACAATACAATAAAGCAACTAAATTAAACTTTCAGGTGTCACATGGTTATAATACAAGACAACGCAATGCACTCCCCTCACCATTAACTCCTATCTTCACCGGCAATGGAACATAGCCTTTCTTTCTGTTTTCATATATTTGTAAAAACCTTTCGGCTCAAATGTGTTTTCTTTATTTTTTAAAAAATATAGCCTAACTGACTAAAACTAGACTAAAACATTTTTCAATTTCGTCGATTAAAACTAGACGAAAACCTTTTTGATTTCCGTCGACTAAAACTAGACTAAAACTATCAGATACAGAAATTACTAAAATGTGACTAAAACTAATAAGCATTTTCATCAGAAAGACTAAGAGAGAATCATTGTTCCCCCAGATATGTTTCTTTTCGATAACGATATTAATTATTCCCCCCCCAATGAAAATTCTTTATTTGTTTATAGTAAAAATATATATTAAATTTATTAAAAAACCATTATAAAATCTTTCTTAACTCTTTTTTTATTATTTTTTATTTTCTTCTTTCCCGTGGTAATTATTATTTTATATTTAATAGATTCCTCCCACAAAACATTTCCCCTTTTCCCTCCTTCTTTTTGTTTTGAACTCTCCCTTTATTATATTATAATAATATTATTGTCCCTTTCCTGATCGTAGAGGCCATTTAGGACTTGATAGGACACCTTTAGATGATCTATATTCGCCACCCCGCCCTTCCCCCCCCGCCCCCCTTTCCCCCCCCCCCCCCCACAATTAATATAATATTATTTTTTTTTTTTTTTACCTTTTTTTTTTTTCCTTAACTTCACCTTCCAAAATCTCTACCCACCATCCCCCCCCCTGGGGGAGAGAGGATTTTTTTATAATTTTCCTTCCAGGAAAAGAAAAATAAAAAAATAATTTATTTTTTCTTTTCCATATGCTGCACTCAATTTCTGTTCATTCTAATTACCCTTTTTACATATTTATTTTTTTTTATTTAATTATTAAAACCTTCTCCCCCTGAACACATTTTAAATATTTTTCTCCCCCATCTCTCTCCCCTTTCCACCTTCCTTTCCCCCCCCCTCCCTTTAACTCCCCTTTTTTCCCCCTTTTCAACTCTTAATTTCCCCCCCCCTTTCCCCCCCTCCCCTTACATTGTTAGTTCACTTTCCCCTTTAATCTGATTTTTCATTTCCCCCCCCTATTTTTTCCCCCTCTGCAGACCCCCCATTTGTATTTTCATCCCCAATGTCATAATTGGCCCCCCCCTTTTTCCCCCCTCCTCACCCCACTTCCTCCTTTTCCCCCCCTTTTTATTAACCTTTGGGGGTTTTTTTCTGTGGTTTATGATAGCCCTGTTTTAACAAGCGCAAACCTTTCTAAATCGGCCTAAGACTAAAACTCAGAGAGCTGCCAAAAACAACACTTCCTGAGTGCTCTTAGCACAATGTAAACAGCAATTCCTTCTTCTACGTTTGCATTATCGGCAGAGTAAGTGCTCAATGCTGCAGCTTCCATAGTGTTGTGAACTCGCATCGGCGCGCTTCACGGAAGTAAGATGTAGTACTGTTTAGGCTATAAGAATATACTAAATGATGTTGTTTCGAGTAAATTATGGACGCTACCCGCTCAGGACACTTGGATTACATTGGACGAGCAGTATGGAGGAATATTGCCAAGTTTTTGTGGACTTTTATTGACCTTTTTGTGTTGATCGCCACTGAACTCCATTATGTGACAGCCGGCCAATAACAAAAGCCTCCCAATCTCCGGCTACATTTGAGATATTAAAAAAGTGCTCCAGGGTCTTGCTCAGCATGAGGGTGAGTAGAAAATGAAGGCATATCATTCTGTGGGTGTACTATTCCTTTAATGTGCAGCACATCAAGAGCAACACTGCATCAACCTCCAGCAAATTAAAAGTTGTATTGTTACCTGATTACATAAAGTTTTGTAAAAAAAAAAATATATAAATATATATATATATATATATATATATATATATATATATATTTTATAAATCTAAGATGCTCCTCATAATTCTGGAGGGAAATTGTAGCTTGTGACTGATAACATTGTTATGAACACTACAGTAAGTAGGGATGAAGACAGAACTTTGTAGCACTCAGATCTTTATCTCCATTTCTTATAAACTGAACATCAACATAATCTGCTCAACTGGAGACTAAAAGGTACATTTCTGGATTCAGGTCCATACAACTTCCCAAAACAACTCACATCTAGTCATGATTTATTGTGTGTACAAAAAATCCATCCATGAGTCATGATAAATCCAGCCATTTGTGTATTATGCCAACTTCACCCATTCACAAATTTGCAGAAGTGTTGCAGTCCATCTGACCTGCCATCTTGTAAGGTACACCCAAACACAAGGACAACATAGACAAACAATTATGCAGACAATCAACATGCAACCTCACATGTTTCCTTTTGGAACGTGGGAGGACACCAAAGCACATGGAGAAAAACATCACACCAGAAGAACATACAAACTCCATGCAGAAAGACCCAGCAGAGATTTAGAGGGAACCTTGCGGTTAAGCAACAGTGTAAACCATTTCAATCCCTTACCCATGCAAATAAATTGTGATTTAAATCTTAATTACTTGACCAAACTAATTGGAATCCAACCATTAGTCTTGGGACACGGTAAGCTTTATTAAAGTAATTTGGGGAGATGAAACATTACATTTCTGTGCATGATGTAGATGCTAAAGAGATTAAGTTTTGATGTAATGGGTTTTATGATTTTTTCATAGTTTAATTTCCAGCCACATAAAATTCTCTGCACTTCTTGATTGTTCACCTTCCCTCTTAGTTACTGTTCTGCTGCTTCCTTAAATCTCATTTGTATGGTAAAAAGTACCTGGCCAAGTTAATACTATTAATCAAGATCCTTTAGCATATCAAATGCTTTCTGTCAAGGGTCGTTTACATATCTTCTTTTCTTTCTGGAAAGGGTGGTCTCCACTGGTAAATGCAGGGATACTACCAGCACATGCTGCATGCAACAAAAAAAAAAAAAAAGCACATATCAAGACAATAGAAATGTTATGACTGCAGGGGATCAGTTAAGTGTCTTGTCCATGCAGCTCTGCACTGAAGTGAGTAACCAGCAGCATGAATAGTCTGTGTCACTGTTGTGTAAAAAGTTGTCTTCACCCTTACTCAAATGGCGATAAAGCCTCATTAGCACTACCTCGTGAATTCAGCTTTTCCCTTTGTCAGTATTAGTCATAAAATGCAAAATGAGCCACCATTCAGAAAGACAGTTACTTGACACACGGTGTGCTGACATCTCATCCCAACCAATCAACGAATAGTGTTAAAAATGTTGCTGCATTTTACAGGTTTATATTTAAATGTGTGGGAATTGATATCACACTTGAATTGAGAAAGTATGGCACTGCTTGGGACCCACTATGCTTATTAGAATGTTCTTTACAAGTAGCAAAGACCTTCTACCAAGAGAAGGGAGAATGGAAAGTGTGGACTCTCTTTATGTCCTACTTTTAAGGTGCTGTCACAGCTGGTGCAACATATACATGAGCACCTTCAAATCCCAAAGGCCAATGCATTTGGGTAAACATTGCGTGCACAATGCAGGGTGAAGTAAAGACCCAGTGTATTTAAAAACAGTATATGTTTCTTGTGAAGACGAATCAAAAGTCTTTGCTCCATAGAGCAAAGTGTTTGGCTGTGGTGAATGGATAGTCAGCTGCTACCTTTTAAACAAGAAAAGGACTCTATATCTGCACTTGCCTGTCTCCTCAGAAAGATGCATTATATATTTTTTGTAACAATTGTACAGGTGATACAGTTCTAGGGATGAGGAATATGGCACCTGTTGATCAGGGCTGATCATGTGCCCATGACTGGTATTGGCTGTCCATTCCATAGGCAAAGCCGGGGTGTCCTCTTCGGTCAGTGACTATGATGCATGAAGCATAAAGCAGGATGTTCATAAAGCAAGATGTTCTCAAACTGGGGGGCTCAGGGCTCTGTCATGGGGGGCCCAGCCAGGCCTATAGTTTCTTTACTTCTAACAAAAAATGGGCATATTCTTTAAAGTACTAATGAACAAATGATGATGACTCAAAAGGCATTGCTCCCCATCCAAAGTGCAGAGCATTTTGTATTGTATCTCATGGTAAATGTTTGGGTGCATATGGTAGCGGTGGTGGGATGGGGGGGCTTGACATTATAATTTCCAATAAAAGGGGGGCCCTGCAAAAAAAGTTTGAGAAACACTGTGTTATATGGAGGACAGGCTGTTACCGATGCAGCACAACCCCAAATGAACAGTATAGCAGTTACAGTTTGGCACAGGCAACAGCGCATGAGTTGCCAGGTTAAGGCTGAGTACGATGATGAACTGTCTTAGGGACTCAAACTCCAGATTTTGTAGGATTTAGTCTCTAGACTGAGCCAACCGAGGCTAGCCTACAAGGTCGCAGGAAACTCATGGAGGTTGGGAGCATCCAAATCTCTTACAGGTGAAGCGACAAATTTTATGCTCTTTGATACAACAAAAACATTTATGTAATATATATTTGGAATTTATCCTTATCAATTTCTTATTCATTCTCATTAATCCTCTTAAAGTTGCACTGTATCATTTTCTGACCTTTAAAAATATGTGTTTTTGACTCATTTTGACGGCAAAGTGAAGCCATTTATATAGAGCCATCATTTTCCAGCAGCATCCCATGGCTGAGAGACTGCACTTAACAACTCTACGATGCTGCATTATATTATACCGCTAAGTTTTGCTTTATGCACTGCATCAATCACCAGCAGCTGGAACTCAATGTACGGGCCATTCTTACTTCATGGTTGATTCATCAAAGAACCACAAAAATCAAATCAAATCAAAACTTTATTTATAAAGCGCTTTCCTGCCAAAGGCAACCCAGAGTGCTTTGCAAGACAATGAAAACAAATGCATATTAAAATAAAAACAAGCCTTCGCACACCCAAGAACAGAACACATCACACATAACTACAAGCATTTGTACCCCCCCGCATCCACTCAACTGTTCCATGAATTCCGACCCCTAAATTATGTCACTTGAAAAAAAAAAACACTATGGCCCTGATTTACAAAGAATCCAAATAAAGACCGCTAATTTCTTTGTCTCGCAGATAAATAGCGTGCGCTGTCTCTTCAGCATTTGCGGATGATCTACAAAGATTACACACGCAATCTTTAACAGGCGCAAACAGCAGTATTTAAATGAGGATTTAGCGTGCGCTATTGCTGTGCCATGGAAAGTTCAGAGGAGCATGTGGTAAACGCAAAATGAAATTAGTCCTGACAGAGAGATATTAGTTCCAGAGATATAAAAGGCAAGTGAAAAACAGAATATAAGATAAATACGAAGAGTTCATTTGCAAAAATAGACCAACATCATTTAGAAAAAACAGTTAAATGCTTTTGCAAATAAACGCTTCATTTACTTTTTGAATATTTTCACCAAATCAAGCTCACATGAAGTAGAGGGTTTTAATTATGTAAAATAGAGATAGGAGGTTTGTACCCAACAGCGACAAAAAGCAGTTAACTCCGTTTTTCCACAATGGTGTTTGTCTGTTTTTTGCAAATGAACTCTTCATATAATAACTCTAAAATAAAAACAATGCAGCAGGTTTCCCTGTGGGTCATAAGAAGAGGCCAGTTTATAAGGACATGGATAAGAAGATGCTGTTGAAGATGGTCTGATATTACGTACGCAGTGCGCTTTCTTCGGCACAATGCCAGGTGCTGGACCTGCGTAATTGCCCCCACCCCACGCAAAACTCAGTTAAATATCAACAGTTTGTGCTACGTTACTAGTTTTTTTCACTGAGTTTTTTTCATTGTCGGCGTTCTTTTCAGCCAATTGAATATGTGTATTTGGCGTCGGCTAGTCGTTCAGTCAGTGATGGGCTAACCAATCAGATTGGAGAAGGCTTGACCTTGCTGGCGAATCAGCAAATAAGAAGACCTGAAATGAAAGTAAACAAACCAGATGAAGAGCGGACATAATGCAAACTCACACATCGTTTGGCATCGTACCTTAGTTAGCAGTCCCCCCTCTCTGCTAAAAACAACAGCAACAGCTTTTACATGTTTTTGTCTTGAGAAATGGTCTGTCATTTCCGGTTTTTGTTTTTTGGGGCCACAATATAAAGTGCCACCTATTGTTGTGGCAACATTATATTTTCCGCATGTCTACCCAAGTCTGGAGTGGGTTCAATGTGTTCTTGGGCACTTTTCTCACTGTGTCGGCGAGACTGAAGCCGATTGATCAGCCCGACCCCATTTTCTGGCAACGACCGCAACGGTCGGCAGTCTGTCCGGTGTGTCTACACCCTTAGAGACAGACTTGAAAGAATGTATTGTTTACTTCTTTTATCTAGCCCCTCCCCCATCTCAAACACACATAGAGGCTGCAAGAAGCATCAACTGCAGACAACAGTAGATACCTTTGCTCCATAAACAGAAAATAAAACACAAAGCTCCCACTGATCATCAGATATCAATGCCTATTAAGGTTTTTTTTCTTTCTCTCTCGGATCGTTTGATATATTTCCCCCCTCCCCCCCCCCTCCCCCGCCCCATTTGCCCTTCCCCGCCCCTCGACGCCTCCCCCCCCCTCCCTCCCCCCTCTCCTTTTCCCCACTCCCTCAATATTTCTTTTCCCCCCCACCCCCCCCCCTCTCCCCCCCCTCTCTTTTCCCAGTTTCTCCTCTCCTTCCCCCGGGGCCTCCCCCGACATTCCTCCCCCCCCATATATCTTTTTTCTCCCCCCCCCCCCATATCACCCATTTCCCCTTCCCCTTTAAAACACTTTCCTGGCGAGGAGTCCCCCCCACCAAAATACATCACAACCATAAAAACTTAAAATTTTTCCCGCGAAAATAAGAAAAAAAAGGAAAGAAGCCTCCCTTTTTTGGGGGGGTATGGGGGGGGTGAACCCCACAGTGAAGGGACCCCCCAGGGGAGCCCCGAGCTGAAGTTCTGAGTTCTCTTTAATGAAAAGTGTGGACAGAAAAAAATGTAAAAGTACTGTTACATGTTATAGACTTAATTAAAACACGTCCAGTTTAATAGATAAAATAGTTGGTTTTTTTTTTTGTTTGTTTTTCCCCAAATTTACCAATTTGTTCCCTGGATTTCTTACTCTCCTACAAGAAAAACAGATAAAAAAGATTCTGGGAGAAGAGAACTGAACTATCAGCTGAATATGTAATGGCTTGTCACACAGATAGACAAGCTTATATGGAACATTACTTATGAAATATACAGGTACTACCCAATAAATTAGAATATCCTGAAAAAGTTCAGGTATTTCCATAATTCAACTTAAAAGGTGCAATTTACATATAAGAAGTTGAAATACAATTATATAAATTTGGTCAGACAGTAACACAGCTGGAGTGTACAACTCTGATGTTTATGTTTGTCATTTGATTTAGTTGTCCCTGAAAATCTTTTTAAATAAAGAAAATGGGGGTTTTTTGGTGCAATTTTTTAATGCGATTAAACTGTGATTAATCTAGACTAATTAATTACAAAGCCTCTGATTAATTAGATTAATTTATTTTAATCCAGTCCACCCCTTTATATACATGTGCATGTAAATACTGTGTGTGTGTATATATATATATATATATATATGTACAATCTTTATTTTTTTTAATCCAACAATTGATCTGTTATCAGAATCTAATTCTGCCAAATATCGCAATCACGATTGGCCTTAAAAAGTCTATATTGCTCGGGTTCTGATTATGATATCATGAAGTAATGTCTTTAACATACAGTCTGTCTCTCTGATATTCACAAATCTCTAACATAATCACGTTGATTCACTACTTTCTGCTGGAACACAGACATCTGCCCCAGAGAGTGGGAAACGGAATAAGCTTCCAGCTATTATCTTTTTGTTCTTTGGCCCTGATATTACCATTAATCCCAGAGCCTCAACAGGAAAACTTTCTCTAAAGAAAATCTGCTCTGTGCTCATTTTTGTTGCCTTGACTGCGTCATCATTGAACACCGGAGCATGCTACAACTCTAAGCCAGCTGAGCTATGGCTAACTAAAGGCAACTGAACTTACTTCTCATCTGAAGAGCATTGCACTTTTGACTGATGGAGAATTCAAGACATGTGTCATTAGCACCTTGAAAGCAGTGGGGGGTTGAGGTCATATGTGAGCCACGACCATCATGCGACTCATTAGTGTAACACAAGTCAAGGTATGAATGAGCGTTAAGCTGTCATTGAACAAAATAGATGTTGCCTCCAGGTGACACATGACTGCAGTTGCGTGTTCGGGCAACTTGCTGCATGCACAGTTGCACACCAAAGTTTCTCTCAGGCCTTCTTCTGTGCAAAAATACTGTTGACTTTATGAGTATAAAATATTCATATATGGTTTCAGCAACAGGATAATAAAACTGCCATGTGATTGTGATCTTGCTGTTGAGGCACAATGTTTGAAATATACATTTGTAGGGTTTGATGAGCGCAATAACAGTGCAGGCAGAAATTCTGCTTCGGCAGGCACAACAGACGCCAGACTGCACCGTGCCATATATTTTATTTTTAATCATGCATGGCCCTGAGTCTAACGACCAAAACAAAATGCTACATCAACGATAATGATAATGGCACTCATGATTAAGAAAGCAGAGTGCTAGTAAAGTGTAAAAGAGTTTTGCGGTGACAGAAAGCACATTTACTATCCATATGGTAGCCTGTTGAACCCCATAACTCACGGAACAAAGCATGGCAGGGAGAAACCTGGGAGTAGCACTAAACAAGCAGGCAGAATAATAAAAATGTCCAAGTAAGGCTTACAATTACCCCTTCTATAAACCATTTAGAAACATTCATTTCAAAGTGTATATCAATCACTGAAACAATTGGAGACACTTACAATCTCAGTGCAATCAGTGAATAATTAGTAAATTGGAATTTCAACAGTGACACACAGACACTAAAATAGTATGTCACAAATTAGGGGGGACGATAATCTCTGCAGAAATGTGCTGAAAAGTGGAAAAGCAGGACAGATGGCAGAGGCTTCAGCACTGGCCTGATCAGTTAAACACAGAGTAGCTTTGCCAGAGCAATATCAGCCCCCTTTCCCATGTGACCAATTATCAGGGTTTCACCTTGGGCTGATGGTGATAATGGTGCTGATGGTGGGTGGATGGATAGAGGAGGGGGCAGAAGACAGGAGCACCTGTTATTGAAGCAAACTAAATTCTTTCTATTGTACTGAAAATGTTTCTATTCTCTCTTTCTGTGTTATTAACTTTTAGATGTCAAGCAGTGACTACTAGAAACGATGACTCAGTAAGCAGATAAATACATTATTATCATGAGGAGAGGGAGAGATTGTCTAAAAGGGGTTTGATCAGTAGATACTTTGTCTTTGATACCCGTGGCTCCAACCTTTGTCTTTGTTCTGTCACTGCTATGTTTTTGCGTGCGACACAAAGGGACTTTCTGGCTGAAGTCAACAGGGACCAGCATCCTCAGAAGCCGATGGGGAACTGTGTTTATCGGATTAGAGAACCTGGCCGGAGATAAGGTGAATTACCCAGCTCTGTCATCTCCAAGAGGAGAAAGTAAGTGTGAAATACAAGTATCTTGATTGAGAGAAAAAAATTAAGCTAAATTGCTGGAATCTGTAAGTGCCTCCAGGCTCCCTGAAATATTTATCTTTTACATCACTCGGATACACATACAAATTTTATTGAAAAAAAAAGGCATAACTGATCAGAATTATATTCACATTAGAATATGGCACGCTGCAGCCAATATAGCATGCTGAAATTTTTTTTTCTTAAAGACACACGACAGAACTTTTAGACCTTAGAAATATGCGTTTCTGACTCATTTTGATGGCACACCAACATTCATTATCCGCATTTTTGAGGCCACCACTGCCCAGAGGTGTCCCAGGGCTCACAAACAGCAGTATGT
Organism: Atherinomorus stipes; assembly: GCA_023101725.1. NCBI lineage: Eukaryota > Metazoa > Chordata > Actinopteri > Atheriniformes > Atherinidae > Atherinomorus > Atherinomorus stipes. Next base: position 401,380 of record JALJCO010002057.1, on the reverse strand, counting down.
AAGTTTCCCATCCGGGACACGACTGTGACGTTGCAGCCAACTATTGATTCCCGTGATAAAAACGGATATGAACCAGATATGAACACTGCGGGTGTCTTGAACGTGCATCATGTTGGATTCGGTAAAGAAACGCAAGGAAACATTATCGGAGTAAGAGAGGAGAAGAAAGAGAGGAAGGGACAGAACAAGAGTCAAGATAACACTCTTTTATTGGCTGGAGTGAATCACAGTACAGGTACGATGCAAGATGGATGCTAGTTTAGCCACCGATAGGGGGAGTGTCACTGAGAAAACTGCTAAAAGTTCTGTTGTGTGTCTTTAACTTTTTCTCTGATGTTACTTAGATGAAATGCCCCATCAATATCATCAAATGCTCACTTGAATGTAGCATGAATCAGTGAGGATTCAGTAATGGTTCGTTTTTAGCTCATGTTAGCTAAAAGCTTTTGCCATGGAACAGTTTATATATCATTTTTAACATTTACAGTAGCTATAGCCATGTTTTAACAATCTATTAACTATTTCTTTACTTCTAAATATCTATCTTAACACTCGGATATTACTTTCAGAGATGTATAAAAGTAAGTAAAAAGTTAAAGTTAAAATCTTTTCCAGCAGTTTTTCCTATTCATCATTTAACCAGAGAAATTTCATTAGCACAGCCCCTCTGCTAGGTAGATAAGCTTGTTAGTGAAAACACCTGTTCAAAATGTCAATATATACAAGCAGATCGAAAGTAAGACAGGACTTCTACTTTTTGCATCTCTGTTTACTTTCTTATTACTCTTAATGCTGGAAAGATATCAGAAACTTCATAAAATAAAGAGGATAAAGTGTTTTTTTGTTGGATTTCATTCACCACTGTGACAAAGCACAACATCGCCAAAATCTGTTTTTTCTCTAAAGCAGTGCCGAATTTGGATCAGTAACTTCAGCTCAGGGCTCACCCTAGTAGTCTCCTTTCAATATGGCAAAGTTCATACTCCCCCTAACCCCCCACAGCACACAAATGTCTTCTCTACCTGTCTGCCCCCTATTCTGATCCCTGAATATATTGCTAAGCTTGTACTAGCTTGTTGATGCTACTTTGCTATGTTGGTAGCAGCAGCTCGTCTGCAGCTGTCCAAAGCAGTCCTGCAGTGGGACGTTTTACCCGTGTTTTGCGGGTAAATGTGCCGTGGATCATATTTTTCTCTGGTGTTAGCAGGTCGCAGGTAAGAATATGAACTTTTATTTACTTTTTGTGGACATGACAAGTGATTACTGACCCTATTAAGCCATGAGGCTCGGTGCTGCTTCACCTGGCGCCCAGGCAAGGTTATTATAGTTCACTAAAACTAACAAAAAAACAAAAACTAAAATTGAAAAAACAATTTCGTTAACTGAAATAAAAATGGAAGTTTAAAAAAAAAAACTGATAAAAACTAGCAAACCTGCTCAAAAAACTAACTAAAACTAACTGAATGGGCTTTATGCACAAGTCCACTACTTCCTAATTTAAGCCAGCTCTTTTGTCTCCTATCTTTCATTATTGGATGATTTGATTAATCCAGGTGTGTCTGACCTCAGTAACCACGAGGACAATGGCCAGACACACCTGGATTAATCAGTTTGTCCAGTAATTAAAGACAGGAGGCAAAGGAGCTGGCTTAAGTTCAGGAAGTAGTAAAGTTGTGCACAAAGCCCATTAAAAAACAAAAAGTCAGAACTAAATAAAAACTGAAAATAATGAAAAATACAAAACTAATATAACCTTGCGCCCAGGCAGCACAAGCTACGTGAACTGGTTCTTCACTCAGGTCCAGCAAAGAGTTGGTTTTGAGAGCCAGGAGCTGGTGTTTAGGTGGTGGGAAGCTAGAGAACCCGTTTTCTGGTTAGTCTGGTTCTGGTTCGAACCAGCACTGGAAGGTGATAGGTCCCCTATCCGCAGGTGGATAGGGAACCTGAGTGCCGTACAGCAGTTTTTGTGTTGCAAGATTCGTGTCGGGTCAGCCTCAGAGAGAGTTGCTAATGCCGCTTACAGGCCAGAGACACTGGGGGGAGGGGGGTGAAGCATCGAATCGCTCTGTAAACACTTTGTTTAGCCCCACAGGGATTCTGAAAAGCATTTATTAAGGGAAAAATGTGACTTAGTTTTACTTTAATATGGAAAAAATAAATAAATAAATAAAAGAGTTACATATGTATAAATGTGTTTGAAATTCATCATGCTAATTTTACAAATTAGTCTCTTGATAGCCCTAATAAAAATCCTGAATTAATTGGGTAAATGCAGACTTTTTTTTTTTTTTTTTTTTTCCTTTTACATTGATCTGGCAATCCCTTGCAGTAGTTTTGGGACCCCCATTGGGGTCCCAGCCCCCAGTTTGAGAACCACTGCCATAAACCTGGCAGTTCTCAAAGTACCTTATATTGGTGGGGTTTTTTGTTTGTTTGTTTGTTTGTTTTTAACAAAAAAGATATACTCAACAGATAATGGCCTCGTTGTGGTATCCTCCATGAGAAACTGCAGCCTGTGGAAAACTACAATTGGCAAATGTCCTGAGAAGCTGGTTTTATCATTGTCAAGGCATGCTATGAGGTCACATAGACATTATGGAAAAGAAAGCTTTGTGGCTGACAGTAGTCTCTCATCTCACTCCTTCCAATGTGGGTTTGAAAACCTTGTGTCCATCAGACACACTTCCAGCACTAAAAATAAATAAAATAGTTTCCCATTTTGTTTTTTACACCCTCCGAGGTCTTGAAGGCGTACTGAAGATGCTTCACCTATAAGTCTTGAGATGTTTTCCGTGTTACTTTTTTAAAATGAATTTGATGAAGAGAGACTGGAAAGTGGCTACCAGAGTTCAGTACTTGTTGACTTTATCTGCTTTATTTCTTCACCAAGCCACATGATAACTCATTTAGAGTTTTTTTACAATCCTGCTGGCTGACAATAAAAAATAAAAACATTCCTGAGCTTGAGATTCATTTTGGTGCTTGTAAAGGAGCTAGGGGCAGGAACATTGTTGCCAACTTAGCGACTTTGTCGCTATATTTAGCGACTTTTCAGACCCCTCTAGCGACTTATTTTCAAAAAAGCGACTAGCGACAAATCTAGCGACTTTTCCTGGTGATCATGGAGACAGGTAAAGTTTATATCGCTCCACCCGTTTATCAGGAGCTGCCTTCCGTCAGCCCCTCCCTTCCCTGTTTATCGGCACTCACTCACTACTTCCGCTGTTCCTTTGCAGACAGCAGCCCTCCTGAGCCAATAGTATGTGCCCGACCACGCCTCCTCATCTACATTATTTCCCATGATGCCTTGTGGGCACAACTGGGACTTCTTTGCACCATGACTCAAACGTGTATGTCAGCTCTTTAGTACCCTTGTAAATTGACATTATTGCAAGTTAAAAATAAATATTAAAAAGTGAGTAGAGATTTTGCGCATGCGCGTGAGCACATGAATGACTTGGTGACGTCATCTGGCGACTTTTGGGTCAGCCAATAGCGACTTCTCTTCTCAAAGAGTTGGCAACACTGGGCAGGAATTGTGAAAGGGTGCTGCATGACCAGTTTTTAATACTGTACTAATGGGTGATGAAGTGTTAAAAACCAAAAAGAACGAGCCCACCCATGCGCATCTCTGTTGCCTTGAATAGGCTGTGTGCTTCATAATTTGCTGCAATTCCGTGGCCTAATTTCCCGCACAGTCCTACGGACGTGATGTCAGTTGACGCTACATCTGCATCCCCGACAGTTTGGATACAGAAAGAGATGGTTGCGGTGGATTCAAACACTGCAAGGGATAGTTATGGACTCTTCTGCCATTAGCAAACATCCCAGATCTACTGAAAGCCCACTAAAAAGTGGAACTACGAAGAAAAAGACTATCAGCGAAATAAACAGCATTACATCTTCAGTTTGTGCACGCTCAGTGCCTGCTTGGCTGGTGGCTGCAGTTACCCGCAGCGCCAGTCGCATCACTCGCAAATCTCATTTCTTCATCCTGCACCTAGTCCCTTTAATGAAATCTAGTCAAGTTCGACATTTGTTCATCGGAGCTACGGAAAGACATGTTTAAACTGTGTGTCCGTCAGAAGAGGATGACGGACACAATCTCTCTTCAAACTTGTATTCCAAGTGGGATGTCTGACACCAATGTCACCGCTCCACCTGGCCTGTGCGTCTGCTGTCACCTTTGGGGAGCAAGTTGAGCCCCTGCCAAGGTGTCGATCAGCCAAACTGTCGTTAGGCCACAGAACTGTTACACACTGCCAACTTTAAATCACTGCCAAGACAATTTCGTATGCAAGCATCTCCTTCCCTTCAAATGCTCCTGCCCCTCTAGCCTCTTTCTTCCTCCTTTCTCTTCTCACTTCCCTCCATCCTCCTCACCACCTGTCTTGCATCCGCTGAGATCGAGTGTGAAGTTTCTCACTTTTGTCACCAAGACAAGGGATTGCAAGTGTGTATTAAATGTGTACATGCAATAGCAGCCAATGCTGGAGACTTGTGAGGTCTTCAAGCCTGCTGGACCTCCTATTTCCCCCCACTAGTCACCACGTTGGTGCGCTGAAGTGGGGCCATCTGCTGAGTGTCTGTGCGTCTGTCTTCCCAACCCACACGAGGACCTCTCACTATGCCACAAGTTCATCTAGAGTACAAACCAAATGGAACACAACTTGTCTTAGACAGATGGACAATGAGAGTAAAAAAAAAAAAAAAAAAGGTTATAACTTGGTGGTGCTGCCACGTGATTTTAGCTGAGGAGAATCATTATGGTTCCTAACTGGTTCTTTTATTCTATTTCATTCATGTTTTCTGATCTGGTGCTTAGTTGTGTTCAGAGCAGTTCTGACCTTTCCTGCACTGAAGACAAACAACAATTTAAAGCTGGCAACTGACTGGAAAAATAATGGGACAGTGTCAGTCTCTTTTTGTTAAAGGTTGAATATGGAATATTTGTATTTAAAGTCATATTTAAAAAAAAAGAAATCAAAATAAAAAATACCCCCACGAGGCGTTTGGAGGGCTGCAGGATGAAAGTACAACAATTCCTTAAAAAATTATGTTTAGCCTGAAAATAAATATAAAATAAATCTTGACAGGTTCGACATTGGCGTTATGTTTCCATCTACGAGACAATACAGGTCGCCATTGCGGGTTGCCAAATACGGTTTCTATGTGTCAACAGTATATTTGGCACAGTTAGGCTGGCACTGGGAAAAATGGTCAAGCAGTCAGTCAAGTCATGCAGCTGCTTTAGAGCCCTGGAGATATCTATATCCGTCTCAGAAGAGGACTGACCTGATGTGACAGTGTGGTCCTGTCACTATGCCTCCGACTGATCATGTGCCCTGGCTACTTGGCCACAGGGATGTCCCTTTGGCTGAATGGTCAGCGCTCATGACTTTCACCCGGGAGTCTGGGGTTCAAACCCGCCCGGGCCCTCAGTTGCGTACCTTGCCACACTGAGAAGAGCAAAAACTGGAGTAAATTTAGGTGACGCTACACTAAATGGACCCATGTAAACATTTTCCACGGCATCAAAACGTGGAAATGGCGACTTTTCTCCTGGATCGGTAAACTAACTCACTTGCTAATGTGGCTAACATTAGCTGGCAGTATAAAACTCTTCTGTAATACTTGTTGGAGGCTGCTGGTTCATATCCACCCTTCAAGTCAAATCACTTTAACGATCTGCTGTCACTTTAGTTCAGGTGGAAGAGCACTGGACTGTAAATCGGAGAGTTGGTGGATCAACCAGGCTTCCCTAGGCTACATACCAAAGCATCCTTTGGCAAGACACTGAACTCCGCGTTGCCTCCCGATGTGCCTACAGCATCAAGGTATGAATGTGTGTGTAAATGGATGATTGTAACCTGTAAAACAGGTGAACCACTGTGGACCCCTGAGCAAGGTCCTTAACCCCCACCAACTGCTTTGAGTAGCAGCCCACTGCTCTCTGGTACTACTGTACAGAGATGGGTAAAATGCAGAGCCCTAATTTCCCCTCAGAGATCTTAACAGTATAACAAAAAAAAAACCAAAAAAAAAAAAAAAACAGAGTGCTAACACATGACTGGAAAAGCCCTAAATAAGTACAATCCGAGCAATTATTCTGGTGCAGAGATGAAGTGATCCATATATTTGTTGGGTGAGAGCTGGACAAAGAGTGTATCTAAACAACATTACTATTTTTTTATGCTGCACACTTTTCATTCTGGATAACTAGCCCAAAGTAGGACTGGGATTCCTGTCATTAACCTACAGAGCTTGAGAAAAGTTGTTCCTGAACTCTGAACTCTGCTTCTACAAAGCACTGATACATTAGAGATTACTTGTGTGATCCTTTTGTCTTTCCTGTGTAATGTTAAATGTCTTTTAAGCCATTTTGTCTGTTTTTTATTGTGAGGGAGACCCACTGCATTGAAAGGTGAAATTTAATAAGATTTTATCTGAGTTAAACAATTTGCAAAGACATACTTGGTAATGCAGATATACTCTAACCATCACACCATCACGTTTTGGTCAAAGTAATGCAGAGCCATGATTAACTTAACGCAGAGTGTCGCGTTTTTGCATCAAACCGTTTTTATTACAGTAACAAGTTAGATAGCTTATGTATTCCACTTTTAACATTTGGGGCATATTCATTACGTTTCTAGGAACATTTTGCAAGCACCTTTTTTCCAGTCGGACCCATTAGAGTGGGCACACTACCCGGCTAAGTGAAGCAGGTACTCCTGGTTTTATAATGTGTGAAATAAGTTTGGAAAGTTGGAGCAACATTCACATATAAGGTGAGTTTTGCTAAAATAAAAATATTTATAAGCTTATAGTGTTCTTTTACAGCAAGCTCTGTGTAAGCAGGGCTGGACTGGGAAAAAAAAATCAGTCCAGGCATTTTGAACCGAGACTGGCCCACCAGATATCGATGGAACGACGATGACGCCTCTGAATGAAAACAAGTACTTGTACACTGTCTTGTTTGTATGTACTTGTCTAATGTAGCCTACTTGTCTAATAAACTTAAACCTAAACCTTCCCCCACCTTCTAAAGACATGTACGTTAGGTAAACAGGCGTCCCTTAAAAAAGAGATGGCGTGTCTCAATGGGACTTACCTGTATAAATAAAGGTAAAAAAAAAAAAAAAAAAGATAAATAAAAACCATCCTCCCAGTCCTGTTATTATATACAGTAGCCTACTAAGTGGTCTGTAAAGGATGAACAAGGTGATAAAAAGCTACAATATTATCAGCAGGCTGTTATTATGGCCAAATTATTGCTTCATAAAAACAATCATGAACCAGGTGAAAAAGGTAACCAACACACTTATGTTTATCTTTATCAAATCTGAACTTTTTTTCAAGTACAAGTAGGGCAGCCCCCTACCATACTCATGCCATACAGTCCCCTATTACAATCTTACTCCAAACAGGCTTGATAAACTGGATAGCCTAGATACCTTCAACCTTAAAATTAGTGCTCTTGAACTATACAGCTGTATACGGATAACACGATGACGTTAATAAAACCTAAGAATAACTGGATCCTTTTTACTACTGAGAAATACCGTTAATGACAAGCTCTGTGCATGCGTGCCTGTGATGTAGGCGACACATCGGCGTAGCAGGAGAAATATGCTAGCTGATTTCCACATTCACCTCTCTGGTAGATTTATAAAAACGCTGATATTTGTGTCTGACTCAGCTGACGATGATGTGCCCGCTGTGCGATGCACAGCCTGCTTATAACTACTGACTTTCAAAGAGTTAGCAAGCACAACAAAAATGAACTAGACTACAGCCAAACTTGGTCTGTATCAAACCCAGGTAGAGTAGTTCATCACTTCTTACCCCCCACCTTGGTCCGCTGCAGGTCTCCCCTCATCCACCTGCAGGCGACCTCCGCCTTTATCACCTGCGATTGAAGGTTCCTCTACAGCCTCCAGCAAACTTCTGTTATCTTGATACATTTGGCAGCATCTGTATGAAGAGCTAGCCTCTTTAATTTGCAATTTTCCCCACAAAAACTTTCTGTGTTATGCCTTTCCTGTAGTTCTCTGTGTGATTGATTGATTGATTGATTGATTGATTGATTGATTGATTGATTGATTGATTGACAGCGGTGGCCCAAGATGGAGAGGGCATCAGCCCTCAGCTGTAATTGGTCCAGCCCACAACCACTAGGGGAACCGACCTACCAGTTTTATACCAATAAGTATCATAACTTATGCCACTGACTGCAAAAGCTACTTTTTTTTTTTTCAAGAAAAAAAGGCCCGGACCGGCCCAAAATCACCATCGGCCCACCGGGGAAACGCCCGGTATGCCCGATGGCCAGTCCACCCCTGCATGTAAGAAATATCTCTTAAGCAATTTGAAAATTTTGGTTTGTAGAAAATTAGCGACACTCGTCCACAACGGCTACATCCGATTCTAGGTAAACAATGCTGTGTTTAGAAGGTTTTCAGTACACGTGTGAATTTTCTAAAGGAAATACCATTCTAGTTCTTTTCTATGGTTGTTTTTAGAATATCATGTAGGAAAAAATGCAATTTCTGCCCTTTATTCATACACAGACCAAAATACACATCTGTATTTTATGGTAACTGAACTTATGAGTTCCACTAGGTCACTGTGATGACAGCTGTCTCAGTGACAACAGGAAAGAATCTAAATCAGGTGATGAAAGCAGTAATACTGCTTTCATGAATGTTTATTTCATGTTCTAAGAGAACATTTTTCAGCTCTGTTTTATATCTGTTTATGTATATCTATTCTATGCTATGAAGTATAATAGTTATAAAATGTGGTGTTATAGTCAGGACACTGAAAATAGTTTTGTGACATCAATAAATCCTTTTCCATCCCCGAAGACATGAAAAATCTGTTTTATCTTTATTTCATTACTGTTGACCAAAGTGCCTGGTGTCGCAAGTTTGCATCAAACCCAAATTTCTTTCTCATGTGCCGTGGTAAAATGAACAATCTCAACTTAACATCTGCTTGAAAGCAAAAACTCAAAGAATTTATTTTTTAATACATTTGCATATAAATTCAGGCATTAAGGGGTTAAATACATTTTGACAGCAGTGACCGTGGAATCTAACCCTGTAACACTGTAATCTAATTAGTTGATCTTAAAAATAACACTAGTCAACACTGCTGGACAGTAAATAAAGTTTTGAGGTCTCCATTTTAAATGTTGTATCAACTACTTAAAATACAGCTAAAAGTTAAATCTCCAATTTTCCACTCATTAGTACATTAGTTTCAATGTTCATATGCTCCTAAGCCTCAGAATCTGTTAACATTGCTCTTTCAGTCTTCCAGAAAAACACTTAACTGTGTACAGAGATTTTGTCTGTGTTCTAGGAAACACAAACACTAATTCTATTTCTCAGAAATCCAGCTTACTGTGATTATTCTGAAAATTACTATGTGGCATTGCTGGTTAGGACATGACATTGCTCTGCTAAAAGCCTGTAAATAAAGAGAGCACTAATGATACAGCTACTGTTAAAAGGATTAACTTTCATGAATTACCATGATTAAATCAGAAGCAAAATAGGGTGACACATGGTGTTTGAAAGCTTTGAGTTTTGAGCAACACTCACTGGCCACTTTATCAGGTAAATGTTTAATTGCATCTGAACATAAGGTGGCTAATCAGCCAATCACATGGCAGCAACACAATACATTGGGACATGTAGACATGGTTAAGATGACTTTCTGGAATTGGGAGGGAAGAGGAGTCAAGTGACTTTGAATATGGCATAGTTGTGAGTGCCAGACCGGTTGGTCTGAGTTTTTTACAAATTGCTGATCTGCTGGGATTTTCCACACACAACCATCTCTATAGTTTACAGGAAATGGTCTAGTGACCCACAATTGTCTAGACAAAAGTGTTGAGGTCAGAGGGGAATGGTGAGATTGCTTCAAAATGACAGAAAGGAAACAGTGACTCAAATAACCTCTGGTTACAACTGAGGTATGCAGAATACCATCTTTGATCACATACCATGTCACCATTGAAGAAGATGGGCTGCAGCAGCAGAAGACCACACTGTACTGTGCATGTTGTCTTACTCCAAGCTGCATAGGCCGAAAGCCTGCTACCAATTAAGCATATCAGGTGATGTGCATCTCTGTAATGAGAAGGGGTGTGGTCTAATGACATCAACACCCTATATCAGATGTATTAGGCAAACATAATTATTAGGCAACAATAAACAAATATATACCCATTTCAATTATTTATTTCCACCAGGGAAACCAATATAACAGCTCAACATTCACAAATATACATTTCTGACATTCAAAAGCAAAACCAAAACAAATCAGTGACCAATATAGCCACCTTTCTTTGCAAGGACACTCAAAAGCCTGCCATCCATGGATCCTGTCAGTGTTTTGATCTGTTCACGATCAATATTGCGTGCAGCAGCAACCACAGCTTCCCAAACACTGTTCAGAGAGATGTACTGTTTTCCCTCCCTGTAAATCTCACATTTGATGAGGGACCACAGATTCTCTAGGGGGTTCAAATCAGGTGAACAAGGAGGCCATGTCATTAGTTTTTCCTCTTTTAGACCCTTTCTTGCCAGCCACGCTGTGGAGTACTTAGATGTGTGTGATGGAGCATTGTCCTGCATGAAAATCATGTTTTTCTTGAAGGATGCGGACTTCTTCCTGTACCACTGCTTGAAAAAGGTGTCTTCCAGAAACTGGCAGTAGGACTGGGAGTTGAGCTTGACTCCATCCTAAACCTGAAAAGGCCCCACAAGCTCATCTTTGATGATACCAGCCCATACCAGTACCCCACCTCCACCTTGCTGGCATCTGAGTGGGACTGGAGGTCTCTGTCCTTTACCGATCCAGCCACGGGCCCATCCATCTGGCCCATCAAGACTCACTCTCATTTCATCAGTCCATAAAACCTTAGAAAAATCAGTCTTGGGATATTTCTTGGCCCAGTCTTGACGTTTCAGCTTGTGTGTCTTGTTCAGTGGTGGTCGTTTTTCAGCCTTTCTTACCTTGGCCATGTCTCTGAGTATTGTACACTTTGTGCTTTTGGGCACTCCAGTGATGTTGCAGCTCTGAAATATGGCAAAACTGCTGGCAAGTGGCATCTTAGCAGCTGCACGCTTGACTTTTCTCAGTTCATGGGCAGTTATTTTGCGCCTTGGCTGTTCCTCACGTTTCTTGCGACCCTGTTGACTATTTTGAATGAAACGCTTAAATGTTCGATGATCACGCTTCAGAAGCTTGGCAATTTTAAGAGTGCTACATCCCTCTGGAAGATATCTCACTGTTTTTGACTTTTCGGAGTCTGTCAAGTCCCTCTTCTGACCCATTTTGCCAAAGGAAAGGAAGTTGCCTAATAATTATGTTTGCCTAATACACCTGATATAGGGTGTTGATGTCATTAGACCACACCCCTTCTCATTACAGAGATGCACATCACCTTATATGCTTAATTGGTAGTAGGCTGTCAGCCTATACAGCTTGGAGTAAGACAACATGCATAAAGAGGATGATGTGGTCAAAATACTCATTTGCCAAATAACTCTGCACTCCCTGTATGCTTTTCCTGCCAGTTAAGAACAGGAAACTGAGGCTACAACTTGCAAAAGCAAATTTACTCACCAACATTGCCTGGCCTGATGGATCTTGATTACAGGAGCTTTCCTATTAATGTTATCAAACTGTTTCCAGCACCTTGATGAATCTATAGCATGTCATTTAAGGCAGTTGTAAAGGCAGAGATCCAACGTGGTACTAGAAAGGTGTGAAAAAGTGAACAGAGGGTGATTTTTTAACTAGTTTTAACATTTAAAAAAAAACATAATCTTGTGATTTTTGATAATAGTATGTTGTAAATTAGCTACAATGCTGTATGTGTGAGTGGGTGGTACGCCTCAGTTTGGAGAGGCAGATAAGGAGAACTTGGATGAAAAGCAAGCACTGTAGAAAATGAGGTCAGCAGCTTAATATGTTTCAGCCACCCGAAAACAAGGCCCACTTAAAATATCAATATCAGCTTTTCTGTTGATTATGTGACAATTATTTTCACAGCTTTATTCTGCAGTCAGACTGCCTTTTCTGACAGGTTGCATGTCTGGGTGTTTGGTGGTTTCACACATGAATAACACAGGTCCAATATGGCTCTGGGGCCTATTTAATTGCGTAAGTTTAACAAATAGATGAGTCTGAGAGGAAACAGCAAAAAGTTCTTTCAGCACTTTAAACTTGAAGAGATGATCAGTCATCCACTGGTTTGGAAGTAAAAGATATAAAAGATATTTTCATTTTTTAGCCCATTATTATCAGCTTCCTTGGGTGTTCAAACTCTTGTTAGTGTAAAAAATAATATGTTCTCTGTATTTACCTGACAGGAAAAAAAAACAGAAATGCAGAAATTTTTGCAAATTTATTAAAAAAGAAAAACTGAAATTTTACAAAACAAAGAATAAAACAAGCATGATGGAACTTCAAAATGGAAATTTTATTGAACAACACTCTGAGGCAATCACGGCATTCAAGTGATTTCTGTAATGTTCGATAACAATTCCGCACCTGTTAACAGGTATTTCGATCCACTCTTCATGAGCAAGGTGCTCTAATTTTTATATATATATATTCTTTTCGAACATACCTCAAAAACAATATTTTTTTCATGAGATTATAATTAAATTTTTGTTGTTGTATTTTGTTTCATTCTTATTTGACCAAATATTGTGAAATTGTCAATTTGAGGTAGACTTTTCCATTAAAGTGATCCCAAACTTTTGACCAGTAGTGTATATACATATATATATATATATATATATATATATATATATATATACACTCTATATATATGTATATATATATACTGTATATATAAATCAATCATAATTCTGTAGTGAAATTAAACTAATAATGTTGTCAAAAACTTTGAAAGAAAAACTCCTAAAGAACTGTCAGGATTGGAATTTTACAGCAACATAGCAGTGCAACATGGTTCCAAAGATGTAAATAATTTATCCTCAGTTAAACTCACATGCAATCATTGTCAAATCTTTCTTTATTTCCCCACAATAATCTGTATTTAAACTACAATCGTGGAGAACTTTACATTAATTCTGCCAGAGGATGTCAACAAATCTAAAAAAAAAAAAAAAAGAACTGCAACTAATCTTTATATGAAAATGTGTTTCCTTATCTTGTTGTTTTTCCCTCTGTGGTTGCCAGACATTGCAAAAAGATTGGTGTCCTCGTTGCATGAGTGGTCAAGTGCGTACACTATCGAAAATAAATAAATACTCCACATTTAGTCGCATTTACTGTAGAACCAGTTCATAAGGATTTCTTCCAAAGAGGTTCAGATATTCCCCTGAGTTTTCTTCTTCTTTGTCTGCTTGCGCTGCCGTGGTGCTAATCAAAGCTGACAGGTCCAGCTTTGCAGATCCCTCCACTCAAGCATGTATTTTCATCTTCATTACATCCATTGTAGACCATATCAGGTTAAAAAAACAAACACTAACTAGCTCACTGAATAGATATGGCAAGGAAGCGTAATGAGAGAAAGCATTGAGATCGTAGCATATCTCTCCCTGGAGAGTGATATGAAATAGAACATGATTAACAAAAGGCCTACAATTAATTGTCATCATCTTTGTTCAGCTCAGAGTTGAAACTGAAATAGACTTGATTTTAAAGGAAACAAAGGTTACATAATTGGCAGCGTCTTTTTCATTTTGCTCAGTGGAAGGAGGAAATACAATCCAACTTTAGGAGGCAGTGTCTAGGATTTAGGATAAAGGAATTATCTTCACTTTGTCTTTTCAATGTTTTCCCTAATTACCATTTTATATATATATATATATATATATATATATATATATATATATACATATATAAAAATTCACTGCAACATAAAGCATATATTTCAAATATTAGAGTTCAGGGTGGGATTTAGAAAATTGCAATGCTTGAATAGTGATTACATTTTAAAAAACTAAATAATTTAATAAAGTAATGAGTACTCACTTAAAAGTGAGTGTTGAATAAGTAATTATTACTGCATGCAGAATCTATAAATGTTTTCCAATGACAATATATCATTTCCCTGTCACACTTTTTCTAACACTTTTAATAACTTGAAGTTTGGGTGTACCTGTGTGTGTGTACAATAGTGAAATTGTGTGGAGAAAAAAAATACTTCATACTTTAACTGTTATTACTACAGGTAACTTAAAATATTTAATAATAATAATAATAATAATAATAATAATAATAATAATAATAATAATGATAATAATGAAAAAAAGGAGGCTGGAACTGGAGCTCATCAAATTATACCTACCATGCTTGATGAACTGAAACTGAAGAAACTGGAACCTCTGCAGTGAACAAATGAAATTTTTCTCTAAGGGACAACTTTATTGACAAGTTTGGGAATGGGGGAGTTTTCTGGGGCTTTCGGAATTTTAAACTTTTGTGTAACAGTAGACTTTAGATAGAGTTGAAGGTAGTGTCCGAAGTCCCTCTTGCGTTTCTGTTTGCAAACAACAGTATTCAACCTGAGTGCCCCTCCCTCTCAGGCTTATGGCCGCCTCGTTCTTCAGCCTATTCAGCTTCAAGTCTCTCCTCCATAACGCAGAAGCGGGTAAAAGCCAAACCAGTATTAACCCTGGTTTTCCAAAGTGCACTATCCCAAGCTTTTACCTTTTCTTCCTTGCATCCGCCTTTTTTTCTTTCTTTCTTTTTTTTTTTTTTCCCTTTGAGAGTTCGAGTGACTGGTGTCTGCTCCAATCATGAGCTTATTTCCACACAGTGTCATGCTCTTAGCTCTGTCACTGGCTGGTGATATAAACAGAAATCTCCACCCAGAAACGTCCCTAACACACCAAAACAATATGAAAGAGCGAATTAAAGGCAGGGACAGATTTCACTTGCTCAAGTCTAACGTTTATTTTCACAGGGGGAACTTCAGACTCTACCTTTAACAAAAAGAAAGATTGATAGTAATGGTGTTTATTCTAATGTCGTCATTCCCTTCATTAAAGTTAACCGATCAGCATCAACTACAGCAGGGTTTCCCAAACCTGGTCCTCAGGGGCCCCTGACCTGCATGTATTCCAGGTTTCCAACTCCACCACACCTGATTCAGAACAACTGAGCTGCTCATCAAGTTCTTTGCAAGCTCCTACGAGCCTTTCAGCTGAGTCAGGTGTGTTAAAGTAGGAACATCTTGAAAACCAGCAGGGCAGGGGTCCCCTGAGGACCAGGATTGGGAAACACTGAACTACAGAATGGCACATGTCATGTTACATTTTGGTAACAGTTTCAGGACCCTGCTGGCATTGACCACTTCTTCAGCAGACTAAATCATTAATTTCAAGTCTGTAAACACCACAATGCTTACAAGCAACAGCACAAAGTGCAATGAGCTCTATCAGTGAACCTGATGAAGTCAGAGCACAGAGCAGGGCCAATGAGATTAACATAACTAGAATTGGATTGTGATTTATGGTGTGGGCATTGACAGTCACTGTGCTAGTATCCAAGGCTTAGTTCAGTTAAGGGCTTAAGCTTATTTTGCTACATCTGTGACTTCATTGCTCTTGCTTAAAAAAAAAAAAATGACAGAAAGAAAAATGTCATTCATCAGAATCTGTCTTTGACCTAACCGCTGGCAAATCCATTCATCCACTCATTTGTCCACCTACTGTCTATAGCTGCTTCCTCCAGTTTGGGGTTGCAGGGGTGGTGTCACACCCCAGACAGAACACCAGTCCATCACAAAGCACACACATACATGATCAAGACGAACAGCCACTTTGTTGGGAAACCATAATGTAATAATATGGCATGATTTAGGGAGATCACAGCTTACCGGGCTTCTCCATTAGTCAACATGTCATGGAAAAAACACTGGAACCCTCTTGCAGTAGATATGCTCATTGCTATAGGCTTCTTTAAAAGTAACAAAAAATGTATTATAATGAATACTCTATTGCTGTGACTGTTCAGATGAGAAAATGTAAATCAAGTAGGATGAAAAAAGTTAAAAGTGCTCTACATAATGTATATGGAGTATGAAAGTCATATGGTCTGATTAGTAATTGTGTTAAACATACATGCTGTACAGTATGAAGCTGCATGTTCAATTCTTTACCTTTACCTGATAATGACATTTGCATATGAAATTATATGCCTTTTAAGCATGAGTAGTTGTTTGCCTGTGTATGTTGGCCCAGTGATGAACTGGCATCCTATTTGGAGTGTACACTGCCTCTTGTTTGATACCAGCTGGGATAGGCTCCAGGCATTGGAATAATTGGGATGGATTGGGATAAATGGATATTTTTTTACCAAAGAAAGGAAGAGGGGAAAACCTTATTCACTTAGCTACATATGTCATCAGTATTTTTCCCTTGTTTTTACTGGATATCTTTACAGTTTTTTTTTAAAATAGTTTTTAGCCACATACCCAGGGATGGATCTTTTTTCCTTTCTTTTTTTTTTTATAAGTGATTTATTTGTAATAAATCAAATAGTTTATGCAACTGGCACCTCAATATGTGCCTGCCTTATTTAAATAGTATTAAGCAGTAATGCATTGTAGGACAAGGTTGTATTAAATGACTAAGTTATTTGCCAGCTGCAAGTACAAAAGACAAAAGGTTTTACTACTTCTGGGATCTGGTACAAAGATTGCAGCACTGCGAGATTCAATGCTAATGGTTGGTATTGCAGAGTAGAAAAACTGCCAAAAAGGTTTTTGTGGAATGCATTCAAGAAAATGAAGAAAAATGAGGTCCAGTGCACCTTCTGCCAGAAAAAGCATAGTTTAGATTTACAACGACTGCGGTAACTTGAGAGTCAAGCATCCAACACAATGGCTTCAAAAGAAGTGATTGTGAATGATATTTTTGCCTGAAATGCCCTTTTGTACTTACGTCTAAACAAATTGCATGCTAAAAAGATGTCCCAAAAGCAGCTGGTCACATCACAGATTCCCTCCAGTGAGTCTTCTGCTCTAAAATTTACACAATTTGATTGTTCTGAATGTATTAAGTATGTATAATCATGAAAAAGCTAAATCTTATTATTTCACTTATTATAGAGGGTTTTGACTGTCAAACGTGGGCAACTTCTCAAAGAAATCATCAAGAGTCGCCAACACCCCCAAGGCTTTGTTGCAGTTACTTTATCATAATTCAATCATAAAATAATGAAAAAAAAGTGAGAACTTTAATTGGTTTAAGTTAGAAAAGTTCATTTACAGTCTTTAAGTCATCCTCTAAAGTTGAAATTGGAAAAAAGTAATAATACATAAAAATTTTATGAAAACCACAACATCGATTTTGAATCATGGTTTACCAGAAATGTTAAAAACAAACAAACAAAAAATAAAACAAGTAAACAAGTGTGAAGGGGCTCCGGAATTTTTTTTGCACAACTTTAAAGTCCGGATGACACGTTTTTGACATTTTTTGCCATGTTTTATAGACCGAAACGTTCTTCATGATGATCTACGTAACAAGAACAGGCGCAGCTACATAGATGAGTTATTAGAAAACATCGCTGCATTTCAGCACACCTGACCAGACTGTGGCGCTGTGAGTCAAAACCGGATGTGACATCTGCCAGAGAACTTTCTCAGCTCATGTAACATTGAAGTCAATGGCGTCATAGCAGTTTTTAAGTTCCTCCAGTATTACAGACAAATGGTAATGAGTCAGCCTTCAAATTATATTGCCAGTTAATGTTTAAAAGCTCGTAAGTTTAGCATTAGTTTACTTAAGTTTTCTACAGATCCAGAATTTTATTTTGAAGAGAATAAAGCAGCAGGACTTCTCCGGTCATCAGATTTCCTCCAGCTGCTTCCAATGATGCATCCTCCCCTCCATCCTCATCTTTATAAACGGGAACTATTTAAAACTCGCCTGGAACCATGTAAGTTGTTATCTTCTCATTTCTTAAAGGCTAATTATTTGCTGCAGCTAACTCATTAGCCGGTTAGCCACGAGTTAACGCAGGGAACGAGTCCCTCTCCTCTGTCACGCCTGACTATGTCAAACCGGTGCAGCTCCTTAACAGTTGTGGGTCTGCATGCGCTGTTCTGGGTCGCTCCTTACAGTTCTGAGTCCGCTCAGTGTGTCGGCATAGCAGGCTTTTTGCTGAACCGAGTGACCCTGAGGCTGGGAGACAGACTGTAGGCAGCTGACTGCAGTTCTACTCTGGTTCTAGCCTCTAAAATATAATGTCCCTAAATTCCTCAGCATTATCACACTTTTCTGAACTGGCTGATGATCCCACCACACAAACCAGTTCCAATCTAGTTGTTCTGGAGCATCTTTCATGTTTTCCACGGTTTAGATTATACATGTAAGTCAATGGGCGGACCGCAACTCTGTACCGTCGCCGACGTCACAACATGGCGGCTCGTTTCATGACTGAGAAGCTATTAGCCTTTAGCCAAGCCTCCTAAACATCGGATATTTATGTGAATACACATCTGATTAACTTCTAACTGCACAGAACTATTTATTTTGTCTTGGTGTGTTGTGTATATGGCAAAGTTGCTTGATCCAACACCAGCTAAGGGTATTAGATTTCTGGTCATGAGTTTGACAGTATGTTCAAATTTATACCGTTTCATTTTTTCATCACCCAGCGAAGGTTTTTTATGCACAATGTTGATGTAAAAGCTAAATAGTCATTTACATCATGCAGTGGGGAAAAAAATTTTACACCCTTACATTTAATTACTGTTGATAAGAAGCAAGCAATTGGCAATGGCAAGAACTCGAGTATATTCATGTGTTTGTTGTCAGAAACAGTCTTTGAACATATTCCACCAGAGGCAAAAAAACGTGTTAACTTGTTTTTCTTTTTGATTATTACCTTTGTGTGCACTGACGTGGAAGGTATACTGTTGCATCAATATGGTCTTTTTCCTTGAGCACATTCTTTAATTAGTAATAAGTTAGCAGTGTGAGAGTTTTCTTCTTAAATGAAGTCTAGTGTAACAGTATTATAACTAGCAGCTTGTTGATTAGGATCTCTTACTTATGGTTAATGAACTGTCGGATGGTGATCAGTTCACTGTTGCAAGACCATTACGTTTATTTTACTAAATTCAGCCCCTTGTTGAAGTGGTTTTCTTCCTTTGTCCTTTAGGATGTGAGTATGGGTGTCTCATAAACTGTAATTTAACAAAAAAAAAAAAAAAACACTAATCTTGAACTCTTTTTTTTTTTTCACTTAAATATTTAACTAGTAACTAAAATGGCTTTTCCATGACAATTCACCTCTATTTTTATGGAAACCGCAAATGATTTGATACAATAATTATTCTATAACAGCATAAGAACTCATTTTGAACATGTATGACTTGTTTAACTGATAAACCAGAGAAAATTCCTCTCTTTTACAGCTTCAATTAATTAAATAACATCAAATAACAATTAAAGCGGGATATTAAACTCTTTTGTGAAGGGAGTTCTGCTTTTAACTCAGGTAATGAGTTTGTGGACCTCTGCCACCAGCTGTTGGACTCTTGTCTACAAAAGACTTTCGCAAGACTTCCCAAGGTAATCCGACTTAGTTGGAATGCCGCAGACTTTGATAATGAAGAACAAAAAGGGAGAGGGACAGGTGGACGGGGGGCTGTATTGTTGCAATGGTTCCCCTTCAATTAGATTTAGCTGTAATTGAACCCCTAGGGAAGCACTGATCGTCACAATAAAGTGCGGCATTACCTCAAACCGGATTTAGTGGCAACATGATCCTCCTCTGCTCTAGGTGAGACATTTAATTAAGTCCCATTGCTTTTGCATAGCAGCCATATAACTGAATTAACAGTGGAGAGACCCACCAGGCATGCGTTCACTCACCTCATTCGGCATCTTTATACACAGAGCTATCTTCCTCCACCGAGCATTAACAACAGTGGGATTTGAAAGCAGCTTTGTGTGAGGAAAGAGCAAAAGCATAATGACGCTCAAAGTTTTAATACAGTACAAATGTCTGAATATCCAGACACGAGGTTCAACTATGTCCGTCTTAGTTTGTCTCTGATAACCAGCCAAGTGTGTCTGCACCTTTACTCCAGTGTCTCGTTTTATAGAAGTTTACAGAGATTTACTCTTGCAGTAATGAAGGGCAGCTTTGGCTGGAGTGGTGGCGTTGATTTTTGTGTGTGAATCACGGTATGCTTGACAACACCCTTGGCCTCCATCTCCTCATTACTGCCAAACAAACAAATGCTGCACATCTCCCTGGAACACTGGCCAAGATGAAGGACCCCAAGACTTCAGCCCGTAGGAGTCTCACTCTGAGCTTTGTATTTACAGCCAAACACCAGTTCACCACAGATCACCCCCTCCTCACATACACATTCAGTTGGTCTATCACTAAGGAGAAGCCAAAGAAACTGGTAACTATGAGAGCAAGAAATGAATAGCACTAGCACAAAAGAAAGAAACTCAAAGTTTAGATGAATGTCATTCCCTAAGTTCATTGCTAAATTTAGAAGAAAATGTTGCCAGTTAAGCAGCAGAACAATGATCAGTATGGTACTTTCATCACACTGAGATCATAATCAAGGTGGTTTGAAGGTTCTCAGATATTATACAGTATTAATGCAAATCAGGGCTGATTTCCATGCAATTGCATCATTATGTATCTTCCACAACAACGATAATGTCCTATGTGCAACACTTCTTCTAAAGAAGCTAACTAGCATTAGCTACCATTACCCACATGCGTGGTCTTTTTCATATCCTTTTCGGTCGTTCAAAAACTCTCCTTGGTTTTTCCGGAATGTTTAAAAAAAAAGATAAAGAAAAGATATTAATCCCAAATAGAGTGCTAATATAGGAAATTCATTTAACCCATCTCAGGTTGAACCTGAGAGCAGTGGCTGCTAATTGAAGCGCCCAGGGAGCAGTTGGTGGGGGTTAAGGACCTTGCTCAAGGGTCCACAGTGGTTCACTTGAGTGCCATGTTGGGGACTCAAACCCGGGTCTGCCGCACCAAAGCCCTCAACATTGCATCTTTTTTTTTTTTTTTCTTTTTGAGATTTTTTTTTATTATTAGACTTGATGCAGCAAAAACAGACCAAGCCACTTGGTATACAATCACATAAATGGCCTCCATTGTTTAGTTGTGTTTGTGTTGTATGCAAATGGCATCATCATCATCAAACACTCAAGCTGTCTTGCTAAAAGGAGATCCCACCCACATTGAGAGGGTCCTCAGTATGGAAAACCTGAGCAGAGTCGAGTCAAGGAGAGTTGAGCCAAGTAGGTAACAGTGGGAAAGAACCAGTACTGTACAAAAGGCAGTGAATTACTGTAGCTCTTAGATTAAACTCTTTTAATGCTCTGTTTTCCATGTTAATTATCAATAAATTCTAATCAAACATAATACAAACATAATCAAACATTTCATGCCAAAATAGGTAGATTTATTAACACCCAAGCAAAGAGAAGCTCACAACATCAACAAATTTCAAGATTTGCTTTCTTTTTTTGGGGATGCAAAAACAACAACAAAAATAAATAATAATTAAAAAAATTGTGCCACTCGACAACATCTGTCACAGTAGCCTTCAGGCTTACTCTGACTGAGTGTAGATCTAAACTGACCCGAATCTCACAGGGCAGCTTTGGCACACTGCCGCTATGGTATGATATAGGCGCTGGAGGAATATGATAATTTTCTTTTTTCAGGCAAGGGCAGTCTCATGCTCACATGCCTGTCACTCAGAGATAGACAAACAAGGCATGTGAAGTTAAATATCAGTGAAGGCAGACACAGACCAGCACTGAAGCAACTCATGTGTATGCATTGGTATGTTGTCTCACTCCAAAAAGGCAAACAGATTTCCCCAGTGTTGACTCTTCCATACAGTATGTTGTTAACCACCTATCTTTTCCATATGTTTCACTTAGCTCACAAAAGCCCTATCTTAAGCTACTTTCCATTAACACACTTTTACAAGTCCAATAATCTCTAAAGATAGACTATGCAAGGCCAGTTGGGCTGAGCCCCCTATTCGATTCCCTCTTAGGAAAGCCAAAGCCCCAGAGATGGTTTGAGCAGTGGGGAAATCTGGCCATACAGGACATGTTTGCTCTATAAAGGACCTGCTGAGTCCCTTAAAAACCAATTGTCTCATCTTTAAAGATTTAACAAGACACAGGGGGGGATAAATCTAATTTGTTCACTATATTTTGTGGAGTTTTCCCTGGTAAAATCACTGGTCAGCATTACTAAATCAAGCTAATCCAGCTTTCCGCAGCAGAATCTGCACTGAGACCAGTCCATGAAACATGAACAAGCTTTACTGTATATGTAAAGACAGTTGCTATAATGAATGTCATTGATATTATTGGTTTGCCCATGGCAGTGGTCCCCAGACTCTATTTAGGCACGAGTGTGGCCGGGCACAAACCCCAGTGTCCCATGGGATTTTCTAACAACCACTCTTAATGATTGTAAAATATAACCTCACAAAAGACTGCCACAAAATTACCACTGACAGAAAAAAACAAAAGGCAGAGGAAAGAACCCTGCTCATAAACAGAAATGTTCCCCCTTCAGGTAGCTCAAATAAATATTGGAGAAACACCAAATTTATGCAGTCTCCGGGTATCCAGGACTCCAGACTGCGACCATTTTAGTCGCATATGCACCCAAAAATTTGCTGAGTGCGCCTAACTTCACAGCCTCAAGACATTTCAGTTTGTAAATGTTTAGTTTCATAAAGTTCAGTGAAGCTTTCCCCTAAAATTTTTTTTCTACTGACAACATTAAACATAAATAGTTTTCTAAACCTTATTATTGTTCATAATAACTTCAATAACCATCACTGTCCAAGTAAAATTATTAAAAGAAAATCCTTAAACTAGATTCAAATGAGCTGCTGACAGTGATGATGAAAACATTGTGGGGCACCTAAACTTTTTGTTGGTCCACCGAAATGACAAAGTTAGGCGCACCGGTGCTGAAAGTTAGTCTGGAGCCCTGGTATTGGATGTTCATTGTGTTGGATGCTCAAACCTTACATGACTTGTATGAGCAGCAGGTGAGGCATTCATTTGCACCTTCTACAGTATCTTTTGTTCATTTGATTGTCTGTTTGCATTCGTACTGTAAGCAAACTGCACCATGGTTCACTTGCAAGAGAACAGAGACCCCTGCTCTTCAAGCACAGAAGAATTTGTTTGATCCACCAGAGTGTAAATGGCCATTCACACTGCTCCAAAACAAACCACATTACCCTTGTTAGCAAACCAGGGTTCCTTTAAAATGGGCTTAACAGCCTAAATATGGGTGCAATTAACTTATTATGTAGTATATAATCACACATGGTAATCTAAGGAATGTTTAAGTCGCAGTTCAGCATTCAAAAAGGGGATAAATGTTTGTGCCCATACTGACATTCACAACATTCAATGCACACCTTCAGAAAAGCCTAGGGCAATTTGTGCTTCAGTATAATACTTGAATACAATTTATCTAACTCCCTGCTATAAAGGGATGTTCCCACTGGATATATGGGATTTTATCTCTCTATAATAAATGTATTATTCATGGCCAGCAATGTTTTAAAGTCAGCCCATGAACAAGTGACTTAGCACAGGAAACACAGAAGATGGCCTCAGCTATATTACATTGAAGATGCCCTCTGTGTTACCATGTGTTCTACGACGGCCTGATTAATCACTGAATAGCAACCCACAGAATTATATCCCCTCATTTCCCCCAACAGTGATAGCTAGAGAAATCTTTTTATTTTTCATTTTCCTTTTCTCTCTTTCCCTCTCTTTCTAAATGGCAAGATCAGACTTCACCATTCACCTCAACAATGTTGTTTTTGACTGGAAGGTTTTCACAAAACATTAAATCTCGGTAATAGACTCCAGCCATCATATCTGAACTCTATAGCACAATAGTGTGCGAAACAGAAATGTGCAAACACTAATCACAAGGTACATTGATTTGCTATGTTTAATGTGCCATTTTCATTTCCTCAGATGTAAGAAATAATTGGAATTTCTTTTCAGTTTCCTCACTAATA
Source organism: Atherinomorus stipes (assembly GCA_023101725.1). Lineage (NCBI taxonomy): Eukaryota > Metazoa > Chordata > Actinopteri > Atheriniformes > Atherinidae > Atherinomorus > Atherinomorus stipes. Next base: position 377,301 of record JALJCO010002057.1, on the reverse strand, counting down.
GCTTGCCTGGAGGTTAAAATCTCAAAAAGGGAAAGGAGAAAAGAAGAAAAAGCGTGATCAAGGCCCATAATTAATTGTGAGAATTTTTATTAGGTTTTTGATCGAGCCCATGTATAGCAGTGGATATACTCACATGCTATCAAACTTGCTATGCACACACAGCTAGTAAATCATGAACTTTAAAAAAAATTCACCCACCCCCCCCAAGCGCTTTTTAAACAAATTACACTTATTCAATTGGAGTGATTTCTAAAGCCAGAAACCTTGTGATCCAAGGGCTTTTTATTGTAAGTTTCCCTTTAATTAGCACTTGTGACAGAGCGGAAGGAGCACCCTACATAATCTGGGTTAAGGCAGGTGGCCATCATCTACCTTTACATCATAATATCATATAACAGCATATGAATGGCATCCAACGTCATCAACACATGTGGGGGGTGTTCTCATAATCGTATCTCTCTGATTAAAGGACAGGGTGTCCCTCCTTCAAAACACGCTCAGATCTGCCTGTTATCACTGCGCTCAGTTCAAATTATTTGAACTTTGACCTTGTTTGCTGCTGACCTTTCAAAGTGCAGCCGGTGACACAACAGCTCTATATAATGTAGTCAGAAGCGGCACATACATGGGAGGAAGAGAAAATGGAAGAGAAATTCATTCTTTATGTGTCTGAGCTCCCTGAACTATATAATACCACCTTAAATGCATATCATGATCTTGGCAAGAAGAAATTTGTTTTCATTGTACTCACTAATGTATGGAAAATGTTAACTTAATCAAAGTTGGCTCCTTCCTCTATGTCTTCCTTCCAGAGTGACAAGTGGCCTTGGCATTGCCTAGCAACGGTGAATAGCTCGCACTTGTTGATGACGTCTCTCTGAGCTCCACCTTATCCGCTCAGCACCTCTACGCCCCTCTGATGGTGAGCAAAGCGCAAATTTCTTATGTGAAGGCCTCTTAAGAAACAGAAAGTGTGATATAATTAGGTTAATCAGGACTTACTGTGTTATTCACTTGCTTTTTCAGCTTGGCCTGGTAATAGGTGCTGGTGGAATAAGGAGTACTTTTAAATTGGGTTTAGCTGTAACAGTAGCTGCATTTACATGGACAAATATTTCATCTCACTGATTGAACTCTTTCAGATCAGAGCTTCCAGCTGACGTGTTTACATAGACGCTGGAAAAATTTATCCGATCAGTTGTATAAACTTGATAGACTGATTCAACATTGTACGTTCATAATGCTTATGACATTCGCAATGCCTCCTAGTTCAAAAAAAAGACGGGTTTTCTTTTTTTTTTTTTAATTCATAAACTTTTGACCACCAAAATGCTCAATAATTCTTAAGTCATTTAGTTATAACTATAACGCTGCATCCGCCACAGTCCTTACTACGTCACCTCCACATGGTTCAAGCATGCGCAACAAGAACATACCACAGAAATTATCGAAATAAATGTTTGATCTGATCATAAAAAGGTTACCCTTCTTCATCAGACTTTTCCGATGGAGGCCCATTGGATCAGCCGACATATTTATTGTGTATGATGCATTGTTTTACTCTGATTGGCGTTCGATAAGATCAAAACTGCTCCATGTAAACGCATGATGATAAAATTAATAAAGAAATATGAAAAAATTCCGAACAATTAAAGTAATTGATAAAAATGATCAGTATTGAGTGACAAAATAAGGAAACACTTGGGGATGTTGGTGACTGCAGATGAGAACAAAGCATTTCTGATTTACCTGTAGAAAAGTATACTATTGTCAATCAGACTTCATGACTGCTTTGGGTGTCGAATTATTTCATCTTTACTGACAGGAAAGCCCTAAAAGACCATTAGTGTTAGGAGGATGGAGGGGTGATGGTGGTGAAAATACCATGAAGAAATGTGACGAGATGATATATAATCGGCTAATAAATATTTCATTAATTTTAGAGCAGTTATATTTTTCAAACTATAATGCCTGTGAGGATCAATCCACATCAGTGTCTTTACACAGTTTTTCTCCTCTGCTTATCACTATTCAAGTCACCATTAGTTCATAACAGATGATGATTAGATTCCCTCCAATTCCCCCAACCCCTAAGCTTTTTTTTGTGGTCAAAACAGTTCACCTAATTCCTTCTGGCATTCATTTAACTTTGCCTTCACTCTTTGCTTTCCACTCTCGCTTTTCCTTTCACTCAAAGAGAAGTTGTCAGACAAGGATAACACCTCTCTGTGACGGGAGACAGAATGAGCAGGAGGGAGTGAGGTACATTTTATCATTTTCAGAGATTAGTTCATGAACTCAAGAAATGCTTCGCAAAGAGAAATCCATGTTTACAACTTTTCATAATATCGGCCCCTTTTCACTGTGCTCCTTTAAATAATTGAAGAAAAAAGAAAAGATAATAAGTTTGCATACCAAAGATTCAGGGACATTATCTTTCTTTTGCACTCCCGACCTTTTAATAGTTTCTACTTTTCAAATTTGTTCTTTTTTTTTTCTTTGTGATATTGAAGGCCAAAGTAGTGTGTATACTGTCAATGCTAAAGTGTTGTGGGTGGAAGGTTTGGACAGAATCTAAACAGCCTTTTTGCATGAGCACTCCGGTCCTTCAGAGGGACAAACTCTTTAAAAGCCAAACCTATTCCAGATACGGATGTAGACATGGTAAATGCTTGTGGTTCTGTTTAGAAAACATACAAATGGACATTTTTTAAGGTTTGTCCAGTCAGTAATGATTTTTAGGCTCCACATAGTTATACAGTGGATAACAAAATTGACCTCACACAGATATTCACTGCTGCACAGATGTGAAAATCCCAGTTAAACCCCCAGTATAAGTTAGGCTTTACTGAGATTTGTGCAAAGCGGGACACCCCCAACACATCATTAAGATAAGAAAGCCTGGGCCATCTGGTGGCCTAGTGCTTAAGATACGTGACATAAAGTATAAGCACCATGTCCCAGTTTGATTTGGAGTGGAGACCACAGACTCCTCATATTTTCTGTCTTTATATTCAATGTCAGCTTCTCAAGGGAAGAAAAATGAAAAAGATAATTTTCTATTTAATCAAATATTTTAAAATGCTTTTCTTATCTATGACAGTCTTTACACCATGTACCTGAACATATGTTTGAACCATGCTTATATCTGCACAGAAAAGTGAGAAATAGGTGTTTCACATTCATTGCTTGGAGTATTTGTGAGTTTTGGGAGCAAAATTGATGACAGAAGTGATGCTCAAATGTGTCTCTTCAAAGACTAAAAATGTTTACAACATGGCCACAATATGACAGTTTAAAGGTTGTAATGTATTCAAAGGTCAAATATGTCTATTTCCCTTTAGTTTGTTTTTCTAAGTCATTCAAAAGCAAGTTTTCTGGTCTGTTTACAGTCTAAACACAGAGTGCCAGGGACACGACAGAGCACAAGATAATGCAAGTGCAGAATAAATGTTATAATGTGATCAAATGAGATGCTACATCCACTTATTGCAACACTTGCCCCTTGGCTGCCCACTCGCACAGCCCCTATGGACATTGTCAGTGTCTCTGTCACCAGTTGTATGCCCCCTGAACGTGTTAGCCTGCTTTCACTCATCCCCCCACTCAACACACACACACACACACATTATGAATGGCAGGGAGAATGCGGACAGAGTCATTCTGTCCGCCATCACCGCAGGGCTTCTGGAAGAGTGGACACCAATTACAGCCAACCAGACCGAGCCAAAAGCTGCTCCAGTCCACCAACCCACCCTGCCATCCGGCTGCTGTAAACCCCTGACACCCTTTTCTCTTTCCCTGGCTTTGTTGCGTTCCCTTTGGTCATTGCTGCATGATGGCCAGCCATGTGTTACAAATGGGATAAACTGCAGTGGTTGGGTGATGTGAGTGTGGGTGGGTGTGAGCTGGTAGCCAGTGCAGCCAACAACCAGGGCATGTGATGGAGAGGGAAGGTAGGGCCTGTGGGTGTGAGAGGATAGCGGCTACAATTTCATGTTGGTGTGCTGAAACCTGACTGTGTACGTGTCTCCATGTGTGCATCTAGGTTTGGCAAGTGGAAGCAGACTTTTGACAGCTTTGAAAAATATGACTACATAGCAAACGCAAGTAATACTAACTGAACCTATATGGGGACTGAACGCAAAGCGAAAAGGTGAAGCCCTGGTCTCTCATGCTCATCAGATTCCTTGTGCTCATCAGCTGGGTTTGTTTATCCACAAGGTTTCATTCATTCCCGCGGTCCCGCTGCACTTGGCAGGTGGAGAGGGTGAAAACGAGTCGTGCTGGTGAGCAGCGCTGCGCAGCACTGCCAGTCCCTGCCTTGGAAGCACATGGCAGATCGGCAGGCGCACTGAGCCGCCATATTGACCTGGCACTGACTGACACATGTCGGGAAAAGGAGGTGTGAGGATGAGGGAAGGAGAGGTCACCGATCCCCCTCTTCTGTGTCATCAAATGCTCTTCGGAGTCCCCTCCAACACCCCCTCCCCATCGGATGGACAGGAAACATCTGCTGCAGTGCTCCCTTCCCAACCCCAACTCCACCCCCATCCCCCGCAGGCAAGGCCAGCTTGAATCCCTTCCCACTGCCGCACACAGGACCGTTTGTGCAAACCTAGAAAACACACTGAGCTCAAACCAGTCTGGGCACTGCTGTAGCCCCCCTCCGAATCCGATTATCCAGTGATGAACAAGCTTCAGTGCCTTTAACTATACCTGACTGTTCACATGACTGATATGCTAATAATTGCCATCTCTGATGTGGTAAAAAGAAAAAAAATGACCGTAATACTAATTACAAGAGACATGGATTGAATTCTCACGTAGATTTCAAACAACAAACAGAGTCGCTCAGGCATAGGAGCTGTTTTATGAGATCTTGATCTGAATCCATTTGGATCTTTCCTCATTTTGTCGTGATTAACAACCCCTCCACAAACACCTTCCCAGATTCATGCAGGGACTCTATCAAACAATTGGACTGGAATTGAGCACCTTATGTTGGAACAGGATAGACTGGGAGGATTGATCCGCTTTGCAGTGATGACAGGTTGCTCGTTTCGAGGAAAAAAAAAAAAAACTGGATGCAGAGCTCTAATTAAGTCATTCATCAAGCTGCAGCCAATATTCTCTGGTAGCTGAGGCTAAAATAGCCAACTGAGGCAAATGTGATAATTCCCCCACATGATGTTTATGTCAGATAGCACAGTCAGGAGATCAAACCACGAAAAAAGCACAAAAAAATGAAAAAAAAGAAAGAAAGAAAACATGTTTTCCCTTTAAAGCAGTAAACGTTGACTGAAATTTACACAGCTAGGGAGACCTTGTGCCTAATTGTGACCTTACATAAGCCGCATATGCACTTATATTTACTCTCTACATTTTATTTGCACTGTTATCTTGCAGTATGTGGGTAGGTATGGGTTTAGCACCTTACTCAACAGCCATTTTGGAAAGGCAAATAGGTCCTCAGTGGCTCCACATTTCAAGTTATGGGGATCAAGCTTGGATTATACGTTAAGATGAAAGCTTTGAAGCTGTAAAGGTGCACGGGCAGACGAACTGGGTCTGCATAGTAGAAAGTTTAGTAAAGCATTGATTAAATGACTCATGCAAGCTTGTCCACCTTTTAGTTCATCTTTTACACAGACCAGTTGTCTTATCCTAAGGGTGGTAACGTTATTCTGTTAGTTAGCTGCTTTAGTGGTGCCCAAAGGAGGGATCTAATGATGTTGGTGAGCTCCTAACTTTTAATGTAGATCCACTGATCCTAACTTTTTCTACTTGACTGGCCCGCAGTTTTGCAGTTATGTTCCCCTAATAATAAAACGCTTAATGTTTATAGTTCTCTCATTTTTTCTCTGTTTTGGCTAGAAATACTAGATACAGTATATCAGAAACAAATTGGCCCTACTGCATAGATACATAAAAAGACAGTATAGTGTTTTAATGCCGCTCATAAAGTATGTGCACATACAAAACAGAATCAAGTAGGTTTTCTTTCCAGCTTTCAGCGTTCCTGTCTGTTCATTAATTGTGCGCAGAACCACACGAGGCAATACCCACCTTTAGGAGCATATGAGCTCTCCTTAAACTACATCTATTACCATTTACCTTCCTCTCCTCATCTGAGAGTACTTTCCTGATTCTAATAATGATTTAGTAATCTGTGAGACTTCCCACAGTTTATGACAATTGCGCTGATGTAGGTGTCTGATAATATATGAGAGGTCATAAACGACCCCTGCAGAAGGCAGTCACACACACTGAGTTGATCATCTCAGAAGTCTTCATTAAATGCAGCTACCGCACTATATCTTTGTTGAGCAGGATGGAGTGATATTCATGCAAAGCGTGGTAGTTTTGCATTGGGTGTGGGGAACAAAGGGAGGCGAGGAAGAAAATGTATCAGCTTTTGAGATTTGCTTTATTTTAAGATACAAAGATGATCTACATTCAGAATATTATTTAAGGTTTTAATCAGACTGCCTTTGAATCCAGTAAATTAAAGGCCTTGAATCTGAAGTTAACATTGTCTTCACAAAGTTATGTTACATTTCCTCGATTTTCGTCCTTCTTCAAGTGGAAAAAGTGAAATCAAAGGGATACTGTGTAACTTTCAGCCGAACTTGAAACTTGTAATTTTCCACAGGCCACACTGCACTGATGCAAAGTTTTGGATTTGTGTTACAGACCATATTTGACCAGCTGATTTAAAGCCACTTTTAAAGACTTCCTGTAAATGACTGAAACTAAACCAAGCCTGCTGCTAATAAACGTTGTAAAAAAAAAAAAGATTCTCAATACTAATTCATTCTAAAAAAAAAATAGTATCTGTATATTTATTACAATACTGAAATGCCACTTTGGTGTCTGCTGAGTCAGAAAGTATCGCTCACCTCTGCCCCTAAATACAGGCACTTCTGCAGGCAGCCCCTCCCCTACAGCATCTCTCCGGAGGACCCATTGTTTACAGCTTAGCTAACTCAGCGACTAAGACCTCTTTTAACTTTTTTTTTTTAAGTGACTAGCGATAAATCTAGTGACTTTTTGGAGACTCATGCAGACTGACGTGAAAGTGCGTACAGTTTACTCTTCTCAATGAGCCGCCGCGCGGCTGCTACCGCAGGCCCCGCCCCCACGGAGATGCGCTCAAATGAGCCTTGTACTGGCCAAGCAGCATCTCAGCTTCAACTGCAGTCAGACCAGAAGATGTTCTCTGCTCCACAAACACCCTGAAACTGCTACTGGCTTACATTCAGATATTGATACCTTTTAATATAGATTGTAGACAAAAACATTTAACAAGTTAATCTAAATGTTTAATTTATTAATCTAGTTGTCTGTTAAAAAAAAACCCAAAATCAACATGCAGTAGTAAATACACTTGGACTAAATGTTAAGGGAGTGGCGTTAGCTTTGGTCTGTTGCTGATTAGCTTCAACTAGCCGTGTTTAGCTTAACAGCAAAATAAAGACACTGACATATACTGCAATGCTCTGCAGCTCATCGGGCACTTACACGTTGAATATTATGCTGGCTGAAAGATGTGGAAATGTGCATCACAGTTTGCACAACAGGTAAAGAGCTAACTTTCGGCCGACCTATGCTCGATGCAGAAGACGGATACGCAGACAGACGGAAAGTTGCATTTTCGAGGGGCTTGTTGATCCCTCACTGGACGCAGAAGACGGAGCAATACCACCGGAAACCATGGGGTCAGTGTTGAGCTGTGTAGCTGATATGCAGGACTAAACCAGAGAAGAAGAACAGGGACCGGAACGAAAACAACACAAAACTCGCCAGGGTCAAATAGTCCAATAGCACCTGAGAAAGAAGACGGCAAAGAAACAGAGAGCAGCTGTAGGATGGATGGAGCTTTTGAGGAGAGGCTGTGCGAGCGTGTCCAAAAATACACTGATATGCGACATCACATCGCCATGGCACAGGGACAGGCATCACGGCCGCCTAGCGGACAAACTGATTTATGAACCATGGGAACGCAGGAGATGCATGGAAGTGTAAAGGCAGCCACGCAGGGTGACGCATGAAACGAATGCTGCCATTTATACACGTAAAGGAGCATAAATGGGCCTTTACTGTCGCGCCAGTCCAATAATACCGATGCAAACAGAGAGTGGGTTTCACAGCCACGCTTTTCTTTCATCAGACTCCAATGAGCAAATTCTTTGCCAAGGTCTACTTGTGTTTTTGCTCTGAAACAATCCTTTTCTCCCTTTATCTTCCTGGCCTCAGATGTTTTCATCTTCTTACTTTGTTCAGTGATGACAAATTTTCAACTGAAGAGGAGAAAAAGTTCCACAACACAGAGCTCTCTGTGTTTATAGAGGAGGAGCTGTGAAGCAACATGATCCAGATCACATGACCCCTTGAGAGATGGATCCGCTCCTGCACACGACAATATCTGGTTAGAGGGCAGCCTGCTTGGAGGATTGACATGTGTCAAGCGCTTTATATTGACCCCCAAAAAAATCATCTAATATGACTCATTGTGGGCTAACATTAGAGCCAAAAGTTACAGAGTATCTCTTTAAGCGTGGAAAAATGAAAACGGGCGTTATAGTTTTCATCTTAACTCGATTCCCATTTAGTTGCAAAACAGTGAGCTAAATCAGCCTTTTCCCTTATTGGTAAATGACAAATTAGACTTTGCCCATACTTAACTGAAAGCTGGGTTAAATGCACCCACACTGTTGCAGCCATGTTGTTGTGAGAGTAATTACCAAACTAGTCCAGAAATGTACAGGGGGGTAAGAATTATCATTTGTCTTCATTGCTGGAGTGGTGGGGATATTGCTCTTGGGGTCAAATTAATTCCTCCTGGCTATCCATGTGGTTAAAGAGTGAAGTGTTACACTTGAATACTGATGAATACCAGTTATTTTTCTACATTTTTTCCCCTGAGCAACTGTTTTAAACTATTAATCTCTTTATCCATTATTTAACAGGGACACTAACTGTTATCACGCCGACCTTACAGAGATTGATCATTCTTTCAGGATAGAGTTCAGCTTCACAATATTTTAGCTTTTCTGTGGAAAAGAGCAGTGAAAATGAAGCTATAGTAGATGTTTCATGTTTAGTCAACTAATACACCAGGTTCTACTTATTAACAATACATCCCAATTCATAATGGATTTACTTTAAGGCATCAAACTTGCATGAAATTCTCAGTTAGCACTTTATTGCTGGCAAAACTGAGATGCCCCCCCAAACTTGTTCCATCCTGCTTCAGTCAATGTAAACCTTCTGCCCTACTACATCACACCCACTTTATAATTTTCACATCCACATCTCAACATGGACACATACACAGTTACTTCTTATTCCTCCAATGTCTGAATATACCTTCAAGGTCTGCGACACTGTTGCGAAGCGCCAAATGAAATTGAAATAGTCCCTTGCACTCATAGATTATAAATGGTCTGAACTTTTTAAAAAAAGCATTTGTCTTTTATTTCCCTTTGTACTTCCTAGAACATGTAATAAATCTCGAGATAATAAAACTTGGCATACTAATCTTGCTCTATTTCCATCTTCCACTTGAGAACTAAAGGGATTTTGAGCCAAAGATAATGTTCCTTTCTATCTCCACTGTTCATCCCTAACCTTTTGTGCTTCTCTGGGGTAGCTGAAATATGTGCAGGCCATTTTGGGACAAAAAGAAAAAAAAAAAAAAAGAAGCTTCTTCTGAGTACAATTCTTTGCAGCACTTAAGTAGAAAAATACTGCAGAGTATATTTATTTTGAGCAGGTTTTGTAATGCATAAAGATTTTTGTGTTTCTTTTTTTTTTCTCTTTAGCTTCTTTTTGGGTTAGCAGTTGGGTTTACAGTAGATCCAGTTTGTCTTTGGGGACTTCTCTGTCCCTGAGTTGTGTGATTATGCAGCCCCACATGTGGAACATTCCACTGCTTAACCCCACAACCGTGACCTTCTGTTTACATAAGGAAAAAGTGGGAATTTAAACAGTTTCTTCTTGTTTGGGAGAAGGACATCAATGTGCAAACATCTGTGCAAACAAAAGTGTTTTAGGTGAAAAGAAATTTCCTGGAAAGATTCTGTGTACTTTGCTTGATTACAGTTTATGTCGGAGACTTTGAGGTTGGGTTTCAGACCATGTTTGTACTCTTTAAATACCAGTCTTGCATGTTAGTGTTAAAGGGTCTGACACAACATCTTGCCCATTACGTTAATACAGATTTGCTTCAAATCAAACACACTATGGCCCTGATTTACGACAGGTTTGCGTGTGCTAAAACGAGCTATATGTTCATTACACACTCAATAATCCACCAGAGCTGATTTACAAACAGGACAAAAGGAGGTTTGCGCCTGTTAGCATTTTTTTAAATTTTATTTTTAATTCATATTATATCTGAAACTAATATATCTCTATCAGGTTGAATTTCATTTTGTGTTTACCACATGCTCTTCTGAACTTTCCCTGGCAAAGCAATAGGGCACGCTAAATCCACATTTAAATACTGCTGTTTGGGCCTTTTACAGATTGCGTGTGTAATCTTTGTAGATCACCCGCAAACACTGAAGAGACAGCACACGCTATTTATCAGAATGGCAAAGAAATTAGCACTCTTTGTTTGAATTCTTTGTAAATAAAATGTGCCATTCTGCAGGTGCTGTGTTATGAAAAAAAATAGAATAGAGTACAAAATAGAAGAAGGAAAATATAAGGATACAATCGATATATTTACAAGACTACAGAAAATGTTTAAACACAGCAAAACAGAGCAATGGGTGCACTGAGACAGAATATAAATTTGAATCTGGAGTCAAATGTCATGACATGCAAAATTGTTAAAAATCTTAAAATGTTCCTTTTTTTGTTCTCTTCTCACTCAGCCCATGTAATAAATACTACAGCCATCAGATGATACATTACCTGCTGAACATGTGTGCTAAACCAAAAGGATTCAATTATTCCACCGTTTTTCCACCAGAACAGATTTAAAGGGAAAAATATGTGCATTCTGATTAGTTCTGGTGGAGAAGGTGAAGCCTGAATCATTATCTTCTCCAGTTAGATGAATTATAACATTATTATTTTTTAGTTCCTTATCCTTAATTAATCCAGCTTACTTGGCATAGATGAGGCTTTACTGTACATGAGGAAGTTTCTAATGTGGGAAAGTCTCACCAAGAGTAAAGCTCTTTTGTTCCTTTTAGAAATACATGCAACACTATGCCATCGTGAAGGGGCCAGTATACTTCTCACATCAAAAAATCCTTCACTCATCATTTTTTACTTAAAAGCAGCAAGTATTGTATACAGTAGAGTAATTGTTTCATCTTAATAACTAATCAGTTTGGGTACATTCATGCAGATAAGAATCTATGTTTTTGGTCCAATAATTTCTCAGCTTTTTTAATAGCAGTTACTGTGTAAATGTATTGTACATACTAAAGCAAAACTTGCTTAAAAGTTTGTCGAAGCATTCCGATTTGGTCTACAAGTAAAAACGATAGTCTCAAAGAAATACCTGTTTTTTGTTTTGTTTTTTTCATAACTGGTTTGTGTCTGTGGACATGATGCACTCAGAGGAAAATGTTCAGTAGAAGTTCAAGAGGTCAATACATATCTGCGGAGGATTGTTGTTTCAGTATGTCACATGGGAACAGTTTGTAATATTTATCAAGAAATAAAAGTCTGTACTCTTAATATCAGAAACCTTTCCATTTTCAGCTGCTGCTTTGGCCATTTTTGACTTTGGCCTAAACAAGAACCATTTTGAGGAGTTTGTCATTGAAAACCCCTTGGAATCTTTCACTTTTCACCTAAAACACCTGAAAAAAGCACACCTTAAGTAAGTTTAAAGCTGTTCTTTAAAGGGACTAGAGGCAGGAATTTAAAAAATAAACAAACATGCATGTCCATTTTTTTTTATAGCAATGGGTGATGAAGTGCTAAATACCAAAAATAAAGTTTCCACTCACGTCTCTCTCCGTTGCCTTGAACAGGCTGCGTGCTTCAAAATGCACTTCAAACACTGTAAGCGATAGTTATGGATTCTTCTGCCGTCAGCAAACGATCCAGATCATCTGAAAGACACTAAAAAGTGTAACTACGAAGAAAAAGTGTAGTAAACAACATTATAGCTTCAGTTTGTGCATACTCCCGTGACGGCTTGGCTCATGGCTGCAGTTACCTGAAGCGCCAGTCGCTAGTTTCGTTTCTTAATCTTGCCTCAAGTCTCTTTAATGCATTAATCGTGATTAGTTAAAAAGAATCCATAACGCTTTTTTTTTTCAAATCGCATTTCAAGTGTAAGTTTTGTCTCTTTCACTAACCTGTAGTCAGCCATAGACTGCAACAAGTAGCTTGTTGTTAAAATGAGGCAAAAATTCAGCGCCTTAAGCCTGCACTCTACCAGCAGCCAGCAGGGGGCAACTACAGAAGATATGCATGGGATCATCTGTTGATTGAAAGCCTCTACTGTAGTTCAAAAAGTAAAAATAAAAAAAGTAACTGCCAAAACATTGGTCCCTGACATTACTGCGGCCATTTATGTCGTCTTTATCCTTTTATTTAATCATATGATGCAGTTAAACTTGAAAAACTCAATCTTAATGATTCCTCTTAAAGGTACTGTACCTGATTTTGCACATTATCAAACCATGAGCGAGGTGAACAGTTCAGTTTGAACTGTAAGCCCTGCCCCTAACTGTTTCTCCCAGTAAAAAAAAAAATGCTTCAGCTGTCCTATATACTCTCCTTCCACTCGACATGCATGAAATGACATGCACATCTCATACTCGTGCACAAGGAAGCTCTCCAGAGGAAACTTGTATCTTCCTGTTTTGGTTGCAGTAAATGGCTGCGAATCAGCTAAATGACATTTTCCATCACTTAATTCATAAACCGGTAGCTTACCGTAACTACAGTTATGCACACAGATGCACAACTATGTGTTATGATGTTATAGGCGACATTGCAACATGACAACCTAGTCATGCATCTAATCCTCACTGCGAGTGAAAGTGATGTGATGTCAAGCTTGATCGCATTACAGTGTAAATATCATTATGTATTATATACGGTATTGGGAGGAGGACGCAGTCAGACCAGCAGAGGTAGCAGCAGACAGCCAGCAGCCGAGGACATATAAAAATTGTCTGTCTACGCCAATTACAGCCAGTTTCCGGTCCACCTTCTGTCCGAGGCCATCCAGCTACTCTCTACCTTCAGTACAATCCACCGAGATTTACACTTTATTCCGTCTTTGCTTTCTCCTGCGTTTCAAGTCTCTCTCCTCCTCAGTTTTGATGATTTCTGGCAGTTTTGCTGTATGAACTGTGACACCCAGCAGACTTTCCCTTTGGTAGAAGCCATGCAGTTCAGTTTACAAGTGCTGCCATGCACACGCTAGGGTGGTCCTTATTAGGAAACGCTATTTGGAAACCGGAAATTCTGTAGAATGAACCCCACTGGCAAAGAAAAGCATCACAACAGCGTTAGAAATCTAAACTAAAAAGGCCTGGATTCGTGCATATGTACAACCAGCGAGTATTTTTATTTATTTTTTTTTACGACATAATATACCATATGGAAAGCATTTTTCTTACTGAGATGAGAACAAAATCAGGTACAGGGCCTTTAAGGCTGGGGTATACTTGCTGTGAACGCAAATGTTCACACAGGCGGTCTGCATCGTCTGTGAATATACTTGTTGAAGCAAATTACAGCCAACACACTGAATACCGGAGGACCCCGCTAAGAGCAGGACACAGCGCTTGGACATTGAGGTTGTGACAAGGTCAATTTGCTGGTCAGATTGTATTTTTGGGGCAACATCATCACCCAAAACATTTCCAATCTGTTGCCTGTTGTGCAACGGGAGGAAAAATCATTTAAATGCTTCAGTTCCGGTCAAGGTCCAAGCAGCGCTATTCAAAACAACTCGCCATTGTGTTTACTTGACTTTGGCTTCACGTATTTATGTGGATGAGCACCTCCTGCATTCAAGTCAATATTGCACCATGCGATAGGTTACCTCATGTGCGACCTATGTACCATAGGTACATTGGGAATGCATGGGCGCCATGGTGCATAGGCAGACTTATTGCCAGCAGCAAATATATTCCAGCCCTTAAAGTCCATTATGCAAAATTTAGCTGTGCCAGAATATAAGAACAATCATGGAGTGTTAGACTGAAAGCGTTCCAGCCAAACAACATAAAATTATGGCAGAAAATCTAAAGTTCACTCAACCAGCTTTAAAGGATGTGCACTGGAAAGTTTTAGCTCCTGACTTCCTCCAAACCCCAGTGCAGGTGTTTCTGTTGGTAAGCCATGGACCTGGCCCACCAGGCAATACAAATCATGCAGCCACAGGAAATGCACAGAGAAATTGTCCCCTTTCATTTACACAACCACATTGTTTCAATTTTCTTCTGCAAAAAGGTTATGCAGGAATAATTATTGGGGCAAATAGTTTTGCCGATCTACAAGAAAATAATTGGCTTTTAGCAGCACAGAGAGATTTCTTTGGCTGCCTGTACACATAGACAGCTCTGGAGTCGCTTGGCGTGCTTACAGCATTAGCAGGAGACCGGCAGTATGCAGAAAGCCCAATGACAGGGAGAAATAATTATGAACGGAAGCAATGTTCAAGCCAAGAAGCCAATTTGTAATTGTCTCTCGGTTGCTGCTGTTATGCGTCTGTGTGCTCACACAAGTTTGCCTGTTTATATATAAAAGCACTTTTTTTTTGTGGCTTTGGACTATGTTCATTTTTGTGTCCATGTATGTTCAAGCACGTTGCGATGATTCCACACCCCTCGCTGTGACCTTCAGTCATTAGGCTTAAGGAGTGAGCAGCAAAGACACCATGCAAACATTTAGAATAAAGGCCATTTATTTAGAACGGTGGAATTTTCAGTGGGTGGAAAGACTATTTCTTGTAGGCAACTCAGTGCATAGTAATTACCACCAAGTCTGAATTTGAGGTGTTATATAAATAAACCTTCAGTAAGCAATTTGAAATGTTAGCGAAGTCCAGCAACTGTTACAGACATTTGACAACTTAAAAAAAAAAGTTAAAGATCTAGTAAATAAGTGAAAAAAACTAGCTGCGGGGAAATTAAGTAGAATCTAAAACCCTTCAAGTTGTCAAGTAAGAACTTCTATCCACGGGACAAGAGATGACTTTGCCTTTCCCAGCCTCGGGGCTCGCCTTGCCAGACTTGGTGGTGTCAACTGGTGTGGCAGACGGTGTCCCCCATCGCCACACCTGTCAGTCCTGCCACATTGTGCTCTCACTCTGCTCATCAGCGCCATCAGGGGGGCCTCCTCTATGACAAGAAGCCTGCACAGAGGACAGCTGCCTTCAAACTTGCAAGTGATCCAACACTGATACATCTTCCCTCTGGTATACTCCATCTCTTGAAAAGAAGTAAAATGAGTATCTTTACTTCTGAAAGTCAGCGACTTTGCTCCAGTGTGTCTCAAAACAATGGAGTTTCTATAAAGATGTACGAGAAATATGGCATATTTTATGGTGAAAGGAAATGAGGGGTAGGAGGGGGTGGGGAGAAGGCGTCAGCCCTGGAAAAAAATGAATATGTATGTGCATATTTATCCGGAAAATGATTACTTGCTGGAGCATTCATTAATCGTTTTTCATAATTCATTCTGTGCATATTCTCCTTTTTATTGAATTTAAACAAACCCATTAACGGGGATTAACTTCCCTGAATGAGACTTTGCTTCTCTTCCCAATTGCTTCCAAAAAGGGCCCCTTGTTCCATCAAGTGGAATTACTTGTGAGCGTCTGCAATCTCCTCGGAAAAGAATTATAGAACACAAGGGTGTGCTACACCGTCCCTCCATCCTATTTTTGTCACTCTCCCTTAAGTCAATTTATAATCACTTTTCAAAGGATATATCCCCTTATTGTCCTTTTTCTTTTCTTTTTCTCAGCAGAGGGTCGTGTGGGAAGTGTTTTTGCAGTAATGAGAGCATTACTGGATGTTGTTTTTAATAACTAGTCATTTCCGTTTGACCATCAGCAGCATATCTCCCATGGTTGTTGTCAAGTTATTTTCCTGGCCTTTGTTGCTGCTTATTACATGGCACTAATTACAGCCTAAAGAGAATTGCTTTTCTGGACCCTGACCTATTCCTTCCACTTAAGGCCATGGCGAGGATAAAAAGGGGGCCAAGAAATGAATGAAAGAGCTAAAGGAGGGTACAGGGAGCTTTGTAGCTGATTAACCATGAGGCATACATTAATGATAATTGGATGAGAGGATGTGAGTGGTGCCGTGAGCAAGAATTGCACTCCTTTTCTTCAGTGGTATACTCAAGATTCTGTTCATCGCTGCTCTTTTCCTATTTTCTTCTGAAGAATTCAAGACAACCAACAAAGAGTGCCATCAAGTCTGAGAGGAGGATGTGACTACCTCGAGGGGGCAACACAGAAAGACTACATTGTATCCCACTGTGTAATGCTGCCCCAGATCCGTAATTACACCACACTTTGCTTACAAGACTGTATAGGCCGATCCCAATGCATTTCAAATTAGATACAAAATGCATTCATTTTTTTAAATTATAATTTGCATCCATTGTTTTCTTTCTGCAACATAATAATGTCTTTGGGTGAATGTATATATCCAAACTAGAGCACAAACAAAGCTTGGTTTTCTCTACAATTTTCCCCAGATTTTTAGTTAAATATCAGTGCAACAACAAGATATACGACACGACTGGCAAGCCGAGTTCTCCAGTCAGGGGTCACGTGTTATGTCAGAAACAATGGAACAAGTAGTGCTGTCTCAGGATACAAATACACACAGATATAGACCTCATTTATAGTAATGACAAAGACTGAAGTAAATGTTGAAGTATGTACTGTATGCATATTGTGATCCTACATAGTTGCTTTTCAAATGTCGCGAAATTGCAAATAAGTAAAAAGAATAAATATATAAAAGTGGCTACCAACGAAGCTCCCCATTATTTTCATCGCTGCAATCATTTTTCAGAAGAACAAGACATCAAAGCAATACATACAGTGAGAACCAGCAGCAAACCTATACTGCCCTCATCTTTGTTCAGCAAGCCCAATTTGTATCAGCACAAACTGCTGTCCACAAGTCTCATACATACTTTCACAACAGTATTTTGGTAGGCAGTGGTTGTACTGTAGTATGAGTACAAGCCTATTTAATCTGTGAAAGTTATGGTATAGTCTTTTAACCCTAACCTTGTATTACAGTAATCTGTATATTATAGAATGCTAACCTAACTATGTACTTTATATTCATTCTAACTTGAGCCAAGAGTGGAGGATTAAAACAGCAAATAATCACAGAAATACAGCAGAATTATAAAACTTAAACACCAATTCACCATTCCTTTAGCCTAACTGGCAACATCAGTTACACACAATTTTTGTGATGTTTAAGTCTCTACAAAATTCACAGTATTTTTCGGTGAAACAGCACACAAGATTTACTGTTATGATGTGGTGGCCTGAAGTCCACATGTTTTAACAGACCCACAAAAAGCAGGAGGGCCCTTGGGGTTAGAGAATTTCACAGAGTTTGAATGTCAAAATTTTTTTCCTCTTCCTCTCTTTTACCTCTGTATCACATAGTTGAAGTTCCTCTCCTTAACTAATTGATTAAAAAAAAAAAATGTCTTCTGCATTTATAAATCTAATAAAAGTACCAGATCATCATCTGAAATTCTATTCAGGGTTTCAGATCAGGGAGGATTTAATAATTAGGGGGCTGCAGACACTGCAGGCGGTGGTAAAGTAAGGAATATGTCACCCAGGCGTAAACAGTGTTATTGTTCAGGTTGACAAGTCTCTAAAGCAGGTGTATCCCTAGTCACAAAGCTGAGATGAGCATAATTATAAAGCACCTGTGTGGCCAAACTAAGGCAAGCATGTCCCATCCAGGTGCTTATTTACACATGCAAAGGAAAGTTTACAGAACACGTGCATATGCATGTATTTACGCACACACATACACACAGCACTCATTCAAGACTAACTTCAATGTGTTTGCCAGTCATGTACCAGATGAGATGTACTTGCCCTGTTGGCGCAACTTGAGAAAAACATGTAAGTGATGCCAGCCAAGCCAATTAGCTTTCATTCAGACATGAAAAGAAAGCCAAATATCAGACAGGATAGATATTGCTACAGCCTCAAATGTTATCCCAACCAAACACATTGGCTCGGAGTTGCTTGAAAAAGAAAAAGTAAAAAGGCAGGTAAATAAAGTAAATGAAAATACAAATATAAACATTATATAGTGCAGGAGAGTCTCTCTGCACTCTTTCCTGCATCATTCATTTTTCCCATCTCTCCTCTTTCTTTATTGCCCCTGGAGCCCTTTGGTGAAAAAATGCCAAATGATCACGCTTCTGTGAGCACCATCTGGCAGCTTGTACACTTATAGCACCCATCACATCTCTCACTTTTCTGCCAACCTACTACACCACAGTAGTACCCTTAACCCTATGTTCAAAGGGATGGAAGTCTAAAGGAGGCTCTTGTAATAGCGCCTGTCTTTATCTGACCATGAAAAGGGAGGTCACAGATAAGCAAATGCACACCAGAAACACAAGAAGCACATGTTGAAATATGACAAACTTCAGAGAAAATACAATGTTGGTTTATTTGGGTAATGTTGGAGTGAAGGAAAATGCACAACTGCAACTCATGTTTTGTGAAACACATGATAATGACTTTCGTTTGGTTTGTTTGTAAAGCATCTTTTGTTTTTTGTTTTTTAAATTTTTGTTTAGCGTTCTTAAAGCAGAACTCAGTAACTTCAGCTCGGGGCTCCCCCTAGTGGCGTCCTTTCACTGTCGTGTTCAACCCCCCCTTACACCCCCACAGCACACAGACGGCTTCTCTACCTGTCTTTCTTCTATTTTGATCGCTGGATATATTTCTAAGCGTTTACTAGCTTGTTGATGCTACTTTGCTGCGTTGGCAGCAGCACCTCGTCTCCCTCTACTCAAAGCAAAGACCTGTCTCTTCTGAAACGGGACGTTTTACCCGCGATTTGCGGGTAAATATGCCGTGGATTATATTTTTCACTGGTGTTGGCAGGTAGCGGGTAAGAATACAAACTTTCATTTACTTTTTGCGGACGTGACAAGTGATTATTGAGCCTGAAGCAGTGATGCTTCACCCGGCGCCCAGGCAGCGCAAGCTACGTGAATCACTCTGGTCCAGCAAAGAGTTGGTTATGAGAGCCAGGAGCCGGTGTTTAGGTGGTGTGAAGCTAAAGAAATGTTTTCTTCAAATTAGCGCTGGTAGTCTGGTTCAAATCAGAGCTGGAAGCAGCTCGGTAGATGGGGGACCTGAGTACCGTACAGCGGTTTCTGTTGTCGCAAGTTCTGCTCGGGTCGGCGCAGGCAAAGTTGTATTTAGCTGCTCGCAGGCCAGAGGCCCCGGCGGGAGGGGGGGAAACATTGAATCGCTCCGTAAACACTTTGTTTAGCCCCACGGGGATTCCGAAAAGCATTTATTGAGGTAAAAAAGTTACTGAGTACCCCTTTAAAGCAGCTAGTCCAAACAATAAAGATGAACCCCATGTGTGCTACTCTCCCGACTGCGGGACAAATTGTTTGGAATTTGAAGCTGCTTGACATCCAGGGATACCCATCTAAACAAGCCTTTATTATTCAAAATACAAAAAAAATGGTAAAACTATTTTTCTTGTTTTGCTCTGCTGTGGGCAAACAGCAGTTTCTCCTGTAAAAGTCTTTGGGGGGAGGGATTTTGTTCTAAATTCCTCTCTCTAACACACAGAAGCCTCTTTCAAACTTGCTCTGGAAAGCAGTAATTGTGTGGACTGTCTTTTGTACCGTTTAGCTGTAGCAAACATGTACCAACTAGCCCTCATGTCATTAGAGTGGAAATGTTGCGGCATCATGTTGTTTGGTCTGAACGCACACGAAATGTTCCGGACACGGTTGAGGGGAGGACTGCCGCTGTTGATGTCCAGTTTCGACAATTGACCCTTCCGGAATGTGACCAGGACATAAGAAGTCTGCAAAGCAGTGATATGTTTGAAAAGATAACTCTGGATTTACCGCAAATATTCAGCAATGCAAGTCTGACAGCGGCTATATTTACATACACTGCTATGATAACTAGTCACATCAGAGAGGAATGACAAACATCTGTACATTGATAATCTGGATCACTAAGTGGAAATATTTGCAACAAGTTCAAAAAGTGGTGGTGGTAGACTGGATCCTTGAGGTTAGCTCCATGCTAGAGCTGTTAGGTTGTCAATACTGGAGTTAAAATCTGTCTCAGCCTGGTGTCTGTCTTTCCACTTTATAAAGAAGTCCAAAATATCTCCTTTACTCTTTATTCTTATATCTTTTTACACAAAACTAGACTGATTACAGACTACATGTTTCCACATTTTCATGCCATATTACTTTAAAATCAACTAGCAGCCTTGCTAGCCTCCGGTTTAAACTGAATCATGTAGCGCTAGCTTAGTTACTGCTAAGTAATGTAAATTTTAACTGCGTATATTTGTGTATTCCAGATATTATTGTATTTATAATGTAAAGCAATTTGTGCTGCTTTGGCATGAAATGTGTTTTATAAATAAAGTTTGATTTGATCTCTGCTTCGGCCAGAAATTCACATTGCCTATGTTCCATCTGACAATCGCCCATCATCTGCTGGTTAATCATTTTCTGTAGGAACCAAATGCAGATTGTTAGTTGCAACCTCGTTTGAAAATCCCATATGGACCCACTAATTTCGGTGGGACAGCGGCTTTATGAAGCTTCATTCCGACATCAGGTCAATAGTATTACGTAAAATAAGTATCTGTACTTGCACAGGGACAAAATCTCCTCTTGAAATGTGCAGGCCAATGTCAATATACTTAAAGGATGGCTAATAAGAAATTATACAATCTAATTCATACTGATGTAGTGATACTGGCGATCCATGCAGGTCTGGAAAGATGATTTTGTCTTCTTCCCCTCCAATAACTTGTCAATTACCTGAGGAGGTAATAACCGCTACCCAACTGATCACTAGAATCTGAATAAATGACAATTCAAAAAAATTGAAAAAAAAAAAACAAAAAAAAACAAGATACCAAGAACAAAACTAACTTAAAATTTCATGACCAAAGGGATTCCATAGTGATCAGAAATGTCTGGGAGCCAGGGGAGCAGGAAAATTCATTATTAGTTTCACTTATTAGAGAAAATGCTGCATACTTTTAGATAAATAAGGTTAAAAAAAATAAGACGGTGACTTGTTTATATGTTAATACTCTATGATATTCAGTGAAAAAAAGAAATAGGAAAGTTGCACTCCAGAATGTGTATTCATGGCATGACAAGTATCACTACAAAACAAACACATTTATATTCAACACTCCATTTCTCATATTTTGTATAATACATGCATGGATAAAAATTTTTGCATGTATTTCTCTGTTGTTAACAGAGTGTCACTGAATATTTACATCACACATCAAGTGACCTACAACCTGCAAAAAGCGCGGCGCCAGCAGAGTATTTCCAATCTGGAGATAGACTTGATTTTCACTGCATATTGTATCAGGCAAAGTGTGCTGTGAACCTGACAATCTAGTTTTCCGTGATGCCCCATGCCAAAAGCAATTGGAAGGCTGAAATGGATTGTGTAAGCAGACACAGATAAGATAAATAATTCTGTGGCAATATGGCATCCAAATATTTATGTAACGTGTATTAAACAGTTTGACATTGCCTTCAATGCAGTAGAGGAGACTGAAGAAGAAAAAAGGCCTGCAGAAAAACAGCTGACAGTACTTGCAATGTTTAGGTCCGAATCTACGAAGATCCAAATTTGCATGTTGTAATTTGCCTGTGCATTCCACAATTTTGCGCAAGGGGCTGGACCACGGTTTGCAGGTGATTTAAAGGCGCAAAGGACTGCAGGTGCAAACGTGTTGGAAATGCCCCTATATAAATGAGGGTGTGTGTGTTTCGAGGTTCAGTGTTGCCAACTTAGCGACTTTGTCGCTATATTTAGCGACTTTTCAGACCCCTCTAGCGACTTATTTTCAAAAAAGCGACTAGCGACAAATCTAGCGACTTTTCCTGGTGTCCATGGAGACAGATGAAGGTTATCACAACTGTCTTGATGTGAAGCTGAAATTCAGAGTCCTGGACTACTCCCAGATTTCTGGTTTGGTTTAAGCCTTTAAGTTGTACGACAAACGTTAATGTATTTTCTGCATATAGCAATACTAATTTATAAAAAGATCTCTTGTTTGACAATAGGATTAATTTAGGATTAATTTTTTGACAGCCCCAATAAAAATAATACAACAGGTATCTGTGCAGAGCTTCAGAGATACCCAATTTATGAGGACATGGATCAAGAGTTGCTGAACGAATGAAAATGTCTACGGCTTCAAATATGGTCTCTGACATCTGTTACGTACGAGGTGCGCACTCTTTGGCACAATGCCAACAGCTTCAGAGGGTATTATTATTGAATTCCACAGTGGTGACACTAATATAAGATTTTTGGAGGAACTGTGCAACTCGATTTTTTCAGCTTCTGAAGCTCGCATCATACAAACATGTTGACAGAGCATACTCTATTTTTTATTTTTTTTTACTTTGATTTTTAAATCATGTGCACATTCATAAGTGCATAATATAAATTGACATAATGTAATATATGGCAAGTTGTACAATTATTTTTAGGTTAAGTGCAGGTAGCAGGTAAAGTACTTCTTCAGGAGAGATCACATCAGAACAATAATAACACAACTCAAACTTAACTGAAGTGTTTTCTCTGTCATGAGAAAGAACACATTGAATGTTCTCACTTCCACATGTTTTTGGTTGCCAAAACGACTTACCATACAAATTAAATAAAATAGGTTACTCCATTGTTCACCTTAACTTGAGACTGATCCTGTTTTTATCTAACAGATACCAAAATAGTTATAAATTAGACTACTGTGTCAACCACATTATTATACTGTCTCACTCAAGGTATGTGGTTGCTCTGCAGAATGACATTAACACTTTAAATAATCTACACTTGTAAAGTTAAATAATGATCCCCATAAATAATGCATAAATAAATCTAAAAGCATCACCTACATGTTTATATATGTTATTTGTTAAAAAAAGAAAAAAAAGGAAATTAAAAGGGAAAAAAAAAAGAGCATGAGCTTTTTACAATATTGAATTTCCTTTCTGAGATAAATAAATACATTTTCATTTTATTTCATAAAATGTCTTATACCATGGTCAGGGTAAATACTCGATTCTGATTGGCTGCAGGGTGTCCGTTAAAAATTGATATAGGATACCTAGAAAAGAAGTTCCGGTCAAATAGCCTGATTGTTCTAAATCAATGTGCCGGCTCAGATGCTAGTTGGTAACCATGGCAACATCAATTTCTGATAATGGACACCTCGTCAGGCATGATCCCTTTCATATAGCCTAAGAAATTCAGCATTGATATAATTAATTATCTTGCTTTTATGTAGTTAACCATCTTCTAAAAGTTGCATCACGTTAGTTTTATCCATCAGCTTCTCCTTGATAATCTAGTTGTGCTGGATGGTCTGTTGTCTTACCTGCTGCTTTACTGACAAACATGTTGGTTATCCTCCAGAACTTTGTTGCATCTTTGTGTGGCAAGGTATGTAATGGAGAGCCCGGGCGGGATTTGATCACCAGACTCCCGGGTGAAAGTCATGCACGCTGACCATTCAGCCAAAGGGGCATCCCTGTGGCCAAGTATCCAGCGCGCATGATCAGTCGGAGGCATAGCGACAGGACCGTCAACGGCCATATTTGGCCATATTTTTCACTTTTTTTTTAAGATTCTGTTCTCTGGTCCAGCTTTCTTTTTGGCCTGTCGATCTCGCTCCATGTTGCCTCTGCAAATGTGTGGGAGGAGGGAGAGAAGGGGGCGGGGTCAGCATTGTCACAAACAGCCTCACAGAAAGAGAGGAGAGTGTGTTTGTTTCCACCCAACGTTGCTATGTTGTGTAAGCTTCCGCATGACGGATTGCTTATTTAAATATCAACCACAACCTGACTGTCTGCAATGGCCAAGCACGTCCGGCTGGCAGGCACGTCCCAGTGTTCCGGATGGTCAGTCCGCCACTGGTCAAAGTTACTTTTTCCACCGTTCCAACAGAGGAAGTCTGAATATTTCTTCCCGGAGTCTGTTCCAGTTTACGTTCATCTCTGGAATTCAATAATGAGAAGTAAATATGTTGCCCTCACTGCTTGTGAAGAATTATTTTGAATCAGAGTTATGTGCCCAGCACTGTCCCCCACAGAAGCTTAAGCCTTTTCAGTGCAAAGCTCCCAGTTTGCACCCGTTTGTCAGATGTTCTAAAATAAAAACAAAAAACCTTCCACACAATCCGTCTCACAGTTAATAAATCACTTTGCGAGTGCTAAATTAATATATTTACATTTTCTCGTCCCAACATACACAATTGCTTTTAAACGCCCCATATTGCATATTAATTGAAGCAGACATAACATCTGTTTAAGACGCGCTATTCAGCACCTTTGAAAGATAGAACCCTTTTCGTACGCCGTTAGATCGATTTGTACTTTTTTTTTGTGTGTGTGCAATTAGATTGCTCGTTTTTTTTTACAAGCAAACCTTTGATAGATCTGAACCCAATGTATGTGTGTTATTTCCTTATGTGCTTATTGAGTTAAATAGCATGTGTGTTGCATTCCTTATGGGGTCTCTTTTGCACTTCTTGATTAAAATCTAATCTCTTTTAAAGGAATCGCTTTTGAATTTAAACTTTTCTCTTAATCGTTTGTGCCTTTCTCAGATCTTAAAATAGCATGACCTTGTGGTAATGCAGTCCAAATTATTCATTTACTTGAGACTTCTTGTCCCAGTCTGACATCAACCTTGTTTTGAATAAAGGCATTAGTTAAAACTCTAAAAATGTAACCACTCAGATTCAGCTCTTATTATGAGTCCATTCCATTCAGCACACATGCTGTTTAGCAGAAAGGCAGCTGACGAAATATAAAAATAATTAGTCTGCTTTCCCACACAGTTTTGCCAATTGGTGAGGAATTGGCTCGACTGACAGGTGGGAGGTGAGCGAGCAAAATCTGTGGAAATGGAAGATGGAAATGGTGGGTATGGGTGTAGAAATGAGGGGACGTGAGGCAGAGCGAGAGTGGGCAAGAGGGAAACAGATTGACAAGAGAGTGAGCAAGTCCGACAAATGAAAGTAGTGCAGAAAAAGACAAAGAAAACCACAAAATAATTTGAAACTTTTCCCTGCCTCAGTGGAACAGAAGCCATTTAACAGGCCTGAGACCTCCATCATTCATTTGGCGACAAACACAACAGCTAAGTCATCAAAGATAACTTTTGCCTAGGGATATCCATTGGTCAAGCCTCAAATCTCCATGATTCATTGCACAGACAATTTAAAGATGGACACAGCCTGAAAAGTAAAGCCAATGAAAAGGCATTTTCAAATGCAACAGTATAGTGGAGAGAATGCCCCCCCCCCCCCAAACTCTGTGTAAAACCATGAATTGAGTCAGCTCCTGATCAAATGTGTTCCTAGTAAAGAGACAGGATGAGATTCTAGAAGGCTTCATTTATGATTACAACATTGATTGGGGGGACCAAGGGCATGGTCCCTTGGGAGAAAAACGAAAAATGAAAAGAGAAATACTTTATTTTGAAATTTTTTATTTATTTTATAAATAGAAAATATAGTATACATATACATATATACAATTTTATAATTTTATTTTTAAATACAGGTGGTTGTGGAAGTTATGCAGCCTCTCACACAACAGAGCAGCTGATCTGTATTAAAGGCGCCTGAAAAATGAAAGAACATTATTCTCAAAGTGCTGCTTGATTGGTGAAGGTGAGAGTGGGCTCTCTGAAGCAGGTAAGATGATGGCATCTTCAACCTCAAGAATATATTGATAAAGAATATTGATAAAGAAACTGTAGAAAGGTGATCACTTACTTGGAGGCGAGCCAACAAAATCCTACAGACTGTTTTGTGGTCATGTTGTGTTAACCTAGATTACAGAAATATGACTAAATGCAATAACAGAGAAACCTGAATATTACGTAAGGATTAAACAATGGTATTTACACTTTTAATACACTACACACAGTCTAGAAGACCATGACGCACAGCTCCGCGAAGTGTATTAAAACTGTACAGCGCACGGATCAGAGTTTTTCAATCCGCTTATACCATGGTCCCACAGAGTAAACATTGAATTACAAATGTTTATTCACTTTATTAATCTTGCTAATCATGTTAGTATATAGTAACTATTTTATGCTGGCAGCTGGTTTTAGCGTTGCTATGGTGATAACGTTCCGTGGCGGAATTATATGACAATGATCTAAGTAGCCTGCATAGAAATAATGCACACCAGTTAACATTAGAATTCTCTCTGACCATGGTATAGATTTGTTTAATAGTTAATCCTGAAAATAAACAAATCTCTGATAAACAAAATGCAGGGAAAGATTTATACACCAGGAATGTAAAACAAGATCCTGTCGTTCACTTCTGACATCCATCTTGGCGGTTCCACGTGATCAGATGACGTAGTTGCAAATGGTCAATATGTGGAGACATGAAAATGTGGAAAATAACACAGACAGAAAAAATCTTCTGCAAGTCACCTCTATTAGTTTTCATTTTTAGATCATGTGTACAAGATGCTTGGCGTCACACATTTGGACTTTTTAGAAGTCTACAGTCTTTAGACAGTTTAAAAAATCTTTTCCTGTTTATCTGATTTATTTTTTGTTTTATTTTTGCAACCATCATTATGCATTTGTTGAGGTTTTAAGTGTGTTTAAGCGACAGTTGCTGATGAATCTCCATTTAGAGGAGACAGACTCCGTTTCAGTGGATCATCTGAGACATGAATGTCCGCCAAACAGCGACAGTTCCATGTGTTTACTCCCACGACAACCGGCTCCGTTACACCTCAATTAAAACACAGCAGCGGGACATTTTCCCTTTGACTCTGTCCACAGATGTGCCAACAGCAACACCGCTCTCGTGGCTCACACAAAGCGCTTTTACATATTTTCGGATGCAAAATGAGGAGGAAAAGTCAGTGCAAGTTTCCTCCCACTTGCAGTTACTCTGCGGTCGGCAACCCTTGCTTTCCCCAGGATTTTGTACTGAAAAGGCAGCGGAGAAAACACGTCCCACTCTGACGCAGCAGCAGAGCTCCGGGTTGTGGGCAGAGTGAGTCATCTCTACCCGGTCTTCAGGAGTCAGGCGCCACCGCTCTCTCCGTAGGAAAACAATGGGATGGCCAGCGCAAAGCGTTTTGACCACGGTTCATGTCTAGAGGCGTTTGAGTCCTGCCTCCGGCCTTGAGCTCGAGATGTCAAGAGGAACAGCGAGAAACAAACTGAAACATGGCAGAAGCTCCAGCAGCTGCGCCGGCTAAAGCTAAGCTAAGCTAATGTGGCATACAGAGTCATCAGTGGGTTGATACCTAAACCAGTAAATAATAATGATGTAACATAATTTCCATTTCGTACAGTTAATGTTCAGAGTGTGGTGAAAGTTTTCTTCGTGTTTCCTAATAACAAAAGGTTGGTTTATTTTTTGAAAAATGTAGTCATTTAACAGTATGCAGTTACTAACTCTGACCAGCGGAGGGCGCATTTACTACACTGTGTTCAGGGTCAAAGGGAAGTCTCACGGGAGGAGTACATTCAGAGAATGAGATCACACACGTGAATAGGAAGTTGCTGTATGTGTGTGGCGAACTGTGATGATAAAAGACATTTTTTTGCTCTTTGCAGGCAAGCAGGGAGAGTTGAAACTGCGTAATTGATGTTATATGTTAGTTGATCAACTCTGTTGGATTTTCTGTGGCATTGTTTACAAGAGTCAGCCAGCATTATTTACTGATGGCTAGCCAATGGTTAGCACTGGTTGCTAGCTACAGAGAGCGTGGGACTAGGAAGTAAGCTATGAGCCTGTACTGCTCGGGAGTAGTTCAATAAGTGTGAATAAATAACTTAAAATAGAGACATGATTGATATTAATGTTGCTTTGATTAGTTTTCATAACGTACACATGATTAGCTTACTGTGTATGTTAGAAACAAGTTGCTGTTGAATGTAAACGAAACTGATCTGGAGTACTGATGCAAGACATGATTTATTGTTTATGTGTTGGTGCAGATGTTCATAATTTTTCTGTTAAAATATGGGAATACATTCGGAGAATTAGAACACACGTGAATAGGAAGTTGCTGTATGTGTGTGGCGAACTGTGATAAGACATTTTTGCTCTTTGCAGAACAAAATAAAAGATTTCAAAAATTAAATGTGTAGTGGAGGACAGCTTCACTCTGTACCACGCTACACTAACGTTTCCAGGACCCCGCTGTGGCCGAGTCAGTCTAGGGAAAAGAGGATGTCTCTGATGGCGATCAAAAAGGTGCTGGTCGGGAGAGTTAAGCCTCAGCTGTAGAGGTGAGGTTTAAGAAAGAACACCGATGTTAAGAAAGATGATGTCTAACTGCTAATCCGCTGTTGTCTCGCTGTTTATCAGTTGTTGTTTTAGCATTGGTCAACTGAGGAATTCACATGACTTCACCTACCTGACGTCAGAGGTCACATAATTCCAAAACTGCGCAGTGTTTGTGAAGGAGCATTTTATCCCTTCCCCCTCCTTTTTAAAAAACACCTCCTGGTTTATGTCAACTCAAGAGAACTAACAGTTACTGCCTCATCTCAGGGATGATTTTCTGCCATTGCAAAGAATATCAAAGATGCACTTTAAACCAGAGACATATAATAATGTTTAATGTTAAAAAACAACTGACCCTTGATCTGTTGGTCATTATTACTGTATGCCAGTTTACATTACAGTTACATTACAGTTTCAGTTTGTAAGTTTTTACCATAAATCTGAATACTAAAAAGAACCCCAATCATCTGAGAAATGTATTAATATTCAGTCCAGTTTAAAGGCAACAACCAATAACTTATCTTTGTTTAAGGAACTCTCTTACATAATTAATACAGCAGATGTTCACATTTCCCAACAACGAGTTGAAGTTGTTGAGTTGCTGAACAACTCAACAACGAGGCAACGAGACTTCCAGAAGCAAGTCGAGGTTTCTCCATCTTAAATGTCTGGATCCTCTTGGATGCTTTGGCAAATATCACTGACATTATGTTTTTTAAAGAAATAGAAAACAGTTTAAAAAATTGTTTGAAATGGATGGATGGTTTTGTTTATTTCTCATGTAAAGTAAAGGTACCTGAACTGTTATTTTCCTCCCATAAAAGCAGAAATATCATATAACATTCTCCATATTAAAATACTGAGCATGTAAAATTTTGATAAAAGATGCATTGCAGACTTTAATGCAGATGATTGTGATACTAAATGGTGCTGTAGCTTTAAGCTAGAAAATAATCAATCGTTATCTTTTTGCAAACCTGCTTGACAATGCATCACAGGTATTGAATAACAGCTAAACAAGCAGTTATGTAGCCAAACGAATATTATTCATCAATATCATGTTCCCTTAATGTGAGTCTAGTATGGCTGACTCACATTAACCATGGTGGTGTCCTCACATTCTCTATACTCACGCTGTCCTAAGGGCAAAAAATGACCTGACTTCACTAAACTCTTAAAATGAACCAGTTAAATTGATTTGTAGACTCCTGTTCCTGTTCTCCTGAAACAACTTGTTATTCATTAATTCAACACAGTTCAATTATTATTATTTTTATTTTTTGTATTATGTCACTATCAACACAAGTAATCTCAGAGTACTGAGAGCATCGTAAACCTTAAAGGGATATTGTGTAAGTTCTCCTGTGTTTTATTCACAAAAACTGATTATTTGGTTCAAAAGTGTTTTTTCATTAATCAGTAATCACTCCCATCAACAAACTGAAGTGCTCCTCTAAGTTCTAAATTTGCCGTTCGTATCATTCATTTACACATCGAGCGGGTCGGCTCGGTGAAGGCTGCCATGTCGTATCGCCATGTTTTTGCGTTCGGGAGAAGCGTGACAGCAGGAAAACACAGAAACTCACCGGACACACCGGAGTTTTCAGCTCAGTTCGAGGTAATGCCTTCGAAAAGTAACCGCGCTGCTGTGGGGAGAAACTAGCGTCTCACTGATGCTGGGTTCACGTGCAGTCGGGCAGATGGCCGTTGGTAACAAACCAGATGTCATTTTAATCAATGAAGCCGAGCGAAAGACGGTAAAACATGGGTCAGGGAAAACATACAACATCGCCATGACAACAAATCAGATGTGGACTGATGTCACTGTAACTGACGGACCACATCTTCACATAGAGGCCGGTGATAACTTTACATGCATCGGCTGTCGTCGGTCTGCCCGGTTTCACGCGAACGCAGCATGAAAAGTACGAGGGAGCTGCTCCCGATTACACAGTGTCCCTTTAAGACTTTTTTTATACATAGTGTAGAAAAGTTTCGTTTTTTTTTGGGGGGGGGGGGGTAATCTCAACAGAACAGTCATCATCATCTGGAGAAGGAAGAACAAAGTGCAAGATACGGTGGCCGGGAAGTGCAAAACATTAATACATTTACATGAAACACTTTTGCAAGTTTAACAAAACACGAATGCAAGTTAAAAAACACTTATACAAGTTCAACAAAACACGAATGCAAGTATGTGTGGCCTTCGTTGAAACATTAAGGCAGTCCATGAAGCCAACCGCTTGTCCATCCGTGTCAGCGAGAAAATCCAAGCTATGTTCCCAATCACCACAATATCGTCTGAATGTTGTAAATAGCCTCCACAAAACAGGCAGAACATCTCTGCTGAGTGGCTGTGCTGCTGCCTGGATCGATTATGTACGATTATGCTACTGGTTACCCACTTGTAGATCTTGTTCCATGCAAACCCAGCAGTATCATTTCCGGGTTGTATCGCCGTATAAAAAAAGAAAGAAACAGACCGTGCAGCGATCGCCACCAATCACTTCCGGCTCATGTCTTCGTATAAGTGTTTTGTAAAACTTGTGTTTTTTTAAACTTGCATTTGTGTTTTGTTGAACTTGTATAAGTGTATTTTTTAAAACTTGCATTAGTGTTTTGTTGAACTTGTATAAGTTTTTTTTTAACTTGCATTCGTTTTTTTTTTTTTAAACTTGCATTCGTGTTTTGTTGAACTTGCACAATAATTTGTTAACTTGCATTCGTGTTTTGTTGAACTTGGGGTTTTTTAACTTGCAGTCGTGTTTTGTTGAACTTGTTTAAGTGGTTTTTTAACCTTTGTGTTTTGTTGAACTTGTATAAGTGTTTTTTTTAACCTTTGTGTTTTGTTGAACTTGTATAAGTGTTTTTTTTAACCTTTGTGTTTTGTTGAACTTGTATAAGTGTGTTTTTTAAACTTGCATTCGTGTTTTGTTGTAGGCCTACTTGTACAATTATTTTTTAACTTGCATTCGTGTTTTAGAATAGACCTGGGGGGGAGACTGCAATTCCCCCAGGCTGTCCATACAACCCTGAGGCCAGATGTGGTACTGTGGTCTAAAGAGGCAAAGAAGATCATGGGAAGTTCCATGGGAAGAAGGTTGTAAGCTGGCATTTGAGAGAAAGAATGCCAAATACCAGGATCTCTTGCATGACTGCAGGGGGAAAGGATGGCAGGCATGGCTCTTCCCAGTAGAGGTTGGCTGTAGAGGATTCCCTGCCCAGTCAGTGTGGAGGATCCTTACAGCAACTGGGGTGATGGGGGGGGGAGATGGCAGGATGGCATAACCCCCGTCCTATCTTCCCTGCACTGGCTGCCTCTCCACTTCCTCAACGGTCTGCCCCCCCCCTCATCTGGCTGACCTGCTAGTCCACCAGGACCTCAGCAGGGCCCTTCATTCCGCTGGCCAACTTCTTTTAGAAGTCCCGAGGATAAAGCTAAAACAGTGGGGCAACCGCTCGTTCTCAGCTGCTGGCCCAAGATTATGGAACTTGCTGCCTCTTAACTGGGCTCTTTTAAATCTAAGCTGAAGATCTATTTGTTTCGTCCAGCTTTTAATTCTAGCTAGTTTATTTCTTTAAAATTGTAATTCTCTTTCATGTACACCTGCGCTCCCCCGAGTAGCCTGTTCTGATTCTCTGTTCTTTGTTGTTTTTATAGCTCTTTATCACTTTGCTCTTAATTTTCCATTATTTAACTTTGCATTTTTATCATGTTTCACTTTGTCGTCTTTTTCTCCGTTGCCCCTGCTTTAAAGCACTCTGTGTGTCCACTGGGTACTGTAAAGGGCTATATAAATAAACTTGATTTGATCTGTGAGGGGGGGTGAATTTTTTTTTATGTCATCCGTTTTGATGTTATTTACTCTAAAATCACACATAATTAAGGGCATGTCCTTTTGATTGACGTGGCAGACCGGAAGCCCAGCCTGCTAACCGGTGGCTCCTAGTTAGCTCCTTGTTTGCTCTCAGTTTTTAGCGGAGTTGCACAATGGGGGTTTTTAGTCAGATGATAGCAAGTCTAAGCTATCAGCTCTATCTAAGAGCTGATAGCTCTATCTAAGCTCCTGTTAGTTTCAAGTTCCCTCGGTTAGCGTTAAGCCCAGAGTACGTCAGCTGTCAATCATTGGCCCAGCGGCTCAGAGCGGACTTGCCTTTGCCCATTTTAGTATTTTCCAGGAGTAACGACACACGACACGGCAAGATGGTGACGGTGGGACATGCCCAACTGGCTTCACTTTTAGCACTTTTAGCAGTGCAGCGTCTGCATGAAGTCCGAGGGAAGAAAGGTAACAGCTGATAAATTAGCTTTGATTTTACAAGTTGAAATAGACATTCCAATAAATATATTGATCAAGGTTCTGATCACACTGTGGATTTCAGGGAAGCTTTTCTCTGACGTCTGTGGCAACTTTGTGAGTCACGTGCATGTGCATATAGTTATTAGTGCACGATACAATCAGAAAGATAACACATGAACTACTCATGCCATTAAATACAAAATCTGAATTCTGCATCATCTCTCAGAGGGAAGTTGGTTTCCAGCATATAGATGCCACAGTGGTGAGTTAGAGCCACCAAAACCCACTTTATCCTTACTTATATCCTTATTTTCTGATTATTTTATACCATAAATTTAAGTTTCCATCAACCATTGTCCAGAAAAAAAAAGGTATTATTGGTGCTATTTACAATATCAATTATTTTATTTATTGTTTTGACATTGAAAAAAATATCCTGTTTTCTTGTTTAACTTGAAAGCTTTAAGATTTAGTTTTTGGGGTTTTTTTTTTTTTAGTTTGGCTCGGCTCCATGCAGCCCTGAATATTTATGAAACTCGGTAAGGGAGTGAATTAACCTGAAGTGACAGAGAATACAAGGACGGCCTGACAAAAGTAAGATGTTGTTCTATCTGAAGGCAAGAATATTTCGGACAGGACAGTGTACACTGTTTATTATGAGGCTAAACTACTATTTAGAGTCCTAGCGAGGCAGATCGATCTCTTCTCCTGCTGCAGCACCGTGATGAAGTTGGCTTTGCAGCACGTGTATGAATTATATCATCGTCGTCATTTCAATTTATTTTATCCAGCTTCTCCATACCTGGCACAGAAGTCTCATGCATCTTTGGGTTGTGCTGTGCAGGTTCACCCATCTGCCTTGCAGCATGTTTTCCCTCTTAAACTCGGTTTAACTCGGTCAGACGTCCCTTTTCTTCTGTTTGGGTTTCAGTGCACCTGAAGATGATATGAACATTCATTCCTTGAAGGTCCGATGCGTTGTAAAAAAACTGCATCGATCAATCCACCCTTTATTAAATATTTCCACATTACCTGATCCACAACGTCTGGAAACTAATGCTGCCTTCATGTGGTATCGTATTTATGGTAAATACCAAAGTCCGACATCAAAATTGCACTTATTACTTCCTCACCTGCTACGACACTGAACTGGGAGGATAATATGATGAAAGGACCTGATGTTACAACAAGCAATATATTTTTGTACTTTGTTGAGTCCTATGGTGATAGACAGGAACGCCATAGACTTACATAGTGACGCAGTCGGCTGTGTGTTGATAGCAACACACACACGGCAGTTTCGTGTCCACGAAGACAAATGTTCAACACCGAGCCAGTGTCTGGATAATTCCTGTCAGAAGGCTTGAGTGGTTGTTACGGTGGATTTTTTTTTTTTTTTGAGTTAATGAGAATGGAGAGTTTGAGACAGCAGCTGCACCCAGTGGTCGGTCACGTAGCTGCATGGCTGCCGTCTTATGGTGAGTTTGCTCAGTTTACAAGGTTCATATTTAATTGTTTTCACAAGCTGCTGCAGCAACGTATGGCACAAAATGTCCAAGACCACTTTTTGGGTTTAACAATATCCACTTTTCAGTCATCGAATTCGGGAGCTCTTCCCATGTGTGTTGTTGATTTGCGTTTGTCCTCAGTGTAAAATATCCTGTAACCGTGGTAACAGGAAGCCCTTGGCAGAAACGGACAGACATGGCGGCTCCCATGTTTCGGCCGTGAAACTTGTCTCTAAGAGGGGATGAGCATGTAACGCTGACCTCCAAGACGGAGGAGGCGGTGGGTTAAGTGACAAGGCATGTGGTAGCTGAGGCATTGGACGCAGGGTCCGATATATGAGAAACTGTCTGCAGAAATGTTTGGAGTGGTGTTTGCCGAGATGTTGCAAGTGGTGGCTGCCGAAACAATGGAGGCAGTGGCTGTCGAAGAGTTGGAAGAGGTGTCCGCTGAGACGTTTGAGGCGAAAGCTGCTGAGAGGTTGCAAGTGGTGGCTGCCGAGACAATGGAGGCAGTGGCTGCCGAAGATTTGGAAGGGGTGTCCGCTGAGACGTTTGAGGCCGTGGCTGCTGAGAAGTTGCAAGTGGTGGCTTCCGAGACAATGGAGGCAGTGGCTGCTGAAAAGTTGGGAGAGGCGTCTGCTGAGACGTTTGAGGCGTTGGCTGCTGAGAAGTTGCAAATGGTGGCTGCCGAGGACTTGCATGCGGTGGCTGCCGAGAACTTGCATGCGGTGGCTGCCGAGAACTTGCATGCGGTGGCTGCCGAGAACTTGCATGCGGTGGCTGCCGAGAACTCGCATGCCGTGGCTGCCGAGAACTCGCATGCCGCGGCTGCCGAGAACTCGCATGCCGTGGCTGCTGAGAACTCGCATGCGTTGGCTGCCGAGAACTTGCATGCGGTGGCTGCCGAGAACTGGCAAGTGGTGGCTGCCGAGAACTTCCAAGCGGTGGCTGCCGAGAACTTGCAAGCGGTGGCTGCCGAGAACTTGCATGAGGTGGCTGCTGAGAACTTGCAAGCGATGGTTGCTGAGAACTTGCAAGTGGTGGCTGCCGAGACAAGGGAGGCAGTGGCTGCTGAAAAGTTGGAAGAGGCGTCTGCTGAGATGTTTGAGGCGCTGGCTGCTGAGAAGTTGCAAGTGGTGGCTGCCGAGACAAAGAAGGCAGTGGCTGCCGAGAACTTGCATGTGGTGGCTGCCGAGAACTTGCAAGCGGTGGCTGCTGAGAAGTTGCAAGCGGTGGATGCCGAGAAGTTGCATGAGGTGGCTGCCGAGAAGTTGCATGCGGTGGCTGCTGAGACAAGGGAGGCAGTGGCTGCTGAAAAGTTGGAAGAGGCGTCTGCTGAGACGTTTGAGGCGCTGGCTGCTGAGAAGTTGCATGCGGTGGCTGCCGAGAAGTTGCATGCGGTGGCTGCCGAGAAGTTGCATGCGGTGGCTGCCGAGACAAAGGAGGCAGTGGCTGCCGAGAAGTTGCATGCGGTGGCTGCCGAGAAGTTGCATGCGGTGGCTGCCGAGAAGTTGCATGCGGTGGCTGCCGAGAAGTTGCATGCGGTGGCTGCCGAGAACTTGCATGCGGTGGCTGCCGAGAACTTGCAAGCGGTGGCTGCTGAGAACTTGCAAGCGGTGGCTGCTGAGAACTTGCAAGCGGTGGCTGCTGAGAACTTGCATGCCGTGGCTGCCGAGAACTTGCAAGCGGTGGCTGCCGAGAAGTTGCAAGCGGTGGCTGCCGAGAAGTTGCAAGCGGTGGCTGCCGAGAACTTGCATGCGGTGGTTGCCGAGAACTTGCAAGCGGTGGCTGCCGAGAACTTGCAAGCGGAGGCTGGTGAGAACTTGCAAGTGGTGGCTGCTGAGAACTTGCATGCGGTGGTTGCTGAGAACTTGCAAGCGGTGGCTGCTG
Organism: Atherinomorus stipes; assembly: GCA_023101725.1. Lineage (NCBI taxonomy): Eukaryota > Metazoa > Chordata > Actinopteri > Atheriniformes > Atherinidae > Atherinomorus > Atherinomorus stipes. Next base: position 341,058 of record JALJCO010002057.1, on the reverse strand, counting down.
AGAACTTGCATGCGGTGGTTGCTGAGAACTTGCAAGCGGTGGCTGCAGAGAACTTGCATGAGGTGGCTGCTGAGAACTTGCAAGCGATGGTTGCTGAGAACTTGCAAGCGGTGGCTGCCGAGAACTTGCATGCGGTGGCTGCCGAGAACTTGCATGCGGTGGCCGCCGAGAACTTGCAAGCGGTGGTTGCTGAGAACTCGCAAGCGGTGGCTGCTGAGAACTTGCATGCGGTGGTTGCGGAGAACTTGCAAGCGGTGGCTGCCGAGAAGTCGCATGTGGTGGCTGCCGAGAACTTGCAAGCGGTGGCTGCTGAGAATTTGCAAGCGGTGGCTGCTGATAACTTGCACGTGGTGGCTGCCGAGAACTTGCAAGCGGTGGCTGCCGAGAAGTAGCATGCGGTGGCTGCCGAGAACTTGCAAGCGGTGGTTGCCGAGAACTTGCAAGCGGTGGTTGCCGAGAACTTGCAAGCGGTGGCTGCTGAGAATTTGCAAGCGGTGGCTGCTGATAACTTGCACGTGGTGGCTGCCGAGAACTTGCAAGCGGTGGCTGCTGCGAAGTAGCACTCGGTGGCTGCCGAGAACTTGCAAGCGGTGGCTGCCGAGAACTTGCAAGCAGTGGCTGCTGAGAACTTGCAAGCGGTGGCTGCCGAGAATTTGCAAGTGGTGGCAGTTGAGAACTTGCACGTGGTGGCTGCCGAGAACTTGCAAGCGGTGGTTGATGAGAACTTGATAGCGGTGGCTGCTGAGAACTTGCATGCGGTGGCTCCCGAGAACTTGCAAGTGGTGGCTGCCGAGAAGTTGCATGCGGTGGCTGCCGAGAACTTGCATGCGGTGGCTGCTGAGAATTTGCAAGCGGTGGCTGCTGAGAACTTGCACGTGGTGGCTGCCGAGAACTTGCAAGCGGTGGCTGCTGAGAAGTTGCAAGCGGTGGCTGCCGAGAAGTTGCAAGCGGTGGCTGCCGAGAAGTTGCAAGCGGTGGCTGCCGAGAACTTGCATGAGGTGGCTGCAGAGAAGTTGCAAGCGTTGGCTGCCGAGAAGTTGCAAGCGTTGGCTGCCGAGACAATGGAGGCAGTGGCTGCCGAGATGTTGGAAGAGGTGTCTGCTGAGATGTTTGAAGAGGTGTCAGCTGAGACTTTGAAAGCAATGGCTGCTGAGATCGTTTAGGCTGTGGCTGCCGAGACGTGGGAAGTGGTGGCTGCTGAAGTGGCACCACAGATGGCTTTACAGCCACTTGCGGCTTTAATTTCATACTGGTTTTCATTTTATCATCAGTCGTTTCAAAACCGTCCTTTTCTTGCAAATCTTGTACGAGTACTTTATCTTGTGCTTTGAAGTCATCATTTTGGTGCTGTAGTAATTCAATATCAGATGTGGAGTAAAAGAGTTTTAATTCTTTTAAATCATTCCTGAGTCTCTGATTTTCTAGTATGACCTCTTCATTTTGTCGCTGCAATTTAAGACTAGTTTCCATTATATCCTGAGTGGATTCCTTTTTTTCCTGCAAATCCTTCAGGAGATTCTGATTTTGTTCTTTGAGCTGCTCATTTTGTTGTTGCAGCAATTTGAAATCATCTTTACCCAAGTCTGATGTGGAGGTAAAGCATTTTAATTCTTTAAAATCATCTCTGAGTCTCTGATTTTGTTCTCTGAGCTCATCATTTTGTTGCTTTAGTGATATATTTTCTTTCATTAAGTCAGATGTGGAGTTAAGCAAAGTCAGTTCTTCTATCTTATGTTTGAGTTCATGAATTTGTTCCATCAGCTTCTTATTTTTATGTTCGAGTGACTTGTTCTTACCTTTCATCGAGTCACATGTGGATTTATTTCTCTGTAACTCCTCCAGATTTTCTTGAAGGTCCTGAATGTGCTGTTTTAATGCTGCATTTTCCTCCCTCAGTTCCTTTAAAACATTCACCGTGTCAGGGCTGTCCTGCATTAAAGAACATCGTTCTTCTTCTGGAGAGGCCTGGACATTGGTCATATCTTTCAGGTTCTTCAGCTGACGAATTTCCATTTTTAGGTCCTTTTTTTCTTCTTTCCATCTGAGCATTATATCTTTTTGGTTTTGCTGTAGGGTTATTTTCTGATTCTCCACTTCTTCTAGTCTCTGTTGTATATTTAGGTTCTGTTGTTTTTCAGCCTTAATGTCTGCCTGCAGAGTTTTGTTAGATCTTTTCAAGGCATTCATATCAGTCCACAGTCTATTGTTGAATCTTAACAATTCATCAATTTCTATATGAAGATTCCTTTCTTTTAGTTTTCGGGAGCACTCCAGTTTTCTGCGAAGCTGTTCAATTACTGTGTGGAGTTCCTCATTTTCCTTTTTAAGGCTTTTATTCTCTTGCTGTACCTCTCTTTCGTCTGTTACAGGGGCCTGGCCAGACTCCCGGCAAACACATTTCAGAAATTTCTTGAGCATTGTGTTAATACAAACTGTACCTACTGAAATCAAAATTAACTATGATCAGACACGATCTGAATCAAGTTGCTTCACAAGTACTTATGAGTATTGCTAAGAATTATCAATGATGTCATCAGATATGCCTTTGTGACATCACAGTCACGGAACAATTGTTTGTCTCTTTGAGTACTTTGAGGTCAAAGCCTTTCTGACATCAAAGCCACGGAACTGTTCGTCTCCTTGACGACTGTGAGGTCATAACCTTTCTTGCATTACAGTTGCTTGACTGTTGATAATCAGCAATGCTATCAAATAGTCACCATTACTTAAAGGTACAGTACGTAAAAAAAATCAAAGGTCAGTAGCAGAAAAATGTGATAAATAATTCAAAACTGTGTTTTTATTGATGTGTAATCACTGCACTAGAATAGCTGTTATATGTTTATTTTCTTAGAATGAGTCATTTATATCTACTTGCTGGGCGGTGCACATATGGAGGCTGCCATATTTGTTCCACCACCACTACGGTGTCCCTGAATGGACAAAATAATGCATGTGAAGGGAGAACCCTCTGCACTTTAAAACTGCTGTACCAGCTTTGTTTAATGGGAGTTAAAGACCATTTCGGATAAGTAATGCCTTAAAAGACATAAAAAAAAATAGTTACTCATTGTACGGTCATAGCTACACCTGAGAACACTGGATCCACTCACAGATAAATAACATATTTATGTCTGGGAGAATTTTGGCCACTAACGACCACCATACATTCACTACAGTGCTTAGAATATGAAGTCATTGGAAAGAAAACGTCTTTTCTTGCAACACCCCTCTTTACCACTAGATGTCAGTAATTCTTACATACTGTGCCTTTAAAAGACTCCATTATAACATAGAAGGAATTGAAAATCAGATTTTCCACATACAGTATATTCATGAATGATCAACCTCTCATTAATTTGGTCTTATTTTGGTTTACAAATGTAAATTTCTTTGTTTTTAAAAATGTGGTCGAAAGACTTTGGTTGATATGGTAGTATCACAATAATATAAAAGATTAAAAAAAAGAATAAACTTAAAAAGAATAAATGAAAAAAGGAATAAATAACGGGGGGGGGGGGGGGGGGGTAATAAATAAATAAATCCAACAATGCAAATAGAATTCAAAAATTCAACAATGTCTACCTCCTCCATTTTCAAGCAGTGAGTTAGATTATGATTCAGAATCAGATTAGACCAGTACAGGCCAGGGCTGATAAGCCATTGACTCCTGAAGCCAATTCTTCATCTTTTTTTTCAGATTTCTGAATAATGTATGTTTTTATGCCAGTTATTTTCAAACATCCATATCAAGGACCCCTAAAGCATTTTGCTATGAAAGAATATTGAAAGATTAAATCAATTGTGAGAAATAATCAGCTTTTTGATTTAATAAATGAAAGGTGTTTTATATATCAATAAATTTAATCAACTTAACTTTTAAATTATATTAACTATGGCTGTAGACTTATTTGATGGACTTCCTGCCCTGACAGGGGGCCTTTGTGCCCTCAAAAAGTTGACAACACCAAAGGCCAAATGGCCTCGCTCCTAAAATGCCAAAATTCCAACTCTGGTTACGACATTTTCTGGAATGGTCTTGGACACAGAGCAGTTGTCAATCATCCAGAAGGTTGGGAGACTGATTCCAGGTTTCCCCAGGCAACATGCCAACAACCGGAAAACCTGAAATAGTGTAGGCTAAAACTATGGATCGCATACATAAGCAGAATGGATATTAAAAACATAAATATAGTCTGTATTTTTGTGCATGCACAAATGACCGATAATGAAAGACTTGTTGACTTAACATTGCACAATTTTACATGTCAGTAGCACATCATTTGAAGCAGTTACATGACATGGACACGAAAATGAGTGGTAGGACCTCAAGGTTGTTCGTGCTCATTTCACAGATTTTTGTGAGATCAGGTTTCTTTTGCCCACTAATCTAATCTAATCTTTCCCTCACTGCGAGTGCAAAAGAGGTCAGGAGTGGTTGGTTGTCGTGTTTTTCTTTTTCTTTATCTTCTCTATACTTTTCTTTTCTTTTTTTTTTGTCTCTGGGTGTAGTTAGGGGGTAAGTCTTTGGGGTTTGGTGTGGTTTGATTTGGGTTGGGTCGGCTTTACTTTTAAGTTTGAATTTGATACGAATTGATGAGGAGTTTATTGGTTTGTTCTTTATTTGTTTTTTATTTACTACCATTCCAGAGTTGACATTCAATTTTTTTTTTCTTTTTTTTTAAGAATTTACAACTATTTTTTTAATTAATTTATTTTATTAATTTTTTTTTTTTTATTCTTTTCCTACACCAGAATTCATTCACATTTATGAATTTTTATTTTTACATTTTCATATTTTTTTTTTTTTTTTTTTTTTTTTTTTTTTTTTTTTATTTTATTTTTTTTTTTTTTTTTTATTTATTTTTTTTTATTTTTTTATTTTTTTTTTTTTCATTCTTTTTTTTTCTCCTCCCACTCAGTTAGTCATTTATTTATGTTTCTGTCTCTCTTAGGGAGGGGGAGGGAGAGAGAGAGAGTGTCTGTGGCTGTGTGTCAGTTTATATTTTTTTTTTATTTTGCTGGTCGCCCACGCCCCCTTTCTTTCTTTTTCTCTCTTTTTTAATCCTCGGCTTTTTTAGGAAGAATTCGTTAAGTATTTTTAATTATTTTTACCAAAATAAACGAAATTCGATTTAAATTACAGTTCGAAACCCACCCGCACACAACTCACCCCCAACTTCCTTCTTTTTTTTTTTTTGAGGGGGGGGCACCCCCCCCCCCGCGAGAGGTGTTGTGCGGGGGGGCGTGTTTTGTGTGACACTCCCACCCGCGGGCAGTCAGCGTTTTTTTTTAAATACTCTTCCCCCTCACAACCCAAAAAAATATTTATTTTTTTTTTCTCTTTCTCTCCCTCCCTCTAAAAAAAATTATTTTTCCCCGACAATTCTCCTCAAAAAAGAATCCCCGCCTCTCCCCTGTTCAGGAGGTGCTCTGGGGTGTGAATCCATCGAATGCTGCTGGTCCTTATGGTGTCCAGGCCAGGGGATGGTACAGAGGGGCTGTACAGACCAGTTGGCTGAGGTTTTGCTACCATCTTTAACCTCTCACTTGTTCTCTGCACTGTTCCCAGCTGCCTGAATTCTGCCACTATTGTGCCCATCCCCAAAGCACGGTTGGTCAGCAGCCTTATTGATTACAGACATGGTTTAAGAGACTGGTTTTTAGCACCATTATTTCCATGTTTATCTCCATGACAACCTATTCTCTGCAGAGATTGAAAGGAGCATTTCTCCACATGTCGGAGTATGTTGCAAGACAAGCAAGTTTATTTGTAAAGCACAGTTCATGAACTATACATGACAATTCAAAGTGGTTTACATGAACAGGGCTTAAAGCTAATTAAAATCCTGACCCTGAACTTTTTTGGGAAGAGTGGGGTTGTTTAAAGAGTTTATTCGCATTTACACTGGAGAATTTAGCCAAAAATGGGGGCTATTTTTTTGTGCGACTGGATCTAAATCATGATGTAATAGCACTTTCTTGCATATTTCTGCAAACATAATGCTGAGATGTTTTATTTTATTTTTATTTTCCAAGTCAAGTCGTGTTCTGGCTCACTGGGTTGAAAGTCACTTTCAGCTATAATCAGTAATCTGTCATGTGACATCTGGTTCTGCTCTGATTAGAAGACTGCATTATAATATCCAAGGAATTTAAAATCCATACTCACCCATTATCTCCCAGCATTTTGTGCCAGCTGATCTTTAGTTTAACTGACTAATATTTCGTCTCTAGGACATTTCTTTGCTATACCATATGAGGAAAACCTGTAGATGAACATGGAAATTTATTCAGACTAGTAAATAAATATGCTCACAACATAACCTATTAAAGAGTTTTAATGTGTGCATAAATCCATCTGGACCATCAGAGAAATGCTCTAAACTAGCATTTTTTCTGAATGTGGAGGAGGCTAAGCTGCACCTTAGTAGTGAATAACTACCTGTCCTGCAGTTTTACACGTTTCCCTGCTGCAACACCTGATCCACACACATGGCAGTTTGTAGTCAAGTTCTGCACAAGTTTCTTAATGACCCATTAATAGCTTGATTTGGTCTAACGTTATCATGGCAGTCACAGTTTCTGGAAATTGTCCAGTAAACCTCTCATTCCTCTCCTGAACACATTTAGTAGGCATCTGATGGAGTTGCATTACTTAAGTACAAGCTAAAGAAAACAAGCTCACATTTATGCCGCTACGGTGCAAGCTAGTTGCCAACATGGGCTGCTAATATTAAGCTTTCATCGTGACCAGCGCTTAAAGTTGCTGTGACTCAACATTCCAGGTGTGTTTTAAGGTGGATTTGGTGAATACAGCATCCCGAATTTTTATACCACAGACGTTGCAGCTTGCTGCTCTCATCTTTGTCCCTTTTATTAAGTTTTTAATGTCCAAAGTTACAGCGTTAACATCTCAGACATGCTCACATGCTGCTGTTGTTTTGATTGTGTGTGAGCGGGGTCTGCGTGTCTGTTTGACGTCTCGGGAGGTGACAGAGGTCATCACAGACAGCAGACACAGGATCTAGGGGACGGGGTGGCCCGAATAATCGACAATTCGTTTCCAGGACTGTGCTTCGACTGTCAGTCTCTAAGTCGAATAGTCACAACATGTGGTTACCAAGCAAAGATCATACCATCCTGGCAGTAAGGGGGTGCTGAACGTTTGATTTTTACAAAATATTCATTTGTTTTTTAAATAATTGGTGTTATAGGTCTATTAGCAGCCTAATAATTCTGTTACTAAGTGTGGCATAAGGCAAGGAGGGCCGGGCAGGCAGGTTTAAACTGCAGTCTCCTGGTGAGTCGCACGCTCTGAGCATTCAGCCAAAGAGATGTCTCTATGACCAAGTTGCTAGAGACATGATGACAGGACCCTCAACTGTCACCATATCATCATTGTTGTTGTAAATCATTGGAAGAAGCTACATCAGTCTGTGAAGGTGGAAACAGCCTGACAGACATAAACGTGTCTACTTTGCGTGTAATGCTCCAGATGGATGCGCTGGTGCTGCTGGAGCATTATTCAAATTGTATCAGGAAAGAACGTGTTTTTAAGGACCATAACTTCCTGAATGATGAAGCCTGCGGCTGATATCAGACTCCCCGACCAGCGCTTTTACCTTTGTCCTGATCTGGACCGCGGTCTCGCTGCATCAGCTGTTGAGCGCACGTGTGAACGGTTGAGATGTCAGGGAAAGATGCTGTACCATTTCAGCATGGCTGTGATTCCCTCCACCTCCACTCCACGCCATCCCAAGAAGATTCTCCTGTCGGGTTTTATTGTAAACGAAGCGAGGAGCGTACCTCTCCTGTTAACGTGATTTCCTGACACACAACTTCTAAAGAGTTCGGCAGTGAAAGGTGCTGTGGGGCACGGCCCTTTCCGTGGCAGGATTTATTTACTTATTTATTTATTTATTTATTTATTTTTTTTTTTTTTTTTTTTTTTTTTTTACTTGTCCTGTCCAGCATCGAAGCAAGCAGAATGGAAATCTGATTGCTTTATTCTGTTGAACAGTTTTGCTTTACCAAGCGGAGCTTTATGAACATAAGGCTCCACTTGATATCATGTTTATTCATTTTATTTTTTTATTTAAACATTTGTCTATTACACCATTCCATATCATACTGCTGGGCCTGACAAGGGAGAAATGAAAGTTAACAGAGGTAATGATAGAAAGTGAAACAGAGAGAAAGGAGTAAGGAAGAGGAAGAGAGAGAGAGAGAGAAAACATGAATCCACTTACACAGTTCACTGGTACATCTGTACCGCGATCCCTAAACAACCAAGGTCTCTGTTGGAAAACAAAATCATACAAACACACACAAACACACGCAGAACTACGCAGAGAAGAGGTACACCCTAGTCATCGCAATGGGAAGTAGAGAAGAGGTACAACCTAGTCATCGCAATGGGAAGTAGAGAAGAGGTACAACCTGGTCATCGCAATGGGAAGCAGTGTCACAGTGTCAACATGCATAATAAAGGGTGCTCCGTGGTGATACAGTCATGCAGATGCAACCTCGTCTCTGCAAGGAGGAGAAAGCCCGCAAGGCTCACGACCCAGGCCCCCAGCAGCCACCCAGAGGCCCAGATCCCAGCTACCCCCCCCAAAGAGCGGACATGCATCCCCCGAAGGGCGGCAAAAGGCGGCCCCAGCCGGAGCCCCCTGCAGTCTGGGGGCCCAGGCCCCAGCGGACCAAGACCAGCAGCTGCCGACCCCACCGGGCGCCGGGCGTCCCCCGGAGCGGAGACAGCGCCGGGCCCAGGGCCCAAGCGCCCAGGAGCAGCCACCCCCCCCCCCCCGGACCCGGGCGGCCCAACCGAAACCCAGGAGGACCGGACCCCCCAGACGACGCCCCCCAGGGCAGGCCAGCCCCCACCCCAACGTCCCTGCCCCACACACCTGACACCAGGGCGCCACCACCTCTACCACCCCCTACCCCGCCACCACGCTCACACACACACTCCCCACACACCTACCCCAACACTAGGGCTGAAAGATATACCGCCACCGCCCCCGCATCGAGACACGGGCACCCAAGACATCAATACCGCAAGAGCAACCACATACAAGATACAGATCCCCCCTGCGCCCGCCCCGCACAAAAAGCCCCGGAAGCCACAAACAAAACCGCACCCCCCACCAAAGCGCCCGGCCCCCAACCAACCCGCAGCCACACCGCACCACACCGACACCAAGATGCCCGGCACGAACACCGAGATACGAACCTCCGCCCACACCGCCCAGCCCTACCCAACACCTCCGTGTACCCCCCACACACACACATACACCCACCCACTCCGCTCTCCGACCTTACATACCCACACTCACTCCTCCCTCCACCCCCAACACTCTCCTCCCTCTACCGTCCACACCTACCCCCACCTCCTCATACCCTCTAACACACACATGCACTCCCCCCACATAGCTGCACCAACCCCTCCCTACCCCCCACACATACGCCCCCACCTCCCTATACCCCCAATACCCCATACAGTCCCCCCCTTACATGTCCAGCCCCGCCCATCCCTCTGACCTATCACACTCCCGCCCTTCCTTCCTTCAGCCCCTCATGACCATCCCTACTAGACACTCACGAGCATGCCACTCCTTCCTCCATCCCCCCTTTCCTCCAACCACTTACCCACAGCTCCTCCCTCTTCCAGCCCAAGTTCCTCCCTCCCACATTTCCTCTTTCACACTCTCATTCATTATTCTTACATACCCACCTCTCTCTTGCCCGTGCCCTCGTGCCTCCTGAGTGGTAGCTCGGGCCGGGGAAGGAGCCGTGAGCTCCAAGCCCCCAACACGTCCCCCCCCCACCACCACCCCCATCCCCCACCCCCGGACGCAGCAGGCCAGGCATCCCCCAGGCCAGCAGTTCCCCCGCAATGCAGCCAGCCTTAACCACTGGCACGTGAAGCAGCCACTGTCCCCCCCCTCCCCCCAGTAGCGCCCGGGAGACCGGGGTATGAAAGGACCCTGCCCCCCCCCCCCCCCCCCGCTCATGACTGTGTGTGTAAGATGTGTGTTGTTTGCAGTTAAAACTAAGGGGCAGTGCCAAGTCATGCCGGGAGTGGGGTCGCGTAGGGGGCATGACCCCCCAACCGGCCCCTCCCTCCTTCCACACACTATATGGCCCGCCCCTCAGAAGTGGTTGTGAGCTGTTGTTATTTTATGTGTTTAGGTGTCTAAGTGTGGTTAAAACTGGGGAGCAGGCTGTCTCTAGACGTGGCAAGCAAAGGCACTTTTGGTGCCCTCCCTCACCACGCCCGCTTGACACGCACCCTCCCCAAAACCCTACGTGTGTGTGTGTGAGGTAGAGCAGGGGGGGGGGGGAGGTCTTGGGAAAGGAGACCAGGGGGGTATATGAATTCCCCCCCTGGAAGAAGAGCCGTTACCGGCATTAGGTACCCCTGCCTCCCGGGATCCCCCCAGGGCAGAAGGGGCAGGCATGGCCGCCCCCACGGCCCGGCGTTCACCACAGAGGGGCCAGCCTCGGCCCCTGGGGGCGCTCGACCATGCCAGGCCAGGGAGGGGTGAAAAGGGACGGGAGCGGAAAGGGTCGGCGGAGGGGCCAGAGTCATCGGCCCAACATCCCCAGGCCTCGCAAACCCCCCAAGAGGCACTTATTTATTTAGGTGAGGTCAGATGACGATATAGGAAAAAAAGATTACCGATAAAAAAAAAATCTGTATCGATCGATGTCGATATTTATCAAAAATAAGAAAGAAAAAAAGCCATTATCAAATTAAAAGCCATTTTAGGTGCAGCCCTGGCCATTTAGGCTTTTGCTGAATGACCTACTTATACAGCAATAAATAGGGCTGGGAAAAATATCGATACACTGAAATATCGCAATATTTTCGCATGCTGATATATTGATATTTAAAAATGCGAAAATGATCTATTTTACCAATGAAATCTCGCGAGATTTTGTCGTTTTATTACGAAATCTCATGAGATTTTGTAAGAGAATGGAAATCTTGCGATCATATTGTGGGGGGTTTGCTCAGAGTTCTCTTAAAATGTTCCGGAATCACTCCTAAGCTAAGACTCCTTCCTTAGAATTTTTAGGTTAGGTTGGTGGTTTTTAGGTGTATAAATTGAGGTTCTGTGGCGACCTGCAGTCATTTCTCTTTGACTCCAAAGACAAATACCTTAGTTTTGTTTGCGTTCAGCTGAGGGTTGAAGTTGTTGCTGCCACTTTTTCATGTATGCCTATTTGTGTATTTCAGTGTTTTGGTGGTTGTGCACCACCAGGGGGCACTGTGGCCCATTGATGGGCTTTGTATACAGAGTAGAGGTTAGTTTTTCTTAGAAGAAGTGATCTCCAGAGAGAACAGAAGCATGTGTTGATCACAGGTCGGTCACAAAGTTTAAGTTAAGCCAAACAAGAAAGAAGAAAGCCCAAGAATAATTCCTCTCTATCCCAGTACTCAGCCAACGAGATATTATGTCTGTTTGTTTTGTAGTAGTCATCATATTTGTCAATTGTCTTTATTTTGTGTAAGCCAATTATTGTATTGTTTGTGCCTTTTAGTTTTCACGGTGTGGTTTATGAGTCTGACCAGGCAAGATTCAATAAATCCATCCGTAGAGAAAGCCACTTGGTGTCTGTCGTACCTGGAGGACTTACAGAAGTTGAGGCACATCCAGTCATAAATCTCCTCAATGCATTTACCAAGAGCCTGTACAGCCCCTTGGTCTCCTGGTGACACTGTAATGCATATGTGTGTAATCTGCATAGCTATGGTAAATGAAATAATGTTCTTCATTACCTGAGCCTTTGGGAGCATGTAGATGTAAAACAAAAGGGGCCCCAGAATGGAATGCAGGGGAACTCCACATGCAGTCTTACAATCCATCAGTAGTTCTTCTGAGGAGTGGCACTGGGTCAGGTGACAAAAAAAAAATTAAACAACTTTAAAAGTATGATATCATTCACGATAAGGTACATGATAAGGTTTTCCAACTGTGATTTATTTATTTATTTATTTCTATGTTTAAAGGTAGAGTCTGAAGTCCCCCCTGTGAAAATAAACAGACTTGAGCAAGTGAAATCTGTCTCAAACCACGTTTGGGCCTCTACTTGCGTGCACTGGTGCATTTGAATGCAGCTCTCTCTCCCCCTGCCTGTAATTCACTCTTTCGTATTGTTTTGGTGTGTTCGGGATGTTTCTGGGTAGAGGTTTCTGTTTATATCGCCAGCCAATGACAGAGCTAAGAGCATGACGCTGTGTGGAAATAAACTCATGATTGGAGCAGATGCCAGTCACTCGAACTCTCGAAGGAAAAAAAAAAAAAGCAAGAAAAAACGGCGGATGCACCAAAGAAAAGGTAAGAGCTTGAGAAAGTGCACTTTGGAAAACCAGGGTTAATATTAGTTTGGCTTGTACCCGCTTCTGAGCTCTGAAAGAGAGGCTTGAAGCTGAATAGGCTGAAGAACGAGGCGGCCATAAGCCTGAGAGGGAGGAGCGCTAAGTTTGAATACTGTTGTTTGCAAACAGAAACGCTGGAGGGACTTCGGACTCTACCTTTAAGCCTGACTCTGAGTCTGTACTTTGAACCACTAACCCTAAGAGCTTAAAATAAAGTAGAAAAATAAGTGATCATTGAAAGAAAGCAAAAGTGTAAGAGTGAAAGGACAATGGAAATTATTAATTTGTGAAGGCCAGTTTCCTTCCCATTATTAAGCCCTTTTGTCCATTTCAGCAGTGACACCTGTCAATATAATTATGTGATGTGCATCGACATTGTCACATGGCAACTAAAGTGAGAGCGTGGGTTGCTACGGTACATTTTTGGTGGCCAGCATTGATTTTATCACAATTCTGCATGTTATTTAAGTAAAACCAGTTACTTTATGATTTGACACGCTATTATTTCTAAAATTTAGATAACGATATAAAATAAATGTGTTTTGCATTTGTATTGTAGGTAGATTTTGACTTGATCATCTTCTATGTAGCTCAAAAGCTGAAGGCGTGGCCACTACTGTTCCATATAAGTTATAATACACTTAGCATGTGTATTATAACAGCCTCAAGTTCACAACAAAATGTGTGTTGTTTTTTTTTTTTGGTTGTCATTTACTGTGTATAACAAAGCAAAGTATTTTAGAAAAAGAAGGGAAATGGGGAGAAAAAAATAGGCTACTACTCAAAGAAAGCTGTAGTGTTGTGGGAAATGGACACTGCCACTGACTTGTTGGTAAATTGTCATTAACATTTCTTTTATTACTCTCAGGAATACCTTTATTCAGAGAAAATAGCATTTAAGATAAGTCTGAAAAAAGCCTGTAGAATTGTAAAAATTAACACATATATGTACTCATACATATTTGAATGGCAATCTATCAAAAAGTTATAATTTGTTTATATAACTGTTTAGCTTCTAAATTTCAAGTGCTCCATCACAATCTGGGTCAAAATTGATTTGATTTGTTTGAACAAGTTACTATAAAAGATAGTTACTGTGTGATAACATCAAAACATTCACTGAAGCTCTATTTGAACAAAGGCAATGAGCCAAAACCAACACATCTGACGGTCCAACATGGACAGCAGCATGACTAGCTCAGGGCTGCTGCTAAAATTAACTAGAAAAGACTGACCTGTCTGAATCTGTTTCAGGAGTTATATGAATCTGTTACCAGTGAAACGGCTGGCATTGATGTTTTCTCTGCACTTTTTCCAAAGGATGTCTTTCTTTATTCCCACTAAAAGCTTTGAAATTAATGGTTGCATAACACGTAGAATCTAATATGTTCAAATCATCTTCACTTCTTTAAAAAGTCGATAATCAAAGAAAATTCTTATATTAAGCACTTTAACTGTACAATAGTTATAATTTTGCAATTTAAAAAAAGCAAAACTGCCTGCTCTGATACTTGAATCTTTAATTTTATAATTGACTCCTTTGGTCACTTCACTCATCATAGGTACTGCTTTTTAAACACAGGTTACGGCTGAAGTCTAATTGACTTCTATAAATAGACTTAGGTTGGAAAAATCAATAGGGCAGTCTTGATGAGTACCAGCAATTCTTACTCTACTCTGTATCTGACAGAAGTAAGTACATATGTACTGTAGGTGTCTTACTCACCTATTAAAAGCTCTGATTACAGATGTTTTGGTTTACAAGCGTGTAAATACAGGTTTGAATATAAATATTAGTTCGAACTTCGTTTATTTTTTAATGTTCGAATTATATTCGAATAACAAAGTTCGGAGTCAAAGCCCTAAGATACATATATATATTTTCCAGGCAGCGGGGAAGAGTAAGGTGTGGAGCTACTTCACAAAAGATTTAAAAGGTGTTGGATGCAATATCTGCAGTGTGGAAATTAGTAAGGCAGAAAACACTACAAATTTCTGGCAAAACCTAAAACATCATCACAAATTCTGAAGTGTTCCGTTTCTTAGTCTTGAAACATATAATAGTCATATGAATTTGAGTTGGACTACAGTTGGACAGTACATACCTGTACAAGTTCATTTTTTAATATCCTTGCTGATATATGTCGGATATCGGCTGATATTTGACATTGGCCAATAAATGATTGTTTTTTTTTTTTAAAGCCCTCAATATCGGTATCGGCATCAAAAATCCCATATTGGTCGGGCTCTGGTAATAACTAGGGATGCACGATATAATTGGCCCCCTATCAGTATCGGCTCATATCAGCCTTAAAACTGAGTATCAGACATCGGCCACCCCATCTTTAACAGGTATTTAACCGATCAGCCCGCTGTTTCTAAAGTCCAATGAAAAAACTTTTTTCGTCTTCAAAAGCTTCTTTTGCACAGACTTTAAAACTTCTAAAGACTAGGGGTGGCAAAAAATATCGATACACTGAAATATTGCGACATTTTCATATGTGGATATCATATTGACATTTAAAAACGCAATATCCATCTATTTTACTAACTAAAATCTTTCAATATTTCACCGTTCCATATGAAATCTTGAGAGTATTCATTAAATTTTGCAACATTTTTATATGCCAATATCATATTGAGATTCAAAAATGCGGCATCGACCTATTTTACTGATGAAATCTTGTGATATTTTATCATTCTGTTAAGAAATCTCGTGGGAATTTATGAAAGGTCATGAGATTTTGTAACAGAACGATGAAATCTCACAAGATTTTGTAAGAAAAATAGATCGATACCGCATTCATAAATATTGTTTTGATATCAGAATATGAAAATATCGCAATATTTCAGTGTATCGAAGTGTGGGAAACGGATAACAAAACTGCTATTTGAAATGACTGCTTAATTTTTCAGCTATAATATCGGTATCAATATCGGTGATCGGTAGGGCTGGGAAAAAATATCGATACACTGAAATATCGCAATATTTTCTTATGCAGATTTCATATAGGTATTCAAAAATGTGATATTGATCAAGTTTACCAACGAAATCTTGTGAGATTTTGTAAGATAACTGAAATCTCACAAGATTTCACGAAAACCCGCAAGATTTCTTGACAGAACAACGAAATCTCGTGAGATTCCATTTGTAAAATAGATCGATACCACATTTTTAAATATCAAAATGATGTCAGCATATGAAAATATTGCGATACCTCAGTGTATCGATATTTTTTACTAGCCCTAGTTATCGCCCACATAAGTTTTAAGATATCGGCATATGGCCTAACGGCCACAATTCCAATATCCTGCATCCCTGGCAATAATCACTCCAAATATCACACACAACAAGTGTTTAGAGGGCGCGTGTATTGAGGACAGATTCAATGGCAAAAAACGTATGGCACTTAATCGTGGCTCTAATATTCTGTTTTTTTAAGTTCAACAGAAATCCACCCGCTGAGATCTCAGGGAAACAAAAAATAAATAAAATTAAATATGTTATTAATGTTCAGTAGGACAATAATCGGTTAGAAAAAAAAAAAAACTGAGTGCACTCAGACTAACCGCCACCACCCTCTCACAAACAATGTCTGAGGAGGTTGATGCTGAAGGAAAGATGTTGTGGATTGATAATTGAAGAAGTGTGGGGGGACGGCCAGGGATGGAAGAGATGCAGATGAACCAGGGCAGAAGAAGATGGATGGGCCAGGCTGAGCTCCAATGAAGAGTCCACTGAAAAATAAACCAGCCTGCACAAATTATGTGCAGAAGATTAACTCATTTTAAATCCATCATAAATACAATTTCCCCACACAGACTTTGAAAAAACTATTGCAATCATCATGAACTTGTGATGACATTTTGTAATAAACTGTCTTCTTAACCAAAAAATTATAACAGATACAAAATTGACCTTTTGTATATGGTCTACCAGTGGTCTTTTGGCTAAGCAGTAAAAAAAAAAAAAAAAAAAAAATCACAGCGAACACGTGCGCAGCATTAGCTTGTCAGCACCACGTAGCTACAGGATATTTCACATACAAAACACACAATACATCAACAAATAAATACACACTATAATGGCAACCTCAATTATCCTGCATCTTATTTATCTTTATCCTTACTGGTTTTACTGATATCACGAGTTGGTTTAATGAAAAGCCTTTTTTTAGCAGCAGCATGTAACATTTTGCTAACGCTTTTAGCGGCCAATAGACTGCAGTAACTCACCAGGATATCGGTATCAACACAGTTTCACAGTTCGACGTAGTTTCGGGTCACAGCTCTCAACCAGTCTCTCTTCCAAAACACGTAATTTCTTTTTCTGCAATTTTTAGCTTTCATCTAACGACCGTAGCTCTAGCCAGCCACTCCCAACTTCAGACCTGTAGTATCAGCCACATGCTTCTCTGGGCACGCACGGGAAGTAGAGAGCGTTTGCAGGTAAGATGATCACTCCGAGCTCTTCTCAGGATACCAAACGGAGCATCACTGACCGCTCACCTTATTAAAGGAACAGATTCTTCATGAAAAACTAAAGAGAGTGATACATCTAACCATAATTCTGTGGTTTGATTGAGAACAGATTTTAACTTTTAGGGATTACAAAAAGAGAAAGAACACAATTAGTGCAACTTGGTGAAAAAGAATTAACCCAGGGGATTTAACTAACTAGGTTACAAGCGCTTACAGAAACAATGTCAACAAACCTATAAAATAAATACATGAAAACATTTGTAATTTACTTACTTATTCAATTATTTTTATTGCCACAATTTTTTAATGACTTTTAGAGGAACCCTGACTCGGAAGGATAATGGTGTTTAGCCGCTCCATGTTCAGAGGCCCTCAGCGCGGCTGGCCCAAGTTTGATTCTTGGCCGGGTACCCTTTGCTGCATGTCATCCCCCCACTCTCTCTGACCCTCTTTCCTGTTAATTCACTGTCATATAAAGGCCACCAGAGCCCAAATAATCTTTTTTTTTTATTATTATTTTAAAGTAAGTCCAGATATACATGCTTTTTTTTCTCCTTCCCTTTTTTTTTTTTTTTTTTTTTCCCTTCCCCTTTTCCCCTCTTTTTTTTTCTCTTTTTTTTTTTTTTTTTTTTTTTTTAATTATTTCCCTTTAACACCTTTAATCTGCTTTTCATTTTGGCAGATATGAGGTAATAAGGTTTTATCAACAAAGTATGGCAGTGCTGCAAGATGGCGCAACACACAAAACAACCATCGGATTAGTCTATACGGTAGCATTTTGGCTCAGTGTTTTCTGTGAAACATGTTCCAATATGAAACCAATGAGGATGATCAGATGGATGAAGATGACAGTTATCCTGAACATCAGCTATTTGTTTCGCTGCCGCTTGCCAATACACACTCAGAGACAATGTTTGCATCAAAGAGCTTCATGTTTTATCAGTGGTGTGTCACGGTGAGCTTCAGGATCTCATGTTTTTCAATACAGATAAAAGTAGTGTATTACATATTATATGATGTGAAATGAAAATGGTAAATCACACAAACAAGTTATTTATGTTTAAATGCATCAACAGATATCAACGTTTTTTTGTGCGTAATGGCACATAAAAACTTTGAGGCAGTATGTCTCAGACTGACAAACAAGACTGACAGGTTTTTTCCATCTGATTGTCAGCATAAACATGATCTGTAGTTATAAATATGACTCATAGTTATAAATATGATCTGTAGTCATCGGGTAACAGACAACTGCTGGTGTTTGCTGTACCCCTGCATCCAATGTGCTGTCATCTGTTAGAGTGGCTGCATTGTTTGGAGTTGGAGAAAACTGGACACCTCCAGATGCCAGGACTGGATGGAGTGGTGCTTGTCAGGTTCCTGTTTGGGGTCAGTCTGATGGTTCAGGGGTGTGTCGGGTGGTTCAGAAGCTGTGATGTGGCTTGTTTACATCCCTGCAGAAGGACATTCAGTGTCTCATGTCCCTGATGTTTTTCTATACTGTATGTTTTACACTGGCCAGCCTGGGGCCTATACTACAAAGCTGGGTTAACATACCTGGGATTTCTCTCTGTTACCTGACTTAACCAGACATCCGCGATATCTACATATAGATATTGCAGGCTCATGTCGCGCACATATTTGAACTCTTCACCATGATGGCATGGGTGGGTGTGCGCTCCATAAGTTCATTTTTTCTGCATGTGTGACCTCTTAACCACCTTATTTTTAAATGCAACTCCAGCGGCACAAAACGATAATGGGAAGAAGTAAAGAACAAAATTTACAAAAATATAATCAGCGTCACCAACAGTGTGCATGAAACTACCTGTGAATGAATGAATGAATGACCTGAGTGGGATTTGAACACCATGAGCATCATTCAGCTACAAAAATTAAGTTATTCAGCTACATCAGTACAGCACTAATATTTGTTTTCAATCAAAGTGAGGCGTTGGTCTATATCAAAATGAATTTATTTAGTCTATTAGCATTAATGAAACCTGCGATGTGTTACATTTGTGATGTACGGCTCCAACGTGTAATGGAGTCCAGCAGAGGAAAACCTCCATCTTTCATATAAAGTGTCATCTGGCAGATCAAAAGGGTTGCACCATCTCTATTCTCTCTCTTCGAAGAACTACTCTCACGATCTGCACCAGCATCGACAGGATCTTCTAAAAGTGGGCAGGCCATATATTCCAAGCGTGCTAATTGGTCAGGAGGTGGTGCTTTTATACCCTGTGATCTCTTATCCAGAACTTAACCTGGTCCGGACCAGGCTAGGCGTTCAGCATAAGTTACCGGGGAGATATAACCTGATCAGAAGTGAACCAGTGTCGTAGGATGGAAAACCCCGGGATAACCCTGAAGTTACCTCGATAAGAGAAAATCCGACTTCGTAGTATAGGCCCCTGAACTGCAGTCTGGTGCTTTGTTGTTGTTGTGTTGTTGGTTTCAGGCTTCATTTATAACCGCCAGCCCTGTTAGCTCATTTAGCATCTGTGGTCAATAGATTGACTCAAAAGAGGAGAGAAATGCGGAGAACATGGGTCCTTAGGAAGTTGTGTCTTTATCCCATTTAGCTTTCCTTTTCTCATCACTCAGAAAAAAGCAAAGACTCATGTTTTTTTGTTTGTTTGATTGTTTTTTCGCTTCCTTTTGACCGGGAGCTGAAACCAGAAGTATCTCAGTGCAGCAAAAAACCAAAAAAAACCTTTTGCTTTTATTTCACAGTCTCATTGTCTTCAGAGCAACCCTTATATTATGTAATCTCTCAAAGTTCATTGAGCACTGATCTATCTTTTTGTTTTGTTTACCATCATGTAACAGACAGTTATTTTATTCCTATGCACATGAAATAGCTATAAAAACAAATACTGAAATATTTTATCAGCATATTGATCTTCCTTTGCTTTCCAGTTTATGACATCACCACTGAGGTTGGCTGTTGCACCTCCTCTGATACGTCATTAGTGAGAATTTCCTTGTTGTTGATTATGTTTGCACTTTGTCTTTGCAGTTTGTGGATTGGTGACACCAACAAGCCTGAATGAGTCAGACCCCACATTTTTTGCCAGTTGGAGCCAAGTGAAACATTGTTTGTCTGGGCCTGCAGCCAAATCTTCCATTAGGCCTTTGGCCCAGGTGAACAGTAATTAAACAAGGCTGCGCTGAGTCGGCACCTCACATCTCCAGTGCCTTCACATTATTTTTGTTGTGTTGGTCCCCAGTGATTTTTTTTTTTCTCCATTGGAAAGCAGAGCCAAATGCCTGCATTCGTTCCTCTTGTGATGCACAGAAATGTTGCTTTAGTGCAAAGATTGTCAAACTGTGAAGATGGGCCTTACTGAGCTGGTAAAAGGTGAG
The DNA here is from genome assembly GCA_023101725.1 of Atherinomorus stipes. Taxonomy (NCBI): domain Eukaryota; kingdom Metazoa; phylum Chordata; class Actinopteri; order Atheriniformes; family Atherinidae; genus Atherinomorus; species Atherinomorus stipes. The sequence continues at coordinate 320,816 of JALJCO010002057.1, read as the reverse complement.
TTAAGGGGGATTGCAGCCACAGAGATAGCTAGGATCCTTAGTTATGTGACAGAGACAGCTACATAGTGGTCTGAAAACAACAGGATATTAATTGTAGTAATCCTGTGAGCTAGCAGACTTGGCATGCTCACCAGCATGGTCAGCAATTGGAGCTGCAGCACCAACTGGGACACAGTCAAGATACCTACAACCACTTTTCAGTGTACATCCTGATAAATGTCAAGAATACTGGAAAGTCAAACTACCACAACAACCATGTTGGTTTGTATATTTCATTTGTCAAAGATAGTTTGAAACAATCTTTTTTTTTTATGTCCATTTTAGAGGAAATCTGAAAATGCTGACTAGCAATAATGAAACAAAAGCACTGGGTAACAACATCCATATTGGTCAAATTAGCTACATAGAGTGCCAAACACTCTAGATGCTTTCTTTCAAATGACTTCATATTCTAGCACTGTTGTGAATGTACGGTGGCCGTTCGTGGCTCCAGACATAAAGACTTTCATCTGTGAGTGGATCCAGTGGTCTCAGGTGTAGCTATGACTGTTCTGAGTAACTATTTTTAAAGGCCTCCTTCCACTGAAAACCCGTTTAACTTGCTCCTTCTGAAATACGGAGGGTTTCCCCTTGTTTACTTACACATGCTGACTTGCTAGCGTTGCGTTCCCCCCAGTCGGCTGTGCTTCCTCATCACAGAAACAATACGAAGAAAAGAGCGACTCGGGAACAGCCTTGCACTTCTACGTAACATTGCAAATAGCGTATCCCACGTGGGGTTTCAATCTGTCCATTGGAAGGCAGGTAACCCTCCACTACACACTAGAAGTAAAGACGGCACGACTGTAACTTCGGAGTTGAGAAGCTAATTAGCTAACTGTTTGTTAGCATGATGGAACAAACTTGTTTGTCGGCTCTATTTCCTGTCTGTAGCGAAATAAGAGCGGAGGGCGGAGCTTCGTTCATACACTGATGGGAGGCAGCCAATCAGACGGAAATTCATGAGAAGGACCCGGAAAAGCCTGCCGTTGGACCACAAGCCTCTCTTCTAGTATACAAATACAGCTGGATACTAAGCAACCAGAAGGTTTTTTTAAACAGAAACGATCCAGAATGCATTCAATAATAATGGAGAACACAGAAATATTAATGAAATGACCACGGAAGTACAACTTTAATGTCTTTTAAGGCATTACTTATCCTAAACAGTGCTTTAAAGGTGCCATGACATCAAATTTCACTTTTCTGGGGTTTTGGGTGTATAATATGATCTGTTGTGCACTGATGAGGCCATGTGAATGTCCAGAGTGAGAATCAAAGTTCCTGTTTATGGTCTGTCAGCTTTGTCTCTGCTCAGAAACAGTTGAATCAGACAGCAGGCTATCATTCTACGTAGTTCTATCATTCTATGTAATTCAACTGCTCCAATAAGAGCACACTATCAAGTAAACAGCCTCCCCCCTCTTCTCTCCAAACGGTCTATACACCATTCGCTTCGCTCCCCCCGCTCCCCCCTCCCTATCTGATTCAGCTGCGCGTGTGGAGCTGAGTTGTAACTTCTGTGCAGTCAGGTTTGGGTTTTCAAACAAATGGATTTAAAAGCAAACTTCTGCAGCAACACTGAGGGAGGCGACCACAACCTTGTCATTGCCTGTAAGTTTATTTATTTTCTAAATGCTGTCTTGTCTGATAAACGTAGCTCACTGTCTGAGGTGCTCATGTTGCTAGCAGTTAGCCTTTCGCAGACTCCGACCACAGCTTGACCTAGATTCTCTAAATAAGGTTATAGCCAAATAAGGTGTAGCCAATCAAAATTAAGTCAACGTGGTCTCTGGGTAAGCTGCATATTGTAACCGGACCCAACTGTTTTGCTGAGGAAGTGATGTCTGGCGTTTCAAAACAATACCTCGCTGTAAAAAATGCCATTATTTTCTTTGAAATATTTACATATGCAGTAATGCCAACAACATCAACTAGTTTTTACTGCTATGTCATCACTCCTTTAACTCCCTATAAACAAAGCTGGTACAGCAGTTTTAAAGTTCAGAGGGTTCTTACTTCAAACACATTGTTTTGTCCATTCAGGGACACCGTAGTAAAAAATGGTGGAAATATGGCAGCCTCCATATGTGCACCACCCAGCAAGTTTTTTGGTGGAAAATATTGGGGTTCCCCTTGAAAACGAGATGGTTCATCTCAAAGGGTTTATCCTATAAATAAAACTAAAAAAAGGCAAACTAAAAAGTAGATAAAAGTGACTCAGTCTAAGAAAATAAACATAACAGTTATTCTAGTGCAGCAATTACACATCAATAGAAACAGTTTTGAATTACAGTATAGCCTATATCACATTTTTCTGCCATTGACCTTAGATTTTTTTACATACTGTACCTTTAAGCATCTGTTTACCTCATTCATCACCTATAAACATACCACATGTATAGATGTATGTTACTGACAAATGTACCATCAAGGAATTCAAACTTTTTACAAACCTTTGTGTCTTTTGTAGAAGTGAATAGCTCTCACAAGGAAATATTAACTTTAAAACATCATAATGGAATGTTTTTGATAGAAAATGTCCCTCATACAGTGGTACTTACTGTGAGACAAATTTGAACATCTAATCCCCGTTGAATCAGTCATTACCAAATTATGCATGTCTACTTTATTTTGTCCCTAAATTATGTGAACTGCAGCCAGTTACAAGGTTAAAACTGAACTTACCTTGGAGGCTGCCCCTACAAATAAAGATCAATGTGATTTGGTATTCAAGAACGCTGTCAAATGTGTAATTCAGATTTCAGGTCAATATGTTGATGTGTTCTTGAGGTATAAGAAAGTTTTCAAACTGAACTACTTTTAGATATTTGGCTTGTAAACCAGAAATTAACTGACACGTTAAATTTTATATATAAGTTTCCATGAGTTTTTATGACAATTGGTTAAATGGTTTCCAGTGAGAGATGAATAATAAGTGGAGGTACTTTACTCCTTTATATGTCACTGTAATGATCATCACAATGCTACGCAATATTCCAGGTTTCCTGGGCTCATTTTGCTTTATTGATAAAACTTTCATGCTCAATATAACTACAATAACTTTAGAAACAAACACAGAAGAGCTCTGGTCACTCTTTGGGCCGTCATTTTATGGTCTGGTTCTCCATAACTTCTTAACTGTATGTTGGGAATCTCCAATCAACAGTCAGAGAATGAGTACAAGGGGTATGGAAGCAAGATGAAAAGAAGTATACAAGTATTGCAAATGAGTATTTCAACAAGAGAATGAGTAATAACAACCAAGGCAGCACATAAACAATAGAATGATGGCAGATGGACACTGTTCAGAGAAAAGACAGACATAGTTTCGGTAGGCGTTAGGGCAGAAGATTCCCTCTTACTCTTTCCCTGAATAGCATTCCTTTTCACTTATCATGCTGTTCTCCTGCCTTCTGAGCTATATATTGGTTGGAGAGCAGCCCCGGTGGGGGAGAAAGAGAGCGACTTAGAGTGGGAGAGTGCTGAGGCTGCATTCATGGGAGATTACAGTGCAGCGCTGGCTGCTGAGGCTCTCCACCATTTTCTCTCCTCTGCACAGAGATGAAGCTGTCTGCCTTTGATCACACTCTCAACCAATATGATCACTGCCTGAGAAAATAATGAGGATCTCTCCACCAAACACTCAAATACACAACAGTGTAACCAAGCTGGGAAATAAGACTATGAGTGTGAGGACACTATTCATATCTCACATGGGTGGATACTAGACAGCTTGAAAAGAAAACAGTTGAATTGAAGTTGTTCGTGTGTTTGGAGGGAAGGTGGGGGCGCATGAGAAAAGAGGGATATTCCGATCTTTTGATTCATCCCCGGCAGGGATGAGGATCGATAGCTCTTTATGAAGGGACTTAGTGAACTAATTAGGCAGCTGAACGACTGTGCATTTCGAATGAGCTGACCGTGTGCACAATGAGAATTAAACTGTGGATGTGCAACAGCAAACTGAAGGCGACTTAATTCATGCGCGTCCCTTGAATCCATCATTTGAACATGATTGCTCAGGTGCGTACAAAGTAACATGAGCTCAGGTGTGTGTGCAAAAAGCCGTGTACTTTTTTGGGTGTTATCATTATTGCAAAGTTATTGTTACGTGCAGATGCTGTGCTTGTTAGGCTGCTGATTTCTATCAAATTTGTGTTTGCTGTTGTGAGTGACAAGTTAAGCATGAAATATCAAAACTAAAGGCTGGAAAATGGAAACTAGGAGGTTATGAGACAGGAATTACAATTAAGGCTAATCTCAGAATTACTGTCTACACTCCAGGCAAAGCTGTTCCAGAGAAACTAAACTGTGTTTTTGATATCTCTCTACAGAGAGCAGGGAGTAATATTTGCTTTCTAATATGTCATTTGTAAGCAATATATTGGATAATAGCTTTCTCTATCCTGAGTTTAACATTCTGTAGTACATATTGCATCTAATTTGGAGGTGCTACTGTTGGATTCATCACACCCTTTGACCATTTTTTTTTTTAAAAGTACCTTTGGTAAGTCACTTCTTAATTTATTCACACTTTTTGCCTTTATACCAAATAGTATAAAGGACTTTGTCCTTTGTTTATTAGAGTGGAGGTGTTGCAACACGTCGTTTTGGCTGAACGCACAAGAAAATGTACCCAACAGGGTTGAAGGGAAACTGTGGCTGTGTTGACTTCTGGGCCCTTCATATGAAAAGCGCAAAGCGCAGCTGGCAAACCCATTCATTGTATATGTGTTACTGCGGCGGCATGGCGGAACGCCATGCCGCGAGGTTGGCGCATGCTGCTGCAGTATGAAATCACCGGAATTGGAAATTTTTCAATTCGGGCACAGTGCGCTGTGACAAGATCCTAGCGCGTCCAGTAGGAGGCCAGTTAAGAAAAAAAATGGTCCTTGGTCAGCCTGATGTAAACCTGAAAGCGGTCTGTGTGAAAGAATGCAGCTCCCGGACGAGCCTGAACTCACCCAAGTCCTGCCTTGCCATCAGGATTGGGTGGACCCACACCCTTTTATTTGCTGCTGATCTTCTCCTCCTCCTTCTCCTCAGGAGGAGAGATCTCCTTGCTAACGATTACAGGTACATCTTTCACAATGAAGCATGCCGGGGAGAAAACACTTCCTGCTGCCTGCTCTGCGCCCTACCCCGCGGTAAGTGCAGCGAAAACCGCATTCTATGTGAAGGGCCCTTTAGGGCTGGTTTATAGTTGCTGTGGATACTATACATGCGTCAGCGTTAGCTTTCAGAGCATTTGTGTACATACTTGCTGCAGCACAGGAGGAGCACGCGTGGCCGAAACACTCAATACTGGAGGTCTCCACTAGAAGGACCATGAAGCACCTTGCCTGAAAGGCCAATCTGCTGGTCATACGCATATTTCTTATGCATTTCTGCAAACAACAATTTACCTTAAACTGTTGCTAACTGTTGCAGCATGAGTGTTTTTTACTCAGCAACAGGGAGAAAACATAACAAAGACGCTGGTAGCTGTGGACAAATTCCAAGCGGTGCTCTTCTAAAGAACTCACCATTGTGTTCACCTCCGATCTTGTGTTCATGCTTTTCTACACATGAGCACCTGTAGCGTCCAAGTCAATATTGCACCACACGCACGCGATACGTTACCTCACATCAACGCGAGCATTCTCGCATCAAAATGAATGGTAGTAACGTGTGGCAGCCATGCTTAGCACACTGTTCTCTTTGCTGGAGGTGCAAAACATATTCCTTTCATTTATAATCCAAACAATTCAAGGGAATTTGAAGAGCATCAATTACAAGTTGTGATTCTGAACTTTACTGATTAACATTGTAATTGTATGAGTAACTATGGCAAAATGGAGCTATTTTATGTCTCAAAGGTGATAGCTAAAAGTTTAACTCCTCCACACCAGCAGACTTCGCTCTAACACTCGCTTACTCAATTAGCAACATTACAGAACCAACTGATCCTTAATTAGCTAGCAAATGCTAAACTATGTCCAGAAGGAAGGTAGCAACCTCCACAGGGCTTTTGAGCCCCTTTGCTCCCTTCACCTTCATCCTGCTTCGTATTTTGTGTGCTTGAATTTGAGAAGTAAGGCAAGGAAGATGCCATTTCTTTTCACATAACAATCAAGCTAGCAACTCTGGAGCTAATGCTAACAGCGAAGAATCCCAACATTGTCAACATTGGTATCTTTATTGTAAAGTGATATCTTCATTTTGATCTGCCAAAATGGTGATGGACATGATGGTCAGTTTTTTTTTTTTTGTTTTTTTTTTTCCATTAAAGTCATGTGATTAGGCCTAGTAAAACTTTAACTCTTAATTCAAGCCATTTTACCACCACTTTGAAGAGATGCATCAAAAAGGACTCATTCTTTCTAATGTGTTTATAGGAATAACCACTCTGCTACCCAATTTTCCAAACACAGTTTACATTTTATTCCATGTTCCTGCTAGTTCTGCTACATTTCCTGCTCTCCAACAGGATACTACAATTACCCCTATACATTTTGGGAGGCACACAGTCTTACTTATTCCCCCCTTCTCAAGAAATGGACAGTAATTATGGTCAGTGAGGATGTGAGAAGAACTTAAGATGTGCTCCATTTGTGTGCAAGTGGCGGACTTGATAGATCACAGTTCCATAATTAAACAAGGAATAGTCATCATTGCATCCAGGCAGGCTGCACAGTGGTGTGGTGGTTAGTCACCTCACAGCAAGAAGGTTTCTTGTTTGAGCCGGGCCTTTCTGTGTGGAGTTTGCATGTTCTTCCCATATACTGTATGCGTGGGTTCCCTCGAGGTACTCCCGCCTTCTCCCACAGTCCAAAGACATGCATGTTTGGTTAATTGGTCACTAAATTCTCCCTAGGTGTGAGCGTGGGTGGTGTACCCTGACTCTTACCTGGTTATGGCTGGGATAGGCTCTAGTCTAGTGGTTCTAGAAAAATGGATGGATGCTTACAGGCTCAGAGCATCAGGGAAGAGTAACTGGACTTACTGAATTATTAATTGGATATTGCTTCATTATCCCCCCACACCAAAAGATGACTGCTAAGTTTGTAAAACACTTGTAACAACAAAAACAAAATTGCCTGTTTAGGTAATATTTCTCATTTTCTCATCCCCTTTCAGAGTTTACCAAAATCCATTAATGACATATTCAGTTGCTTTTCCTCCTTTACTAGACCACCTAAACTTGTAATTTCAGGTGAAAACTACATACAGTCAGCAGTGACGAGTTGGAAACACTCATCTCTGTAACCAATCAGCTAAATGTCACTGATCTGAGACCACAGTCGAGCTTTTCTAACATTTATTGCTGCTGCTGTTACAATTAAATGCTTTGTAAAGCCTGCGGTCCCCTAGTAAAAGGCCCACTGGCTACAATATTATTTCTTTTCACAGCACACAGATATCCCAGTCTTGTTATCATTCACCACTGAGATGATCTATCTGAATGCATATTTCAAATAAAGTTTAGATCCCATAAGCCATCTAAATGAGAACAGTCCTACATTTTGGCCACCCAAACCCTTTTGAACCCCATCAGTAGAGTGAGCTCCCAGTTTGTGCACCTCATAAATTTTGTAAAGTCAGACCACATTCACACACACATGCACACACAGCAGATGACATTTCAGGTATGGAAATTTGAAGACCTTTACTACTTCTGTGGTGTCTTTTTGAAATAAAAGTAATTAGATTGGGGTCAATGTAACAGAATAAAAACAGGACGTGTATGAAGGTACCCACTTGAAATTAAAAGCGGAAACAATATGATCTGAAGTCTGGGGCAACAGCTTAAACCTAATTTTGTTTAAACACAGTTTACATTTTATTCCATGTTCCTGCTAGTTCTGCTACATTTCCTGCTCTCCAACAGGATACTACAATTACCCCTATACATTTTGGGAGGCACACAGTCTTACTTATTCCCCCCCTTCTCCAAGAAATGGACAGTAATTATGGTCAGTGAGGATGTGAGAAGAACTTAAGATGTGCTCCATTTGTGTGCAAGTGGCGGACTTGATAGATCACAGTTCCATAATTAAACAAGGAATAGTCATCATTGCATCCAGGCAGGCTGCACAGTGGTGTGGTGGTTAGTCACCTCACAGCAAGAAGGTTTCTTGTTTGAGCCGGGCCTTTCTGTGTGGAGTTTGCATGTTCTTCCCATATACTGTATGCGTGGGTTCCCTCGAGGTACTCCCGCCTTCTCCCACAGTCCAAAGACATGCATGTTTGGTTAATTGGTCACTAAATTCTCCCTAGGTGTGAGCGTGGGTGGTGTACCCTGACTCTTACCTGGTTATGGCTGGGATAGGCTCTAGTCTAGTGGTTCTAGAAAAATGGATGGATGCTTACAGGCTCAGAGCATCAGGGAAGAGTAACTGGACTTACTGAATTATTAATTGGATATTGCTTCATTATCCCCCCCACACCAAAAGATGACTGCTAAGTTTGTAAAACACTTGTAACAACAAAAACAAAATTGCCTGTTTAGGTAATTGGCTTTAAGTCAATGATTCTACAGGTCACACAGTTTCTGAATAACTATTAAATACATTTGTAGGAGTATTCATTGTACCCAAAGGACGAATGCTGTTGGCATTGGTAGTTCCATGGCCATATCCTGACTGTTGCTTCTGCAGTATTGAAAGATATTTGAGCCTTTTATACAATTTTGCCCTCTAGTATTAATGGGTATTTTGTGAGCAAGTGAGGCTCTGTGGGACAAAGTTTCACTCACAATGGATGGCAACTGTCAATGCCTGAGCTTTTTGAAATTATGTGTGTCAAGTCTGAGTCTAATTAAAATAAACTGGTGGATAGGCAGTGAAGAGGGAACACCTCTCCTAAATTTGCTTTTATCCACAAGCTCAGATTATAAAAGCTTCTGATGAGCTGAAGAATATCCGGAGTATTGCCTAAATCCAAAGGTCAACATGCATACGTGAACTGACATGATGCTATAATATCAGCTGCAACCCCCACCCCTCCGCCCCCAAAAAGAAAAGAAAATACACAGAAATGATGAACAGCATAAAGTTTTACTTAGTGCAACGTATACGACAGAAAACGGACTGTAATCTGATGCCTCAATAATGTTAGATAATTGAATGAAATGCCTTAAAAATCAAATCTGCGGCAAAAAAAAAAAAAATAACATAAAATAAAACACTTACTCATTTGCTATAACCTCAACATTTGCCTTTGAGAAAGTGTGCAGAATAGTGGTTTGGAAAAAAGATGAACTTGCTTTGAACAAAAGGAATCCGACAGAATCATCCTTTATCTGCCAAGACCTTCAGAATGAACACAGTGTACGTGACGATATATTGCTCATTAGCAGCTCCAAAACAAATTTTTGAATAAATCTAGAGACAAAAATCTCAAAGGTTCAACAAAAATAACAAGCTTCTAGCAAACCTGCAATTCCAAGAGCCAACTCTTATCATCAGACTATTGCAGAGAGATCGAGCAGAGTGATTGAAGGGTTCCAGTCGCTTGGCAGGATTACAGGTTTTGAGATGATAGCAAGATTTAATAGACCTCAGAATCAGATGGCAATTCATCCTTTAAGGAACAGACAGCTTTTGCCCCCTCCCATTGACCTGCTCTTGCTCTCCAAAAGACCCTTTCACCTTCATCTGGAATTGGCAATGCCCATGTCTCTTTGAGTTAAAGCTAGCTTTCCCATCTTTGAACCCATTGCGTCTCCACATCTCTTGAACCTTCAGAACCTGTCAAATTCTTCAACCCCTCTGACTCTAATGACCTTTAACCCATCAAGATTGAATACTCTCTTCATTCTGACATTATCCTCTTAACCTCTTAGAAATCCCTTTCCTCAGAAAACAAAATTAAAGGGAATTATTTTGTGTACTGAATATAGATCTTGTCATAATACACATAAGGAATTCACAGCATGTGTTGGTAAATAATAGCAGCTTTCCCTCCTTGGCTAATCCATGTGGTTTCCTTGGTAAACCAATTTCCAGTATAACCCTTGAATTTGAACCATCAATTTGAGCTTGATCTTCCACTCTAACCTAAATCCTTTTAACCCTCACTCTTAATCTCACTTCTCTTTTGTCTTCTCTTCCCAATCCTACTTTTTTTGTCTACCAGTCCAACATTTGGACACCCTTGCTCATTCACATGGGTAGGTGTGTGTTTATTTATTTTATATTTTCTTGAGCATTTGTTAATTTAGAGTGCTTTTAGTCTTTTATTGAAGAATGTATAGGTAAAATATTCATTATACATTATGTACATACAGTACAGTGTAAGCCAGTGGTGGACAACCCTAGTCCTGCTGGGCCACAGTCCTGCTGGTTTTCTGTGTGTCCCCAAGCCAGCACACCTGATTCAAATCAAATGGATCCAACAGCCTGTCAAGTTCTGCACAGTGACTTATTCATTTGAATCAATTGTGTAGGAGCAGGGAAACATGGAAAACTGCAGGATGAGGGCCAAGGTTCCCCACCCCTGGTGTAATTGGATGGAAGCAAAGAAAAAAAAAATTAAAATGAAAAATTCTGATGCTAAACAAATGTAATAACTACTGAATAATGAATGGAAATTTGAAAATACATTCTTAAAAGTTTATTTTTCTTTACATATTTTGTGGTATTATCTATGGGGGTACCCAGCCAGAAGCTAATGTTGTTTTGGGGGCCTAAAAAATTACAACTCCCAAAAACAGCTTAATAACAAATGATGTTTCACTCTAAAATTCTACACAGTGCAAAGGGCAAATGCTCAAAAACTGGAAAAAGCATGCCAGACTTTCTGAGGCATCCAGAGCTAATGGACCTTTGGTACCGAGTTTGATGCTACATTTGGTTACTTTTGCAAACATATTTAAACTGAAAAATCCGCAATTTAGAGAATTGAATGAGCTAAGATTACAAAAATGTTTTTTTTTTTTTTTTGTCATCTTAGCTCATTCTGTTATCTCAATTCTGTGTTACCCTCAATTCTTCTGAGCTGGAAAAAGAGGTAATAATAGAGGTTAATCAGGCTGTGTGTGAAAACAAGCCATAGCAGAAAACACCATTATAACCAATAAAGCGGTCACCACTTAGCTGATTCTGACTTTATGTGAGTAAGCCCAGGTGAGCCGAGTTCTGATTCTTTTTTAAAAATTTATTTATTTTTAAAAGATGCAGCTCTTTTGGCTCAGCAACCTTAGGGGAGTCGACTCTTACAGCTCCAAAATGGCTTTCAAATGGCTCTTTATTGTCTATATCATTTGCAACTTCAGTATAAGCCAGGTTAATATTTATTATTTTGCCAGCAATTTCATTTACTGTTTTTATAAAATCCTTATTTTTTATGTATTATGCATTTTTTGTTCTGAAATATGAAAAAATATAAAAAATCAAACAGAACGAATACAGCGTACATGTAAGTACTTGGTTCAAATCAGGATACTTGCAGGGTCAGTGAAAGGCGGGCGGTTCTTAGATTTCAGTGCAGGTTGTTGTTGAACCCTGCTCTGATGGAAATTTTTATGCATCCAGCTTTGCAGTCTGCAGTATCATTGAATAACGGCCTAATGCTGCTTCTTTTTCTGTTTTCGATCATCTTTTTTCGGATGACCTTGCAATTCTGTCCTTCTGTGTATCTCTCTCGTTCTGTGTACTCCTAAACTCACTTATCTTCTGAGTTTTTGCTCCTCTGTCTTCTTTCACATACAGTAATTGTCATAGTCTGTCCTTGTATGTAATTGACTGCGTGGTGTGCCAATCAAAGTAAAGCTCTCACTCCCTGCCTGCACAGATTCTCAGCAGAGCTAAGAAGGAGCAGCTGAGGATTTTGGCTCCCCCCCGACAGGACCGATGGGAGTTGGATCTTCTCATTCACTACAAGCATGGGCTCTTAGAGCTGGCTTGTTTGTGAATGACATCACTAGTAAGTAGATATTGCTGTGAGGAAGAGATACCTCTGTGTGGAATGCAAGATTAACCAAAGAAGATCAACACAGGTTAAAAATGATGCCTTATTTCACACATATAGAGACCTGTTATAATTGTAGCAGAAAAGCCATCTGTACTTTTACATCCCGCATTTCTCATTTTCTCATCCCCTTTCAGAGTTTACCAAAATCCATTAATGACATATTCAGTTGCTTTTCCTCCTTTACTAGACCACCTAAACTTGTAATTTCAGGTGAAAACTACATACAGTCAGCAGTGACAAGTTGGAAACACTCATCTCTGTAACCAATCAGCTAAATGTCACTGATCTGAGACCACAGTCGAGCTTTTCTAACATTTATTGCTGCTGCTGTTACAATTAAATGCTTTGTAAAGCCTGCGGTCCCCTAGTAAAAGGCCCACTGGCTACAATATTATTTCTTTTCACAGCACACAGATATCCCAGTCTTGTTATCATTCACCACTGAGATGATCTATCTGAATGCATATTTCAAATAAAGTTTAGATCCCATAAGCCATCTAAATGAGAACAGTCCTACATTTTGGCCACCCAAACCCTTTTGAACCCCATCAGTAGAGTGAGCTCCCAGTTTGTGCACCTCATAAATTTTGTAAAGTCAGACCACATTCACACACACATGCACACACAGCAGATGACATTTCAGGTATGGAAATTTGAAGACCTTTACTACTTCTGTGGTGTCTTTTTGAAATAAAAGTAATTAGATTGGGGTCAATGTAACAGAATAAAAACAGGACGTGTATGAAGGTACCCACTTGAAATTAAAAGCGGAAACAATATGATCTGAAGTCTGGGGCAACAGTTTAAACCTAATTTTGTTTAACATTCAGCAAAGCCTCAATCTGCACTTCAGAAACATCAAGAACTCCAGCTAAGGGCTCATTTTGCTCCCTTTACATACATAAATAGGTACATCTTTGTCAAACGTTGTCAAATGGGAATGTCTACTCCCATGCATATTGTCAGGCATTAGAGCATACTATTTGTATTGCCTAAGATGGGAGTGCCCAAGTCAAGTGCTTGAGACCTACTATCCTGCAACTTTTAGATGCATCGCCTCTCCAAACACACCTGAATCAAATGGATGGCTTGTAACCAGGCCTCTGGAGAGCTAAATGCCCTGAGAGGGATTCATGAAGACATTCCGCCATTTGATTCAGATTTGTTGGACAAGCTATGCTCTAAAAGTTGTAGCATGGTAGTGCTCAAGGACTGGACTTGGCCTGGCCAAAAATGGCATGTTTTATAGGTAATCAATTCACTAGAGGGCAGTGCAGAGTTCAGAGTTCACTTCAGAGTTCTGACATGAGTTTCAGATAGAGATGTCCAATATGCTGTACAGTGCTGTACAAACCAACAAAAGAAATAAGATCAATTAGCTTTACCCAAAGACAAAAAGGACCGGCCAGTCCAAAACATTAACAAAAACCAGAAACAGAACAAAATGCTGGTCAACTCAGCTATGACTATATAAAAAAATCAAGGAAGCAGCACCAATGACTCAAGCTTTCCTACTGTAATGACCTTTTGGTAGAAAAGTGTAGTCTGAACGCCCATATTTGTAATTCAGTTAGGGGTTCAGGAAAGCCAAGTGCCAGCAGGGTCAAAGTTACTCCATATTTGTAGTCCAAGGAAGGGTGAGCCTCAGTTAGGAGATACAAGCGCCGGACTGCATTTCCCATAAGGCACTGGGCCAGTGGGGGCTGGACCTCGCGGAGGGAAAACGGAGAGAGGGAAGGAAGAGGGGATCCTTTTGGAGCGGAGCGAACCAGGGGAGAGGCAGAGGGGAGAGCGGAGCGGAGTCGGACAAAATTCGAAACACTTGTATCGTACTTTTAGTTATCCAGTATTGTAATAAACATGTAACCTTGAATCATACGGAGCACCTCAGTGATTCCTTAATGTCTGGAGCCTCGCAGCCTGGCACAACCTGCCCTGAGGGGTAGTGGCCCCTGTTTACCCAGGCCGGTTACAGCTTCAGGTTTCCCTCTGGTTAGAGGAGATAATCTGTGACTTAACACTAAACGAACATGCCAGTCAGATTTATTAGTTATGTAGCGATATGCCACGACAACCTATAAACATACAATTCTACTATACTGCTCAAAAATAAAGTGAACTATTATTATATAGTAGAGTGTATTGAGAACAAAATTACATGAAGATGATCAGTGTAAATCAAAATTAATCCATGGAGGTCCGCATTCAGAACCATACACAAAATCAAAATGGAAAATCACACTGCAGGCTGATCCAACATCAGTGAAAATTTTTCAAGACAAATCAAAATGAGGCCCTGTACTGTGTTTGTCCTCCACGTGCCAGTATGACTTCTCTACAGTCAACTCCTGGACAGCCTGTGGTCCAATATGGCGTTGGTGGCTGGAACGAGATATGATGTCCCAGATATGCTCAACTGGATTCAGGTCTGTGGAATGGGCGGGTTAGTCCATAGCATCAATACCTTCATCATGGAGGAACTGTTGACACACTTTGGCCACAAGGGTATCATGCATTAGAAGGAACCCGGGGCCCACAGCACCAGCATGTGGTCTCATGATACAGTCGGTCTGAAGGTCTCATCCCAGAATGGCAGTCAGGGTACCTTTGACTAGCACATGGAGGGCTGTGCGCTTCCCCACAGCCTGTTGTAGGCAGCATAACGTTCCCCACAGCGTCTTCAGATTGTCACATCCATCACGTGTGCAGTGTGAACCTGCTCTCATCTATGAAGATCACAGGGTGTCAATGGTGAATCTGGAAATATTGGTGTTCTCCGGCAAATGCCGATTGCCCCGCATAGTGTGGGACTCTTAAAAACAGACCCCATTTGTCGATGTTGGGGCCTCATACCACCCTCGTAGAGATTGTTTCTGACAGTTTGAGCAAAAACATGCACATTAGTGGCCGGCTGGAGGTAATTTTGCAGGGCTCCCGCAGTGCTCCTCCTTCTTCTTGCGAGCCAGCAGTCCTCTCTGGCTTTTGCCCTCCTACAGCCTCCTCCACATCTCCTGGTGTATTGGCCTGTCTCCTGGTGCTCTGGACACTGTGCTGAGACCTAACAAACCTTCTTGCCACAACTTGCATTGATGTGCCATCTTGGATGAGCTGCACAACCTGAGCAACTTCACTTGCCTCATGCGATGTTATGAGAAACTAACAAAATTCAAATGTGACCAAAACATCAACCAGAAACGACGAGAACAGTTTGCTTTTTTGGTCACCATGTGCAGAGCGACTCCTTAATAGGAGTTGTTTTGCAAATTGCCTCTCATTTTCACCTGCTGTCTGTTTCATTTGCACAAGTAAGTGTTGCTTTCTAACTGGACAGGTTGATTACACAAGACTGTGATATACTTGGAGTTACATTGTGTTGTTTAAGTGTTGCTTTTATCTTTTTTGATCAGTGTGTTCACAACAACATACAACTACAAAGGAAATCCTCTTTATCCCAAAGTCAAACTAAGACTCACCAAACTCTAACACATGAAAGATAGCAAAAAAAAAAAAAAACAGAATTTGAAATTAAGAATTGATCAATATTGGTAAATTGGATATCGGTTAAAGAAAAGCCAGTATGGAACATCCTTAATTTCAGACTATAGCAAACGTGGTGATGGTGGAGGAGATAATGATAACCTACTTAGAGAGAGGCATAAAAAGAAGCAGTTCTGTAGACGGCAGCGGTGAGAGCGGCCTCTTTTTCTTTTATCTTTTTTCTGGTCTCACATGAGGTACACAGAGCGACACTATCCCCATGATTTCTGATGGTACTGATCTGGACACGCTCCATTGGAAAAAGCATCCACAAGCTCTTTAAAAACATACTGAAATACACTTATAATGAATGCAAAGGACAGGCAGAAGGCTTCATCTGTATGTGTGTGCATATAACAAGCGCACATCAGCACGAACGGAGCAGATGCATTTGGATTTCTGAGTGAGTGCAGACCAGAGTCTAACCTGCTTCTCAGGCCGGCCCTGTATCTGTAACTGTTTTTGAAAACATAGTTTTATTTCTTTTCTTCTTATTATTAAACTGGCTTCCATCATGTCAGACTTTTTCATTAATTCTGTTGTTCTTCTTGTCGTTGAGGTTGAGCTCCGATAACAGAGCTCTCACTTCTACGCTAAATGAAAAAAAAAAAAAAAGAAAGACTCCAAATTCCTCTGATCACTGATCTATTCTGACACTGCATAAATGCAATTAGGCTGAAACTATGACAGCTGATTTCCAGTGGTGTTAAGAAACACAGCCTGAAATTCATTGTCTTTATCAGATAAAACTTCAAACCATTAGAAGCCTGCCATACCCTCTGGGAGAGGCAGAGATAGGGATCCAGCAGAGGGTTTCACATCTCTCTCCAGGGAGAAAATATATGCACAGCTAAATAAATAAATAAGAATGGAAACAAATAAGTTTGCACTGCTGGGCAAAACCTAGTGCAGCCACAATGTGGTGTATGTTATCATCTTGGTTAATTAGTAGACTCATTAAATATGAGAACATGTTGAATTGTCTAAAATGAAAAGGGTGCGGTATCTTATTAATTAATCTTGTGTTCACAATTACCAATTAGCCTGAAGTTAAACGTATCTGAATTAAAACGAAGAAGCAGTTTATTTGATAAATTCAAGTTGTAAGATAAACATTTTTTATTTTGATGAGGGGTTTGATGTTAAATCTAACACATATGACCGTTGACCATAAACATGAAAAGCCTTTCCCAGAGCTTTAAAAGTCAATGACTTCGGAGATGTGTGGCGTTTATAACTAAATGGCAGTAGCTCTTTTTTTTTCCCTTCTTTTGTTAGTTCTCCATTCAAACCCCTTTTGCACCTCTCACATGCACCAAAGTCTGTCTTCCAGCGAGCCCTGGGCAAAGCTGTAATTACTAAAATCTTTTGTTGTAAACACGTGATTTTAAATCTGATGGCTGTGACCTCGCAACAATTTCAATTAATGACATGAAAAGCATGCCTGTTACACTGGGAAAAATAAACCTTAGCATTGACAGAATTTGCACAAGGACATCTTTAAAGAAAAGTGCAACATTCTTTGTATGAATAATTTTCATTTGAACGTTTTGGAGGCAAAAATAAAATAATTAAGTTAAAAACCCCTTACACTATGCATCTGTGTAATTTTCACAACTGGACTTTAAACTATTTGAAAGATAATGAAAATGAAGGAACTCAAGCTTTTCTCGTATGATGTTTCATAAAATCTTGATTAAAAAAAATAAAAGAGAGAGATTTTTAAAAAGTTAAAGCAATGCTAATGGGTAGTAATAGCAGTCTTGTTGTAAATGTGACTCTTAAGAGTCCTCCGACACTTGCAATGAACTGCGAGCGTAGCTGCAGTATTTTGATTAATAAGGCTCTAGCTGGCCTAGTTATCTCCTTTGTGAGCTGCCTCTCTACATTTGCAATTCAAACCAATGTGTGGGGGGAAAAAAATGTAATATTTAATCTGGAACCTACTATTCAATTTTTTTTTCAATGTACAAGGACAACGAAATTTAAAAAAAAAAAAAAAAGAAGCTCTGACCCTGTCCTTGCCTAACTCTCTTTTCTTGCAAATAGCAAATAGAGGTCATACAAAGCAGGTGGCTTCAAACCATTGCAGAAATAATGTCTACCCCCCCCCCCCCCCCCCCCTTTTTTTTTTTTTTACTTTAAGTCTTCCTGCTTATAGCTCCAAAACAAACAATCATCAGGAAACATGTCTGCTTTTGTTGCTCTTTTTTAGACTGAAATTAACACTTCAGATAGCCATTCAATTTCCTGCAATCCCATTACCCCACCCAACCCCCCAACTTACCTTTGTGAGTAACAGAAGCGTTTGATGCAACTCATCCTCAAACAGACTTTTGATAATCCACTTAATGAGTAATGATCTTCGTGCATGTGCATCTCACGTACCCCCTCGGATCTATGCCAAGCCCCAGGTTGAGAACCACTGTCAAAATTTGTTGATTAAAGCAGTAACTGTTTTCTGTCAGTGAGATAGAAGAAATGTTTTATAGTGCTCTTGTACCAAATCACCCTGAAACTAAAGACAGAACAAGGAGAAACCTAAGTGACAGTGTGGGGTCCTGTCACGGTGCCTCCGATATATGGAATGATAGGAGTGCCACAATAAAGAATAAATCTGAAAAAGAATAAGAAAATAAATGAGCGAACATATAGACAAATACCTAAAACAAATAAAATATTTTTGTATTTTTTAATTATTTATTTTCACTTAATAACATTTTTATTCATATTATTTAATTAATCTTCATTTATTTTTCCTTATTAATTTTTATATTTATTTCCTTATTCATTTTTGTATATATGTCCTTATTTATTTACCTATATATTTTCTTATTCTTTCACTCATTTATTTCCCTGTTTATTTCAACATATATTTTCGTTTTTATTAACTTATATATATCCATATTCATTTCCCTATATATATCCTTATTCATTTATTTATATATATCCTTATTCATTTACTCATATATATCCTTATTTATTTACTTATATATTTCCTCATTTTTTTCCCTTTAACTATCCCTATTTATTTCCATATATATTCCCCTATTTATTTCCCTATATTTATTCTCATTTATTTCCCTTCAAATATCGTTATTCGTCTCTCTTTATATTCCCCTATTTATTTCCGTATTTATATCCTTATTTATTTCCTTGCGTCCGAGCTGTCAGTCATGTGCTTTGGGGCGGGGCTTGTGTCCAAACTGGCTAGTCGATCCCAGCACGAGTGATGAGCTAACTCGACTCTAAACGGGGCTTCAGCATGAGTACACTGAACCGTCATTTGTATAATTAACCACAACCGTTTACTGTAATCTTATTTTGAGACTATTTTAGACGAAAAGTGAGTATTATAATTGCTCAAGTGTTGCTCATGATGGACCTATGATGCCTCGTTAAAGATTTTGGTCCGACTTTGAGCTGCTGTCATGCACTTCCGGTTATGTTACGCTGCCCAGCTGATGGTCGTCATGAACCTACAGTTTCATATCCACGTACAAATGACCTGATCTGTGTTTCCCATTTATGTACCTAAGTTGCTGTAATGTGAGTCATGGGAGGTTTCCTATTGATAATCTGTTTGTCTGACATGAATAAAGCTTCCCAGGCTCTGGCTTATGACTGCATGTTACTGATCAAACATTAGGCTACACGGAGAACGCCGAAAAGGGCTCAACAAATTACCGTATAACCACTGAAAATGACGCACAGACTGTAGCAGATACGGTATCAGCAGGGTTTTGTGGCTTAACTTTCCTGTTCAGAAATTCATCGTTGTTTGTGTCACGAAGCGGCACTTTCAGACCATACAGGGGCTTCTGTCAAGCGTGTATGTAAACCTCACGTTAACTAGAAGCCTACTCCGCGCCCTACTGTAAAAACTGGCCCTTGATGAAGCAGAAATGCGCCACACGCACAATGCGTGCGCGTGCGTTGTCCATGAGAAATGGGCCTGGCCAGCCTTGTGCAGCGACAGTCATGTGAGGCCGGTTTTTCAAACAGGCTTGTTGGTTAGAGTGGAAGAACGCAGAGTAAATAAAAAACAAAACTTCAGTTTATTACTAAGTTTAAAGTTGACAAGAAAAGAGAGTTTGTCACATCTATACAACTTGTAGTGACGTAAAACCTTGAAGAGTTTCACATCTCTACAGTAGCCTATGACGCACAGTGGACGCGCATGTGGCACAGTGCCAACAGCTCCAGAGGAGCTGCAACACTTTTATGATGGGCGCACCGTGCACGAGAGGAAAAATAAAATGTAGTATTCATTCATTATGAAGGCCTGTATGTGCAATCGCGGACCGGCGCACGAGAGCAAAAGAAAATGTTTCAGCTCATTTTCACGTCAATTTATGGGGAGATGGCTCCGTGTTCTCTGGAGGCGGGGGGGATTCCATCCATACTGTTTTTCCCCTTTACGTATTTTCCTCCCCATCTGTTGGGGGTGGCATGTGGGCCTCTTCATTACCGTGGGCCCTGGGCAGTGGAATGTGTCCGGTCGACATCGGCTTGGCAAAAGTTGGAAGGTGTAAAGGACTTCTTTCAGTCAAACAATTTATGTTATCAGTTATTGTAATGTGCAAAAATAAATAAATGAAAAATTGGGCCGTTATTTATTCAAAGCTTAAAGTAGCCTAAAATAAAATCCTGAAAATTTTTTGGGAAGAGTTGGTTTGTTTAAAGATAGTTTATTCGCATTTATAATGGATAATTTCCCCCAAAATAGGGGTTATTTTTGGTGACTAGGGTCTTAATCATGAATGACAGTCGCGCGTCACCCCCTCCCTTCAGTCTGTCATGTCTGCAAATGTAGGGGAAATACCGAGGTTGTGACGCAGAGGACGCAGGAGGAATTCCCAAAGCTGTGGCGCGTGGCCGCCGCCTGCACCTGTAGGCTACCTGCTAATAAATACAATATTTAAAGTGACATCGGGGTGTGAAGAGGCTACTGCCTATAAACAAGTATAGCTACGTTTCACAAATAGCCTTAACTATCCCAGAAAGAAAGAAAGAAAGAAAGAAAGAAAGAAAGAAAAAAGAAAGAAAGAAAGAAAGAAAGAAAGAAAGAAAGAAAGAAAGAAAGAAAGAAAGAAAGAAAGAAAGAAAGAAAGAAAGAAAGAAATCTCAATGGCAGCAACTATCTAGTCAGTTGGGGTGGTCGTTTTTCCTCCATCCCTCTTCCTGTCTTGGCCACACTGTAACGGTGAGCAGCTGTCTTTGGCTTCACATCCAACTTAACGGACTTCGTATTTCGGCTTGTGGGAGCTTCTCCGGCTTTACACCTGATCCGTGAGTGCAGCGTTGCGCAGCGCAACGGCTTTGCTGTGATCTCCATGGCATTTACACCGTTCACTGTTTTGTTTTGTTTAGTTTATTTCAAGCAAATATTAAACCAGGAACAGAACAATCAAATTATAGGCTACAGAGCTACAGGCTAGGTGATAGTTAAGCCCGAAATTCAACTGAGTCAAACAACAAAAAAATAAGAATCTCACTGATGCTTAAAAAGGAGTGGGGAGGAGTAAGTGACTGTTCTGTGGTAAAGTTGGTTTGTTGATGGATATCGGCTTTGACATTCAGTAGGGACCGTCTGCCTATTACCTGAAAAAATCTTTACTAAAAATCAACAAAATGACTTTTTACCATTCTGTTTGCTGGAGTACATCACATTTATTATGCCCTATCTACTACAAGTGAGATTATTCTGATAAAGTAGGCTATTTTATATGCCCCTAGTATGCATTTATTACCTAAAAATATTCACTATTCAGCTCTCCTCTGACCATCAAGTCACCCAAGTGACACACTGCATGCGGAAGCACAGCAGTTTCATTTCGGCGCCCTTGTTAACAGACGGTGTTGGCCACATCAGGCGCTGTGTGGTGTGCCGCGGCGCGCAGCGCCAAAATCAGCGCGCGCCGTGGAGCGATCGTTTCGGCTTCTGTTCTATTTTCTGCGCGAGCCGTGGCCAAATTTGTCAAGCCAGGCAGGAAAATAAACAGGAACAGGAGGCAGATTTATCAAAATAAACCCATTTTCAAAGTAAAAACACCTAGATGAGCTTTTGCAGAAAGTCACATGAAGCTCTTTGAGCTGCTGGAAGCAGCGGGCGTGAATAAAAAGTAAAAATTACAGCACGGGTCAGGACGTTTATTCACATGTGTGTTCTCCAGCCTCTCTTCTCATTCCCCCACACTGTTGGTGACAACAGCTTTCTCAGTAGCATGTGCCGTTTCGCCTCCAGAGAACACGGAGCCATCTCCCCATAAATTGACGTGAAAATGAGCTGAAACATTTTCTTTTGCTCTCGTGCGCCGGTCCGCGATTGCACATACAGGCCTTCATAATGAATGAATACTACATTTTATTTTTCCTCTCGTGCACGGTGCGCCCATCATAAAAGTGTTGCAGCTCCTCTGGAGCTGTTGGCACTGTGCCACATGCGCGTCCACTGTGCGTCATACTGTAGAGATGTGAAACTCTTCAAGGTTTTACGTCACTACAAGTTGTATAGATGTGACAAACTCTCTTTTCTTGTAAACTTTAAACTTAGTAATAAACTGAAGTTTTGTTTTTTATTTACTCTGCGTTCTTCCACTCTAACCAACAAGCCTGTTTGAAAAACCGGCCTCACATGACTGTCGCTGCACAAGGCTGGCCAGGCCCATTTCTCATGGACAACGCACGCGCACGCATTGTGCGTGTGGCGCATTTCTGCTTCATCAAGGGCCAGTTTTTACAGTAGGGCGCGGAGTAGGCTTCTAGTTAACGTGAGGTTTACATACACGCTTGACAGAAGCCCCTGTATGGTCTGAAAGTGCCGCTTCGTGACACAAACAACGATGAATTTCTGAACAGGAAAGTTAAGCCACAAAACCCTGCTGATACCGTATCTGCTACAATCTGTGCGTCATTTTCAGTGGTTATACGGTAATTTGTTGAGACCTTTTCGGCGTTCTCCGTGTAGCCTAATGTTTGATCAGTAACATGCAGTCATAAGCCAGAGCCTGGGAAGCTTTATTCATGTAAGACAAACAGATTATCAACAGGAAACCTCCCATGACTCACATTACAGCAACTTAGGTACTTAAATGGGAAACACAGATCAGGTCATTTGTACGTGGATATGAAACTGTAGGTTCATGACGACCATCAGCTGGCGGCGTAACATAACCGGAAGTGCATTACAGCAGCTCAAAGTCGGACCAAAATCTTTAACGAGGCATCATAGGTCCATCATGAGCAACACTTGAGCAATTATAATACTCACTTTTCGTCTAAAATAGTCTCAAAATAAGATTACAGTACACGGTTGTGGTTATACAAATGACGGTTCAGTGTACTCATGCTGAAGCCCCGTTTAGAGTCGAGTTAGCTCATCACTCGTGCTGGGATCGACTAGCCAGTTTGGACACAAGCCCCGCCCCAAAGCACATGACTGACAGCTCGGACGCAAGGAAATAAATAAGGATATAAATACGGAAATAAATAGGGGAATATAAAGAGAGACGAATAACGATATTTGAAGGGAAATAAATGAGAATAAATATAGGGAAATAAATAGGGGAATATATATGGAAATAAATAGGGATAGTTAAAGGGAAAAAAATGAGGAAATATATAAGTAAATAAATAAGGATATATATGAGTAAATGAATAAGGATATATATAAATAAATGAATAAGGATATATATAGGGAAATGAATATGGATATATATAAGTTAATAAAAACGAAAATATATGTTGAAATAAACAGGGAAATAAATGAGTGAAAGAATAAGAAAATATATAGGTAAATAAATAAGGATATATATACAAAAATGAATAAGGAAATAAATATAAAAATTAATAAGGAAAAATAAATGAAAATTAATTAAATAATATGAATAATAATGTTATTAAGTGAAAATAAATAATTAAAAAATACAAAAATATTTTATTTGTTTTAGGTATTTGTCTATATATTCGCTCATTTATTTTCTTATTCTTTTTCAGATTTATTCTTTATTGTGGCACTCCTATCATTCCATACCGATAGATCATGCGCCCTGGCTACTTGGCCACAGGGATATCCCATTGGCTAACTGGTAAGCGTGCATGACTCTCACCTGGGAGTCTGGTGGATCAAATCCCTCCTGAGCTTTCGTTGTGTATCTTGCCACATAAGGTTGTATTGAAGGGGAAGTTTGGTTTGTTTCAATCTGGACCTATTTTGTAGCATGAAATATGTTCATTTACTCACCCAGGCACTTTTGGTCTAACTTGAATTCCTTCAGGAGATATTTAGATCCACTCGAGATCAGCGTATGTTCAATATAATGTAAGTGATGCAGGCAACCTTGTACAGCCTCTAAATGAAGCATTATCTGCCCCAAACTCCTTTATTTCACCAATTTTTTGTTACGAAACACTAGTCGGACCCCCCTGTGAGCTTGAAGCAGCTTTGAGTTGCTTATTTGTGGTGATTCATCCTTATTTACAGACATTTACTTGCTATGGTATCACATAACAGTGACGTCATCAATAGCCTGGTACACCAGCCTGACTAACGCCATGTATGAGATACACGGCAAGTCAGTCTGGGTTCCCTCCGCTGGAGACTGATTTCCAATGCGAGACGAGAGGCGGGACTAACCGGAGGAAAGTGAACCGGAGAGAACCAATCAGAGAAACACAAAAGTGACTGTAGCTGGCGGCCTTCAGTGTAGTTCGGCACTCTGTTACTATGGCAATGCCGGAAGTCAGTGTTTATATATTGTTTTTTCCTCTCTATTTAATGTAATTATCTTATGTATATTAACACATAATGTTTGGTTTTATTATTATAAATATACTCTGTTACATGTCAGCATTGTTTATTGCTGAACTTCTAATTTGAGAAAGCGTTTGTGTCGCATGTCATGTGACTATGACCCAGAAACTGTTAGTTAAGCACCAAAACGGCGCAGAAACAATGGCGGAGACGTTGGAGGAGTTTTACGTTCCTGTTAATAATTCTACTGCTGCGCTGCGATTGGTCCGGTCAATTTTTTACTGGAGTGGAAATCACTTCCCAGTGGTGGGAACCCAGACTGACTTGCCGTGTATCTCATACATGGCGTTGGTCAGGCCAGTGTACCAGACATAAAAATCTCTATAGATAAGGACGGATCACCACAAAAAAAAAAGAGTCTTACGTATGTGCATCATTTGATCTGTTTTCATAGTTCATGCAGATGTGTATTCAGACACAGCAAACAGAGTACCTTCGGAAACCATTGGGGCAGTGCTGAGCAGTATAGCTGCCGTGGTTTCCAGACCAGCACCATCACTGCATTGCCTCTTTTTAGGCCTGTCTCTTTCTGAGAATGTGAATTATCATGATCATCCATGGTCCCCTTTTTGTTACTATGGTTTGAATCTGAAGTTGGACCTCGTTGAACTCTGTAGCGCTCTCTGCATTGTTTAACAACCACACCAACTTAAAGGATACATGGAGAAATGATGCAGTTATGCTTGAAACAGACATACCTGTTTACGCACCTAAAGCAGACAAGAATGGGCTTTTACTGTCAACAAAAATATTTGTGTGGCTTAGTATTTCTTGGTTGAAAGACATTAGCTTGTCTATAAAATACACACCCACATCAGGAACTTGGAATGATGCTGGTGTTATGAGTTGCATGATTTTCTTCTACAATGCGGCTTGAGTGCTGACAGGAAGAGTTATTGTCAGTCTAATTATTAGTTGTTGAGTTTTGTTTTCAGTGGTTTGTGTACAACAATCACACCCTTTAAAATCTATGTTTACTTTTGCTTTCATTATAGTTTTCAGTTGCTGATTGAGGATATTTGGGAAAAGATTAAGGTTTGGGTTAGAATAGAAGCAGTGACAATTATCACTGCATGTAACAAAGCTCAGCTTTCAGTTCTCGCTTGTTGCCACGGGTGACAAGATCAACCCTTAATTATCTTCTTAAAAAAACATGGCCACCTCAGAATTTTACATCCATTACATCCTAGTACATTTATTGCAAAACTACTCATTTTGTGGGCAAACATTTTTTTGGGTTACCTTTTTTTAGGGGGGTATTTGGTGAGCTGTAAGCAGATATTCTTCCTCTTTCCAAAGGAATATCTTGAAAAGGAGGAGAATAGTGGCTTGCACTCTTCCGGCTGGCTCTGTGTGTCCCTCTGTTGCTCCGTCCTCATTGTCCGTCTCATTACTTTTTGTCTTCTCTGTGTGAATCTTGTGCTCGAGTTTGTGTGTCCTCTTTTCAGGTCGCCATGGTGTCAACGATGTCATTTACAGAGACGAGGATGTTGCTTGATGCACAGACACTGGACATCCTACAAAGGCCTCAGACATGCAGCTTAAACTAAACCTGATACTCTGCATTTCTAGTTTTGACCCTCCAACTGGGTATCATCCAGATAGTTTGCTCCACTTTGTATCTCTGAGTTTGTGTCACTTTAAAATCTTATTGGTTGCATATTTTATTCATTCATTTATTTATGTATCTATTTATTTATCTTTTAATTTTAACACATTGTCCCTCCAGGGAAGAAGCTGAGGCAGACTTTTGTCTGTTTTGGGAGCAATATTATGTAGGGCTGAAACAATTCATTGAATTATTCGAATTAATCGATTACAAAAAATAATCTATTAAAATTTTAGTAATCGATGCTTCATTTAACTTTTAAAGTCCTGCTTCCGGTTTGTATAAACTATTTCTGGACACTCCCTACCAGTGGGTGGCAGGAATGCACCTACTCGCTGCGTGTCAACCACAGTCTTTGGTGCGATCGATCACAGGGGTAGATTAATCGACTATTAAAATAATCGCCAGCTGCAGCTCTAATATTATGTAAAAAATGACTAAATCAATAATCATGAAATCTCAGAAACTGAGGATGGGCGAAGACAGAAAGTATTTATTTTTTGCAACAGATCAAAGTCACTTTTGTTCAAACAGTGGGGGAGAATTTTTAAGCGTGCTTGTTAATTTTTTCTCTTTTATCTGTTTTTAAAATCTTTATCTCATTTAACATATTTAAGCTTTTCAATCTACCCAAAATGGTCAGATTTAGATTTCTTTTTATAAATTTCTTTTTTATTTTGTGACGCCTTAACTCAGTTTTAGACCTGTTGCTCTACTGTATATAATTTTTTTTTCCTCCTGTAAGTTTTTTTTTTCTACATTTAATTTTGTTTTTATGACCAGGGCCCCCTATTACTCCTTTAGGTCCTGGAGTCTTTGCCCAGTTAGCTCTTAAGTCTTTGCCTTTAATCAGTCACAATATCATTGATATAGTAATTCTTTTTAAATATCCTTACGGCAGTATTCGCCTACATCTGTATTTTTTATTTCTTTATATTAGTGCAAATTATATGTATATATCTTTTACAACATCAAATTATTAATCCTGAACAGCTTAATGAAAAGTAAACCTCATATTTCTATTATACTACTTTCTGTCACACCTCAATTCCTGAGAAGTATCTCTGCAGTGTATTTCTAAACCTTTTTGGTAAAACAAAAAGCCTGAGCTCTTAATCCTTTATTGGCAAACTGTCTCATTGGCAGGACTCTACAACTCAACCACTACTGCACCAAAGCTCAGAGAAAAGTAAATATCTTCTCAATCCTGACAGTTTAATCTAACGAGAGACTCTTTTTCTATTGTTCAGTTTTGTTATATTGTCATCAATTTGATCCTATCAAAACTCACACCAAAATCGGACAAGCAGCAGCAGTTTTACAAACACATAGGCAGACCTTTCTATGGAAATGTTGGAACTGGCAGTGATTCATTTCATACCCACATCACACCTTCATCCATAGCTGAAGATTTCTGTCCTGAAACCAGAATGAAATTTAATGCCTTTCATTGTTACTAAGAGCACTTTCTGTTCTGCTGGTTTCATGTGCTGATTTGTAATTTTATTGTTATATACCTTTAAAGTGCTGATGACACCACCTTAACTTAAAGTAATTTTGCAATACAATAATACAACAAAACAAAGTAGTTCTGTAAAAGTCAATCAGACTTGTATTCATGTAAATATCCAATATTTAGAAAGCACCACAGCAGCAGCACAGCAAAACCTCTCTCCATGACTTGACACCACTGGTAGAACAAGTTGTGGTTGTCCGATTGTCCTACATGCAGAATAGTAGCAGTGGAAACTGTAAGGAGCGGACCCAAAACAGCACCAAGCAGACCCACAACCGTTAAGAACGGCTTAGACCTGCACCCAGCAGGCCAAGACCTGACACAGAGTCAGGAGTGACAGTGAAGAGGCACATGTACCTGTATATGTTCACTACTGTGGCCGGGGCTAACAGTTAGCCCACGGCTAACTGACGGCAAATAATTAGCCTTTAGAAATAAGAAGATATCAACTTGCATGGCTCCAACAAAAGGAGCCTGTTTGTCAAGGTGAGGATGGAGGGATCGAAGGATGCATCTTTGGAAGCAGCCAGAGAAATCTTGTGAAGCCCCGAGGAGCAGCTGTCTCAGTTCAGCTGCATCACTGCTTTGTGTAACAAATGCTGGTGAATAAGAATATTCCAGCAGACATGATTGTAGTTCCATGTGTGAAAAGTCTCAACACGTTGGTGTCTGAAGTTCCAGTAAACAATGCCTGCACACAGGACCGCTTTACCAGAAGTGATGCACAGGAAGGTTTCCTCTGCTAAACTGGGAAGTCTAATCTGCTTTATCTACTTCCAGTGTAATTCAGGATCTGTAGGAAACTTTAATAAACTCACACCATCCTTACAAGTTTTTAAACATTAACTGGCAATACAACACAAAGGCATAGACATAACTGTTCATTAGTGAAACTGGAATAGTAACTTGAAAATTTCTATGAAGCCACTAGACTCCATGTTAACAGAGCCGTAGAGGTTCACCCACCAACATCACATCCTGTTTCAATGAGCAGTGCCACAGTCTGGTCCAATGTGCTGAAATGCTGCAGTGTTTCCTAATAACTCATTTATGCAGGCGATCTATGTAACAGATACAGGCACATCATAAATAACATTTTTGTCTATAAAACATGGCAAAAATGTCAAAATCGTGTCATTAGCACTTTAACAGATATCGATATTGATTCCACATAACTCTAATTTCAATGTTTTTTTTTATATTGTTTTTTTGTTTGTTGTTTTGTGTGTGAGAAAACAAACTTCTGGCAGGCCAGCAGGATGAACTGCCATTACAATAAGATGGCATTTTATATTCATAGCAACACCAAATACAGTACATTTGTACACATACATACTGTACATACATACACACACACACACACACACACACACACATATATATGTATGTATATATTAAGAGAACACCCTTGTTTTCTCAAATTATTGGTCATTTTAATGCCTGGTACTAAAAGTACATTTATCTGGACAAATATAATGATAACAACAAAAATAGCTCATAAGAGTTTAATTTAAGAACTGATATCTAGCCATTTTACATGCTTTTTTTTGTGATTTTGGTTATCAAAACCTCAGATACAACTTGGCTACTGCTTCTCTGTCATTCTGCAATTGGTCCATTGCATCTCTTGTTGCCTGAAACAGGGACAAATTCTAGATCATTTTGTTTTCGTGGAGCAAGATTATAGTCTAATTATATGTTGCCTAGGGCTTCTGAAGATTGTTTAAGAAATAAGCACACATCTAATGCAGTTTTCACACGTGCTTTCCTTTTAATTAAACTCGAGGCTGTCCTGTCTACAAGCTGCACATTCCTGTAGGCCGACACTGGATCTCTGCCCACAGCTTTGATGCCGTCCTGTGTGACCTATGATTTCATTTACTTGGATTTTGGTCCATTGGTAATTTCAAATTCTATAGATCCAGAGTTCTCTAAATTAAAATCAGATTACATTTTTTAGATTCGATGAAATTTTACTCCTTTTTCAGTTTTGCTTTCATTCACATGACTGTTTAGCTAACTGTGCAAATGATGTTTTTGTTGTACAGTAATTAGGAGGATGTCTACACTCAGGCCATTAATGGCTGATGAAAGAAGAAATAAGGCTTATATAATTTAAGAAAAAAAATTTGATAAAAATCAGGGGAAAATAATGGATATCAACATCCACACACATGCAGAAATAGACATGAATATAAACAGTTATAGCTTTCTAACCCTAAGCCATGCCCCAAATCTCTTTAAAACACCTTCAAATTCTGCTAACTGCCTTTTTATTCACCTCTATGAAAGAGAAAAACATCCTTTAGCATTTTAAGGAGTATAAGACCTTTTGCTACCATTCAAACACAGTTGATCATTTTGCCTGCAATTCAGCGACATCAAATGAGCGATTTGCACCATTAGGCACTGAAATAACTTGGCCTGAATGCAGATTTACACACCAGTACTGAAGCAAGGAAACAACAGCATTGCAATACAAGGTATCTGCACAATGTAATGACAGCTTGTTACTGTATGTGCAGACTGTACACAACATTTTAACCATCTACTGTGCAGGTGTTCCTGGTTTAACATGCTACTGGAAGCAAAAGGACTGTTTTATAACCACGATAACCTGAGAGGAAAATAGCAGAACAGATCAACACAAGAGATAAAACAGATGCATCTGAGTCTGTGTTACAAAATTGGCTTGGTGTGACAGGGATTTTGTTCATGTGAGCACCCCATGTTCAGCATGTTGGTAACTGTACAACCTTTCACACGAAGTGAAGGGGAAAACATCTTTGGCTGTAAAAGAGAAATTTCACCTGCAATATCCAGTATTTACAGGCCAGCTGCTGAAAATTCAATCTTCCAACACAGTTTAGTTTATTTACTTTACACCAATGTGGCTGTTTATGCAGTCTGAGAGGTTATCTGAGCCGAGGTTAGTGCGACATCAAGGCACCTTACATGACTGCGGTGACATGGCAGCCATCCTGATGCCCCTCTTTTCTTCTCGCCTGCTAATATCCTGTGAAATCCAGCAAACTTAATTTGAGGGAAAGGAGCTGAACCTGAACTAAGCGGATTGAATTAATAAATGTATTTTCCATTTAACGGTTTGATTTCTCCAAAGCCTGTTTACAGCCACCGAATGATCTGCCTTTAAGTAAGGCGCACGCTCAAATCTGCTTACAGTTGCCTAAATCTATTATCTGCGCTCCACCTTATGGCGAGTCACTGACTCTGTGTCTAATGGGAGTGTGTGTGTGTGTGTTTGTAAGGAAAAGCATATAGGCATGCATGTGTGATGCTATGATGCACCAGTATGGCCATGCAAATTTCAGGTTATACCTGCACAGAATAAATTGAATTTGTGACAAAACCCATGTAAAATTTGCCAACATGAGTTCATCATTCAGCAGATTAACGGCATCTGGAGAATCCTTCAGGTCATTCAGTCTTTAATTGAAAACTGGAAGAGTCCTGTTTCAAATGTTATGCATCAGTGTGAAAAGAGAAATCCCTCGACTTCAATTTGGGGAATATTTTTAAGGCTAAGCTTCCATTGGAGGATCACTGGGAAGCTCCTCATTGTTTTGAACTGATGAAAGATTTTAAACACACTAAGTGCGGAAAATCACATCAGGATTGTTTTGTGAAGTCATTCTTCTCTTTTTTCTTTTCACTCAGTGCAGTCAGATTAATGCACACGTGCAGCATCAGATAGGGGAGTCTCCATCCAAGCAGTACATCCTCTTCTAGATTAGTTCCATGCCTTCATAAGTGCAGAGCTTTTGTTGTGTGTATGGCCTTATTATGCATGGAGGGAAAGCAAATAATAGATAGGATATCTGAAGCCTGCCATTTATAATATTGACAACACCGCTGCAGTGACCGACAGTCTACATCTAGCCAGTTGCTGCTCTATAGATACACAGCACAACATTGAAGACCCCACAATACGCCACATCCATTCAGGAAGTGGGGGAGAGTTATTGATGTTGCGTTTCCAGCAGACCTGCCTTTGGATTCCTTGTTTAAAGGCATATGCCACCCCTGGGTGAAATTGAGCTTGCCCCGCAGTCCCCTGAGTTGAACAAGTGGGTAGAAGCGTTTTCAAGCCGACCCAGTCACTCTCTGAATCTGCCAGCACTGACTTTAGCTTAGCTTAGCGTAGTTGCTGTAATCTGGCGCATCCAACTAGCACCACTTTGCAAAAGTGAACTTATTAACTCAAGATTTTTTTCCAATTACGTTTCGTGACCCGCACATTCTGATCAAGTACAAATGAGAAGCCGAGTTCACATCGAAGGACTGACTAGGCAGCATTCAGTAGGGGAACTATATGCCGCGGAAGTACAGGCCAATCACAGGCGAAGCACCGTGGATAGTAGCAAAGGCAGCACACGTGCGCAGCATCTGGTGTCACCTCCGCGGCATATAGTTCCCCTACTGAATGCTGCCTAGTCAGTCCTTTGATGTGAACTCGGCTTCTCATTTGTACTCAATCAGAATGTGCCGGTTCACGAAACGTTATTGGAAAAAAATCTTGAGTTAATAAGTTCACTTTTGCCAAGTGGTACTAGTTGGATACGCCAGATTACACCAACTACACTAAAGTAAGCTAAAGTCAGTGGTGCCAGATTCAGAGAATGACTGGGTCAGTTAGAAAACGCTTCTGCCCACTTGTCCAACTCAGGGGACTGCATTGGGAGGCTAAATTTGACCCAGGGTGGCATATGCCTTTAACTGTGTGGCTACGCTAATGTCCCAAATAACAAGGACAGAGTTTTTATGTGCCGCTCTCATTTGCTCTGAAGAAAGTCCAGTTGATTATTTGTCTTCTCGCACTGAGATCTGCCTGAATTCAGATTACTAGTATTTCTCAGCCCACATCGCGCTCGTGTCCACAGTGCAAAGCCCAAGACTTTATAGGATAAAAGAAGACTGTTCGGAACTCAGTGAAGATTTGACCAATGAAATAATCTGACCTGATCTTAGATCAGTAAAAGACACCTACTGCCACTGACCATTAGACCATTCAAAATTGCTGAAATCAAGACGATACCAGTCAGCGATGAAAATATGTTTGTCTGCAAGGTGTCGGTCATTGACAGATGGTGGTGTTTCATTGAAATATGTCCGTAGATCGTGGGTAATGATCTCTGAAAAACACTAGCTCAGCATAGGCTTAGATGGCAGAGTTGCACTGTTTTATCCTACTTTTTTTTGGTGTGTATCTATAGGGCAGTACTACAGGTAAAAGTGTGTCTGCAAGAGACTTCTCCACATGTATAAAAAGACTAAACAAGATGCTCTCCTCTTGAAGTTATCTCAGTAAAAAAAAAAGTGGTTTGCCATCACAGTCCAGTTAAACTGCAAAACATTGTCTGTGAATACTTCAGTGGGGACGTTTCGTGGTGATGCTGATCCTCATAACTTTTGAGGAGATACATTGTTGACATAAAAAACTGAATTTAAATGCAGATTTTCAAATTTCAGTCCATTTAATCATGAACAAGCATGCTTGCTTTGAATTTTACAAATGAAAGCTCAACAATTCTAGATAGCAGTAATATTTGCTATGATGGGGGTAGAAACTAAGGGATGGAGAACAGTTAAAGTACTTTGTATTTTCACTCAGGTTGCAGGGTATGATATAGTATATATAGTCATATACAGTTATGGTAACTGTGGTAACTGATAATAATGTTGTGGACAAATCATTATTATCTGTTATTCTCAGTAATGCTATAAGTATTGGTGGAATTATTATTAGCGGTAGAGAAATCCCACTATTTGCATAAATTACATTTGAATCATTTCAAGGTATTTTCAAGCCCATATTTCTACCTTTGTGTGTTTTTTTTGAGGCAGGGGTACTAAGGAAAAATCAATTTGAAGCTTTTTCAGTGTTTTCATTCTCTTAGGTAATTGAAATTGCATGGTCCAAAGCCTCCTTTGATATTAAGTTAAAGAGCTCTGGATCCTGTAACTTTTCACCAAAAATAATAATTAAAAAAAGGTAATTTGGCATAGTGCCTTAATTCAGCTTGATTAATTTCTCTTAGGTGAATGGGGACAAGAGATGAAGGCCGAGTACATCAAATCATACTCTTTGCTTGTTCCTATTATATTTCATGATGAGCATAATTAACTTATGACTCCTCCGATAAATCAGTTAAAGGCTGGGCCATGACATTAAGTCAGAAACAGAATATTTTGTTGGGAAAAGTTTGACATGAGTGGATCTTATCAAAGACAGGAAATGAGAGGATAGTGGTAGCTTTTTGAGTTGAATTGAAAGTATGAGCCTCACAACACTTGCGGTACTGAATATCACCTCACCTCAGGATTTTACCGTCCTGACTCTCTGGCAGTGAAAGCCTGCATGACAGGTTGTATAAACTAGCAAAATGTCTGCTTTTGTGAAGAAGCTGTGCAACTAAATGAACAAATTTAAGTGCTGACAGTTCAACTCACCAGGTAGCTGTCAACAGGTAGGCTGCAAAAGTCTGACCTATCCGTGACATTTTCAGACAGACATACTCTTGTTTAGCAGACATTGGCCTCTTGTAGCTTATTTGTCAGCATATGGGCATGCAATCAGTTGTAATGTGTTGTTTTAGACATACACTTGTAATATATACAGGTGCTACCCAAAAAATTAGAATATCGTGAAAAAATTCACATATCTCTGTAATTCAACTTAAAAGGTGTAATTTATGTATAGACAAATAATGAAATGAAATGAAATGAAAAATACTTTATTTATCCCAGAAGGGAAATTCAATAATGTAAAAAAAAAAAACCTCTTTTTTTTTCCTTTTTTTCTTTTCTTTTCTTTTTTTTTTTGTTTGTTTTTAACAATATAATATTGATGATGATAATAATAATAATAATGTCAGTCGTTCAGTCAGTCTTGTTCTTTAGGGTGATGACTGCTGGTAGGAATGAATTTCTGTATCTCTCCGTCCTACAGCGAACCTGACGCAGCCTCCCACTGAACACACTCTGTTGATTCTTCACCGTTTTGTGGAGAGGATGGGAAGAATCCTCCATCATCTTCATCAGCTTGTGCAGCATTCTTTTCTTAACGATCATCTCCAGCGTCTCAAGAGTTATCCCCAGCACAGAACCAGCTTTCTTGATCAGCTTGTTTAGTTTCTTTAAGTCTCTGGTTCTGATGCTGCTTCCCCAGCAGATGGCTGCAAAGCTAATTGCACTTTCCACAACAGACTTGTAGAAGATCTGCAACATCTTGGTGCAGACGTTGAATGATCTCAGCTTCATAAAGAAGTACAGTCTGCTCTGACCTTTCTTGTAGATGTAGTCAGTGTTGTATTTCCAGTCGAGTCTGTTGTCCAGCTGAACTCCAAGGTATTTGTAGTTCTCCACCACCTCCACCTCCTCTTCCAGGATGTAGACAGGACTATGCTGCTAATTCTTGCTCCTCCTGAAGTCAACAATCATCTCTTTAGTCTTGCTGGTATTTAAGATGAGCTGATTGTTACCATTTCACAAACTGACTGACCAGTTCTCTGTACTCGGCTTCTTGTCCATCACTGATACACCCCACAACTGCAGAGTCATCAGAGTATTTCTGCAGATGACATGACTCAGAGTTGTACTGGAAGTCTGAGGTGTACAGTGTGAAGAGGAATGGTGAGAGTACAGTTCCTTGTGGTGCTCCAGTGCTGCTGATCACCATCTCTGACACACAACCTTTCAGTCTCACAAACTGTGGTCTGTTTGTTTGGTAGTCATAAATCCAGGTAGTTGTGGAGGGATCCACCTGGAAGTTATGGAGCTTCTGACATAGCAAAGCAGGCTGAATAGTATTAAAGGCACTTGAAAATCAAAGAACATGACCCTCAAAGTGCTGCCTGACTGGTCCAGATGAGAGTGGGCTCTCTGAAGCAAGAAGATGATGGCGTCTTCAACCCCAAGCCCATTACGATATGCGAACTGTAATGGGTCCTGAAAGGTGTTGACTTGCTTGTTGAGGTGAGCCAGTAAGAGTCTCTCCAGGACTTTCATGATGTGAGATGTCAGAGCAACTGGTCTGTAGTCATTTGGTTCAGCTGGTTGTGGTTTTTTAGGGACAGGAACAGGACAGGATGTTTTCCACAGCACAGGAACTCTGTTCTGTCTCAGGCTGGTGTTAAAAAGGTGCTGGAGAACCGGACATAGTTGTTCTGAACAGGTCTTGAGAACTCTGGGACTGACACCATCTGGACCTGCAGCCTTGTTCCGGTTCAGTTTTTCTAGTTGTTTCTTGACCTGGTCACAGGAGACAGTCAGGCTGGAGGTGGAGACAGAGGAGGTCTAAGGATGTCTTGATGTGGAGGGAGATGAGGCTGTGTTCAGGTCCATGACTCAGGTGCAGGGTGACAGAGTGGAGGTGGGACAGGAAAGCTGTGGGCTCATGGAGGGTGTGTGGAATGTTGGGTTGTCGGCAGGGGGGGAACTGAACCTATTGAAGAACATGTTCAGTTCGTTAGCTCTGTCCAGACCTCCATCAGTCTGATCCCCCTTTAACTTAAAGCCGGTGATCTTCTTCATTCCCGACCACACATCCCTCACGTTGTTCTGCTGGAGCTGTCTCTCCAACTTCTTCCTGTAGTCCTCCTTGCACTTCTTAGTCTGTGTTTTCAGTTGTTTTTGTGTGGTCTTCAGTAACTCCCTGTCTCCATCCCTGAAAGCTTTCTTTTTGATGTTCTTTCGCCTGACCTTGTTCTTGGGGAAGCACCTCACTGTTCTTGTTGGAACGATGTTGTCCACACAGAAGTTTATGTAATCTGTCACACACTCAGTCATGGCATTGATGTCATCTCCATGAGGTTCATAGAGGACATTCCAGTCTGTGGCCTCAAAGCACCCTCTTAGAGCATCTTCAGCCTCAGTAGACCAGGTTTTAATCGTCCTTCTAATGACTGGTTGCTGCTAAATGATGGGCTTGTAGGTGGAGGTGAGAAGAACCAGATTATGATCTGAGCTTCCTAAAGGAGGCAGGGCAGAGGAGCAGTATGCATTCTTAGTATTTGCATAAAATAAGTCCAACATCTTATTTTCTCTGGTGGAGCAGCTGACAAACTGCTGGAAAGTTGGTAACGTAGCAGAGAGGGAGACGTTGTTGAAGTCTCCAGAGATCGCTATGAAAGAGTTTGGATGCTGTGTTTGTAGTTTAGCCACGATGGAACTGATGACATCACAGGCTGTCTCTGGTGCAGTACCTGGTATTATACAAACCACTACCAGAATGACACAGGCAAACTCTCTGGGCAAATAATATGGACGGAAACTCACAGCTAACAGTTCAATGTCTCTTGTGCAGATCTTCTCCTTGACAGTGACGTGTCCTGGATGGCACCAACGCTGATTGACCAGCACTGCATTTCCGCCTTCCTTTAGCTTCCCGCTGAGCTGTTTATTTCGGTCTGCACGGACCGTCTTGAAGCCGTGTACAGACGCATTACAGTCTGGGATGTGTTCATGCAGCCATGTCTCGGTGAAGCACATAATACTGCACTCTTTGTATTCCTTCTGAGACCTTGTTAGCACTTCAAGCTCATCCATCTTGTTAGCTAGCGATCTCACGTTACCCATCACAACAGTTGGAAGAAACGGTTTAAATCTCCACCGTTTTTCTCTCTGCCTTACCCCTGCCCTGCATCCTCTTCTCTTTCTCTTTAACTCCACTGGGATTTGATGTGTTATTTTGCTCATAATCTTGATTTTGGAGAGTTTTAACAGTTGATCTCTGTGGTAAACAATTTTTCCGTTCCCATGGATACACATCATAACAGGTAGTGAAAAAAGCCCAAAATATGAAGAAAAAACACCCTTCAAACCAGCATAAAAAATACTCCCAGAAAACCTCATCTGACAAGTAATGTCAATAAAAAAGACAACTATATTTGAAAAAAAAACACAAAAGCTATGAGAGAGCTGTTACAAACTGCAGCCACCTAGCAGCGCATTCCAGATTTTTTTTTTTTTTTTTAATATGTGAATCAATATATTTCAAGCTTTTAATTGTTTGAATATTGCTGATTAGAAGTTGCAGCTTAAGAAAACCTCTAAATCAAAAACTCAAAAAATTAGAATACTGTGAAAAGCTCCAGAACTGTAGGCCTCAGAGTGTCACAGTCTAATCAGATAAGTAATCCAAAACACCTGCAAAAGTGCCCCAAGCCTTTAAAAAGTCTCTGACTTGGTTTAGAAGAATTCACAATCATGGGGAAGACTGCTAATCTGACCGTTGTGCAGAAAACCATCATTGACGCCCTGCACAAGGTGGGAAAGACACAAAAAGTGATAGCAAACAAGCTGGATGTTCTCAGAGGGCTGTCTCAAAGCACATTAATGGACAGTTAAGTGGAAGGAAGAAGTGTAGAAGAAAACGGTGTACAAGCCGGAGGGCTGATCGCAGCCTGGAGAAGATGGTCAGGAAAGGGCCTTTCAAAAGTGTGGAGGACTTCATAAGGAATGGACTGAGGCTGAAGTTACTGCTTCAAGAGAAAACACGCAGGCGGATGCTGGACATGGGCTTCAAATGTAGAAATTCCTGTTGTCAAGCCACTTCTCAACAGCAAATAATGTCAGAAGCGCCTTAGCTGGGCTAGAGAAAAGAAGGACTGATCTGTTGCCCAGTGTTCAAAAGTCCTCTTTTCTGATGAAAGCAAGTTTTACATCTCATGTGGAAACAAAGGTCCCAGAGTCTGGAGGAGGACCGGAGAGGCGCAAGATAGAAGATGCATGAAGTCCAGTGTTAAGTTTCCCAGTCTGTGATTACCTGGGGATCCATGTCAGCTGCTGGTGTTGGTCCTCTGTGTTTCATCAAGTCCAGCATAAATGCAGCCATCTACCAGGACATGTTGGAGCACTTCATGCTTGCTTCAGTGGACCAGCTGGGGATGCAGACTTTATCTTCCAGCAGGACTTGGCACCTGCCCACACTGACAAAAGTACAAAATCCTGGTTCAACAAACAGGAAGAGACCAAACAATAGAGAAGACCTCAGGGCTGTGATTGAAGCAAGCTGGTCTTCCATAACACCTGAGATATGCCACAAGCTGGTAGCATCCATGCCACACCGGGTTAAGGCAGTCACTAAAGGGGCCCCCACCAAGTACTAAGTACAGATGCAAGATTTTACTTCAGGAGGCCTGATATGTTTGTATTTAAAACCCTTCTCTGATTGATTTTATACAGTATTCTAATTTTTTTGAGTTTTTGAATTTGAGGTTTTCTTAAGCTGCAACTTTTAATCAGCAACATCCAAACAAATAAAAGCTTGAAATATATTGATTCACATATTATTTGTCTATACAATATGTAATTTCACCTTTTAAGCTGAATTATGGAAAGACATGAACTTTTTCAGGATATTCTCATTTTGTGGGAAGTACCTGTATATACATATGTAAACATATACATACAGTATATTCTGTATATATATATATATATATATATATATATATATATATATATATATATATACTGTCTATGTACAGCCATGGAAAAAATTAAGAGACCATCTTTGTCATCAAAAATAATGGTCATGCAATCGAGTACCAACTGTGGGGTGAATTGTGACTAAAAGACAGGAAAAAAATTTAAAATGCCTTAAAGGGGCTTGAGGCAAGATTAAGAAACGAAACTCGCGACTGCCACGACTGCTTCAGGTAACTGCAGCCACGAGCCAAGCCGTCACGGGACATGCACAAACTGAAGCTATAATGCTGTTTACTCACCTTTCTCTCCGTAGTTACACTTTTTAGTGGTCTTTCAGTTGATCTGGATCGTTTGCTGACGGCAGAATAATCCATAACAATCGCTTACAGTGTTTGAATTTACCGCGACCGGCTTCTACCTATATCAAAACAGCGGATGTAGCGTCATTTGACGTCACGTCCGCATGGCAGAGCTGGAAAGCTATAATGTTGTTTACTAAGCTTTTTCTTCGTAGTTGCACTTTTTAGTGTCTTTCAGTTGATCTAGATCATATTCTGACGGCAGAAGAATCCATAACTATCGCTTACAGTGTTTTAATTTAAGGCAACCGTCTTTTTCCTGCATCAAAACTGCGGATGTAGGTCATTTGACGTCACATCCGCAGGGCAGCGCAGGAAATTCGGACACCGAATTGCAGCGCATTTTGCAGCACACAGCCTGTTCAAGGCAACAGAGAGAAACGTGTGGAAACGTTATTTTTGGTATTTAGCGCTTCATCACCCATTAGTATGAAAAAAGGGACATTCATGTTTGTTTGTTTTTTTTATTCCTGCCTCAAGTCCCTTTAACGTAATATCTTCCGAGGGACTCAAAGTGATGCAGAAACTTTACCGGTGAGTAAATGCACGTATAAACTCCAAGAAATAAGGTCCAGGTTGAAAAAAACAGAAAGCTACCCTTTAAAGCTTGCACTTGCAAATTCAGAGTCCTTCAACACTTTTTTTTTTTTTTTTTTACAGTGTTCTTGGCCCGGCTAGTCTGATGAGCACCTGTAAGTTTACTGTCTACTCGCCACTACCACCACACTTTATGGCATTTTCCCTTCATCATACATGAACATGCATTTGCTTTTTCTTACATGAAGGTAAATGTAAATTGTAAATGGCTTTTACTCAAGCACCCCACTGGGAAGATTGTCTGTGTCCCCCTCCCCTCTCTATTGTACATCTACCACTTCCGCCTCACCTGCAGAGCCACCAGGATCGCAGGTGACCCCACCCACCCCGCCCTCAGTGTCTTCACCCTGCTGCTGTCAGGGAGGAGGCTGCAGAGTCTCTACTCCATCCCTGTTCTGCCCCCAATCCCCCCCACGAGTCTGTATTTGCATTTTGATCACTGATTTAAAATCAAATTAAATGCTCTCAGAAAGATCAAATTATAAGTGATATCTTATTAGCCTCATTGGAGATGTGAGTGGGTAGTTTTGAGATATCTTTAATCTCTCACATCAATAACGCAATTTAGGGTTTGCTTTAAAAAATACACATAAAAATGTAAAACTTTTGAAGCTATGAAAAATAAACACTGCAAGAACTTTCCACCTTCACATTCTCATTCTCTTTCTCATTTTACCACTAGCTGCTAGAGGTAACATAAGGTAGCTTTGGAGGACATTTTTCTTCATTTTACCTCCTCTGGCCTTTTTTCCTCCTCTTGCCTGTATCAATGGTGTCGTTAGTCTTCCCAAAATTGCTTCTGATTTGCAAATTGTGCATTTTTCTCCAAACTACACACATTTTCCATCCCTGAGAGTGGAAAAAGAATAAGAAAAGAAAGATGACAGAATTGTGATTCTCACCGGTTGATGATTTCACTGAACACAGACACACACACCTGCTCTGGAAGACGCTACATCTGCAGCAACCAAGACTGTGAAATTTCTCAGCTCCTGCTGGAAGTTTTGACACAAATCTTTGGAGCTTGCTGTCAGTGTTTGGAGGTCAAGCCCAGAGGGGAACTTAAAACAGCTGAGGGCCTCATGAAACATAAAGGACGCCTTACTATGCCTTGCCATTTCTTTTTGGTCATCTCTCTTTCACCCCTGCGGCATCTCTCTGTTCATGAAAGCTACTTTTAAAGCTGACCTCCTTGAGCTGATGTGATGCTGGGATGAGATTCTTTGTAAGAGCTGTGGAAGAGAGAATTTGGAAATGATCAAATCTGCACTACATATGGTGGCAACTCTCACCCCAACCCCCTTAAAAGGATACAGCATGTTGTTGGACTTGCTACATCACCTTAATAAAGTAATCCATTCCTCTGAAATCAGCGCAGCTAATTGCTAGTAAAGTATGTGACGTGTTGATGAAAAGTAAAGCCATCATTCATAGATTTTCTTGAATGATCCACACATGATTAACTGCAGGGCTACTTATGAGCTGCAGTCAATACTCCAAGACAGAAAAAGTCATTTCTCAGATCAGGAGCTGGAAATGTTTCTGTAAGGTCACAGTTGTGTTTGTAGGAATTTGAACAACTTTCATTGATTTAATGTGACTCCTCTGCAAAATATGAAGTGTTTCCTTTTGTTTGACTGGACCTTGTGGGATACAATGCCCTCTGAAGCCCAGGGTCTTTCTTAAATTTTGCAACAGTTTATTTATCATAGAGGAGTACATTTGTTACGCCAGCCACATCCTCCAAAGACAGGCTAGGAACTCTTGACCCTGCAGGAACTCAGTGTCTTGATGAAGCATCAGAGATCCTGCTTGGGAATAAAGAGGAAGTTAATTCAGCGTTTCTTGGCAAGGATGCAAACTACCCCCACAATACAATACAGCTTCATATTGGAAAGTTTTAAATTCCCAAAGACTTTGTAAATGATAGTATCTATAGTCATATGGGAGACACAGATATAATTTGCATACGTTTTGATCTTTTTAAAAACCAATTAATTCTAAGTTGCAGAGGAAATTGGAAGAAAAAAGGAAAATAACATCATTTCTCAAAGAATGAACCTTTAATGCCCTCTTATTAGTAAGAAAATGGTTTCCTGTATGTCTTCTTAATTGGGACAGAACTTGCATTTGTGAATATTAATGGCTCTCATTTAATTTCTGTATGTCTCCTTAAAACATAGCAATCTGGTGAAGTTATCAAAGTCAAATGGATCCCAAAAACTGTGGAGGACTTTAAACAATGAGCGGGCTTCAGATATTGATCATCACACCCATGAACGCAAGTCCTGCTGCAAATTAGCCACGCCAATTCAACCTTTTCAAACTAGCTCACAGCAACTTGGAATTCAATTAAAACAAAACACATGCTACTTTATCACAGAAATTACTGGGTTGTTATCATTCTGAATGACTGTCCTCCTACTCAGTTTTCTCAGGTTCTGACAAACCCCCTCAGGACCTGTTCAATACCAGAATGTTGAGATAGCGCGAATCAACAAGCAAAACAAGTTGTGGAGGCAGGTGTTGGGGGCCGACCTGTTAAACACACTCTGGTGGGTCTTGTGTACCCTGGAGAAGCAGATTAAAGCTTCTCTCAATACACAAAACAGTGCCAGAGGTACTAATGTCCTCCCACAGCAACACACCACTTCATTAGCACAAGCAGTCCTGTGCAGCGTGATATGCATGTGTTTAGATTACAGCATACAGTTCATCTCTTAGTTGGCCAGCTGTTTGGGAAAAATCTTTAGATTACGTCTACTGTTGGAAAAGACCTAAAGCACAGTGGTTATAGCCTTAGACTGTAACATTATGCTGCAGCTTGTAAGTTGTTTTCATAGGTTGGTATTAGAAGATGTGGCTGGCAACAGTGGCAGAGCCAGATTTTGTACACGGGGTGGCCACGTGTGGAAGGTGGGCAAGGCTTTATCGGGTGTGGCATATAGTAAGGGAGGAAAGGATTGTGCTCCTTTCTCTAATGGATACACTGCTTTGATAACCATGGACACATCAGAGAGACATGATAAATAAAACAGATTTACATCAATAATCTGGGTCACTAAGTAGAAATATTTGCAACAAGTTTAAAAAGGTCCATAGAAAGGTAAGCTGGTTATTTTGCGGTGCAGGATGTGGCACTTAGGGGGATCAGTGGCTTTTCCCCTTACTAATTCTGGCCTATACTGTCTTATGGTGCTGGTGGACTGGATCCTTGTGTCTGACCCAAGCGGCAACCTCCAACTTTGAGGCTACCCGGAAGAAGTCCTATTTTTGTAGTTCTCCCTTCATCCGCTAGGGGCTGGCTGCAAAACAGAGCAAGTCCCGATAGACTCCCATGTTAAAAACACCAACTTCACAGCAGAAATAAACATGTTTACAGCCTGGTTCAAAAAATTGTTTTAGGTTTAATAGGTCAAGTTAACCTTCATGTCAACTGTGAGGGGGGTGAATTTTTTTATAACTCATCCATTTAGGTGTTATTCAATCTTGAAATAACACATAATTAAGGGCGTGTCCTTTTGATTGACATGCGGCAGACCGGAAGCCCGGCCTGCCGACCGGTGGCTCCTAGTTAGCTCCTTGTTTGCCCTCAGTAAGGTCTCAGTTTGTAGCAGAGCAGCACAACGGTGGTTTTTAGTCAGATAATAGCAAATCTAAGCGCGTCTTACTTTTACCCCGCTGCTTAGGGGGCTAATCTTCGTTAGCTCCTGTTAGTTTGGAATTAGCTTGGTTAGCATTTAGCCCAAACTATATAAGCTGTCAAACATTTGCCAGGTGGCTCTGAGTGTCCTTGCCTTTGCTCATTTTAGTA
The DNA here is from genome assembly GCA_023101725.1 of Atherinomorus stipes. Taxonomy (NCBI): domain Eukaryota; kingdom Metazoa; phylum Chordata; class Actinopteri; order Atheriniformes; family Atherinidae; genus Atherinomorus; species Atherinomorus stipes. Next base: position 277,124 of record JALJCO010002057.1, on the reverse strand, counting down.
TTTTTTAGGAGTGATGACACACGTGACATGGCAAGATGGCGACACACCCAACTGGCTTCAATTTTAGCTCTTCAGAAACCAACAGGTGACGTAGCGAAAGGTTCGTCCCTCTCTATTAACGGTCTATGGTCTGACCATGATAACTTCCATGGCCATCTTCACATTGAGAGATGTCAGAGGTGCTGATGTTGGGGCTGGGGTCTGTCTTGGCCTGATTTGTGTCCTTCCTCCATACAAAAAAAGTAGAAATATTACCCTTTCTCCTTATTCTTATGTCTTCCAATAGAAAATAAGACTGAACCCAAGCTACATTTGTCCACATTTTCATACTGTAGCTTAGCTTTAAGTTAACTACCAGATTAAATGAAACTATATTGTGTAGCTCTAGCTTTATCAGCGCTTAGTGACTTGAATACTGAGGTTCTCTGAGCATTTTTAGAGTTTATTTTTTGCTCTAATGTGCGGATATTGATTAACTGTGTTAATACTGTATTTAGTCCCTAAATGTTAATGTTCTCAAAGATAAATAAATGTCATGGTTTACCCACAAAAAATAAATAGAAAAAAATGGATTTGTGTCACAATGAAAGCACAAAAACATATATTTCACACTTTGGAATATTTTAGTTGATATACTGTAGCTATCATCAGACAGCTATTTGTTTTAGCTACTGCCACCAAACTCTAGCAAAAAAAACAACAACAACAACAAAAAAAAACCCCAACAAAAAACAGTCTTTTTGCCTTATAGAGGATAAGTGGCAGAGACATAACAGAGCCTTAATCACTTGGTTGTTTGTGCTTGACTTTAGTGTTTTAACTGACATGTCAGGTAATGGTTTAGAACAATAAAGTCACACATTAACACAAACAAACTGAACGAGGCAATGATAGGGCACCAAGTCCTGTATTTGTGCAGGTAAAATTAGTGTTTTTGTCAGTAGCATAGCGGCTGTGAGTGTGATGGTTTCAGCTGGTTCAAAAGATACCCAAGAAAAACTATGGTTGGAAAATTATCAGTTTTAATAGAGACCTGTGTATATTTTGAGGGTTCATTATTTAGGGATGAATAAAGTTGTCTAATGGCTCATTTATGGTCATTCTATGTACATAAGTTCTTAAGTGCATCCATTTAAACATGGCACTGCTGCCATGTGGATTGTAGTTTGTCAAGCTCTGCTTTTTTGTGTTGGATCAATTAGATAGGGACTCGATTTGAAGGGTCCCAAAAAAGTGGTAGCGTTTAGGTTTGATTCTTTGGCACCCTTCCCAGTTTTTGCCTGTGGAAACACGAAAAAATGTGTACTGAGCCCTTCTGACCTGTTGGTGGAAACAGGCTGTACACTGTACACTCACACCCAGATGAAGACATTGAGGGGTCTGTATATGGTGTCCAGTGTCTTTCTCGAAATCGTTTGGTTGCTTGAATGGAAAAGCCAGGGATTAAAATATCAGTCTTACCCCATGAGTCACAAATAACCCCAAAGAGATAAAGGTGAGCTGATTTTGAGCTCCTTGCCTGTTGGACATTTGCAATGTCAAAAAATAGACAACTAGCTGGTCTAATCGAAGGGAATTTAAAGAATGGTGACAGTTTAACTGCATAATTATGGACAACTGGTTTTCCCAGAACATACAGCATTACATCTTTTCTATTTTTTCCTATCCTTTTTTGCTGGTGTTGTCCTATATTCTTTCATTTGAATGTGTTTTCTCAGTTTTATGCTACAGCCCATTGCCACACCTTGAATTTTACATGCTCCACAGTTCATGTTTTTTTTTTTTTGTTGCCAGAAATGTGTCTCAGCATATTTCCTCAATGTCATCAACTGTTTCCGAATTATTGCTAACTCCATTCATCTCCTGTAACTTTTCCATGAAAAACATTTTGTCTTCATAACATATTTGATTAGAATATGTTGTAAATTCACATTCAAATATAATGAGATGGTGTCAGATACATTTCTATGCACATTTCAGGTTCGAACTAGCACAAAAAAGTTACATATTAACTCTGCTGCAAGTATTTTATTTATCTTGTTTGTGTTCTTTTTTTTTACTCTGCAGTGAAATAAAAACTGTGTCAGATGATCCCAACAAAGCAAAGATGCACGTTGAGGAAGGCTAGTCCTCCAAACAGCATGTCTAATTAAAACTCATTCAACTTGTTCTATCATCTGCATCACAGATGACAAGTGATCAGAGAATCTCGCTCGTAATTATTATCCAGCTCTGAGTTGTTTTCCTGCTCTTCGTCTCATCTCACTTCACACTGCTCATTGCCATTCTGATTCTGCTCTTAATTGGCCTTTCATGGTTTCTGACATCTCTCTCCTGAGTTTCTGCTTGTTCCCGTTTGACCCTGGGAGGTTTAAATTGTTGATCTTATTCAAATCTGTCAGGTTTAACTTATTGCGCCGACTTCAAATTGATCAAATTGCTCTTAGATTTTTTTCTGTCTTTTTTGTTTCTAAAAATTGACTCAACTTTTTGCTTCTTCTTAGAGATGCATGTGGAGGTTTACAACCATCTTTGTATTCTGTCCTCCATCATTTCAGTTCCTCTCCACATCATCCGTCTGCTTCTCTTGCTTTTCTGGGAACTGCTGGAAGGTTTTTACTAAAACAGCAATCTGTCAGGGCCATAGGTTACATTTTGCCATCTGTTGTAAGATTAAATTAGGGGTGGTTGTGCATCTCCTATTGTTTGTGCTGCTTCTCTCCTCTATAACATTTCCTCTTGCATCAGGCCTGACATGCTGAGTGAGTGTAAAAGATGGGTAGAGAAAGGACAGAGAGGGAGAGATTACCTGGATGACAACCAAAGTCAAGATGGGCCTTTGTGCTCTGCGTGTCTGGTAGTGAGATTAGCTTGCCTTTGTTTCTATTTTCCTCCTCCCCATAGCATCAGTGGTGCACTGGAAAAAAAAAAAAAAAACACAACCACATACTTCATGTCTGACTTAAAGTATTCCTCTTTAAGTGATGCTGTGCCAGGAACTTTTATGTCACCCTATAACTTCCTCATTTAGTTCCAAATATGAGCCCTGGGACAGTGAGTGCAGTAGTGTCATTGCCAGTGCCACGGTACTGTGAGGTATGGTGTCTCACTGGGACTCCTCGGCCACTCCCAAGAGGGCTATGGCCAAATATAAGCTCTGGAGTGAACCTGAACTGAGTTCCATGAACATTTCTTCAAATTCATCCCCATTAATCATAAAGAATAAGAGAGAGGAGAAAGCAAGATGGAAGAGAGAGAAAAAATAAACATATTTCAAACCTCTTGGGCCAAAGCTGAGAGCAGCGTAGGCCCATCGCTTCTATTTGATCCATGCAAACTTCCTCATGCAAGTTGACATAAGAACACACTGCAGACATCAGGAATTGCCAGTTAGCAACATCAAAAAAGAAACAAAGCACAAGTTCTTATTTTCTCAGGTTGAATCATATTATCTGTTGTACATGTTAAAGTTTTACCAAGACCATTCATTTTACAATGGGATAATTTAGGTTGAATGGAAAAGAATCTATTTTTTTTTTCTATTTCACATCAGCATATTTTATGTTCACTGCACATATTGCATGTTTGTAACCTAAATACAGTCAGTCGATTAACCCATAAACTGCACTGATTAAGAGGGATGACTGAGATACAGGAAGACATAAGGAAAAATTAAGTAATCTAAACTTTGATTGCAGTTACAACAAATACATTCCAACAAGCATTTTTTTAAACCATATAAAGTTTCTTTAAATTGATTGGGCTCTATTCACGACTCCACGACTTCTTGAACTTAAGGTCGCTCCTTTGTTTCCTGTCTTTCATTACTGGATGACTGATTTATCCAGGTGTGTCTGACCTCAGTAACTGGCCAGAAAAACCTGGATTAATCAGTTTGTCCAATAATGAAAGACAGGAAACAAAGGAGCTACCTTAAGTTCAGGAAGTAGTTGAGTCGTGCATAGAGCCCATTGAATTGAAATAATTAAACATAATTGGATTGAATTGAAATAATGAATTGAACTGAACTGAACCGAATCGAATAGAATCGTATTGAATCGAATTGAATTGAATTGAATTAAATTGAATTGAATTGGCCATAAGGCTATTTTAAATTTACTCAGTCTGATCTCATTTCCAACTTTTTCCTTAGATTTAACTGTTTTAATCAGTTTCTCAATGCTAAGGATAACTCCAAAGCACCACTCGTGTCAGAAGTGTTAATTTTAAAATCTTAACACTTTAAGACATTAAATTAGTTAATTTTGGTTGTTAATCTACTCATTGTTGCCATTTTAGCGACTTTGTCGCTATATTCAGCAACTTTTCAGACCCCTCTAGCGACTTATTTTCAAAATAGCACCTAGCGACAAATCTAGCAACTTTACCTGGTGATCATGGAGGTAAAGTTTATATTGCTCCACCCGTTAATCGGGAGCTGCCTCCCGTCAGCCCCTCCCCTCCCCTCCCTGTTTCCCGGCACTCACTCACACCTCCTGCTGTCCTTTTGCAGACAGCAGCGTGAGATGACCACGCCTCCTCATCCAGATTATTTCCCATGATGCCTTGTGGCACAGCCTGGTCGTTTTTGCACCATGACTCAAATGTGTATGTCACCCCTTCAGTATCCTTGTAAATGAGCGTTGTAGCATGTCATGAATAAACAAATGAAATGCTAGCATACTGCCCATGCACAAAATCAATTGTTTGGTCTGGTGACATCATTTAGCGACTTCTGGTGACTTTTGGGCTAGCCAATAGCAACTTGTCTCCATGAAAGGTTGGTAACAGTGAATCTACACTGTTTTTGAATTTTTGAGCTGCATATTAACACCTATTCTGCACTCTCCTGACCTAATTGCCCTTGGAAAAGATATTTTGCACACTCAAAAATAGAGGTACCAGTTTGTACTTAAAAGGGTACAAAGCTTGTCACTGGGGGTGTTCCTTTTTGAAAAACATTTCTGTACCTTTCAGTTCTGGTCCATTTTTGTACCTTCTCAATCTACCAGTTAAAGTTCAATTAAACCAATTTAAAATGTTGAATAAAAGTCAGTAAAATTGAGATTATGACAACAATCAAAGATGCTAATAATAAATTACTATTATATAAATATTAGGCCAACACATATAATATGATTATTGCTATGATTACCATGATTATTATGAAAATCATAATATCTATAATTGTACTACTGTTTAGAGGTACTGCTAATTATAGTAAGTGTACAAGCTACACACATTTTTCAATGCTGCAGGTACACTTAGGGTTGAAATGGTACAAAATTTGTACTTTATATTACTTTGGATCCTTTTCCATAGTTTAAAGGTACACTTATGGCATAATAGAGACCTATTTTGTACTTTTGAGAGGACATATGTAAAAAAAATGTACCTACAGGTAGAGAAATGTTCCTGTCTCGTATCTCTATTTCTGAAAATGTGATTTCAAAAGAATTTTAATCTAGTTAAATAAAGGTTTAATAAAAATGGATAAATAAATGAATAAAAATTTCCTGAGCTGGTATCATATCATTTTTATATTTTGACTCCCAACATAATACAGAAGTTAGGTTGAAGTAAGGGACGCAAACATAAAGACAGGTTTAGAACAAAAAGATGGGTAAAAGAGAGAAATAAAAGAAGGAAAAATAGACTTAAATCGAGCTTGAAAGTAAGACCCACTTTTATTTATCTATCCACATCTGACCTCTAACACAGACCCTTTTTCTTACGACAGGTGGACGTATTTATTGTTGACGTGTACGCTTAACAATGTTGATGATGTTCCTCCACAGAAGGTTACTAGCAATATACAGCGTTTGAAAAGCTCCATGTGTGTTAGAAAGTGAAAGAGCTTCCCAGACTGCTGAAAATAGATGCACAAAGTTCCTGACTGAGCATGAGTTTGGCAAGTTTGGAATGAGCATGTGTTGGTGTCTCATAATAATTACAGTGTGTACAAAAATGCTACTTAATGTTTATTCACAAAATTCCCACAAAACAGACTTTCAAGGTTGAAAATGCTTGTTTCTTTGAAAACAGTATGAATGATTGAAATGATAATTTGTTCAGCATTCCTGAAGAAAGCAATAACAACGTAATTCATGGCATCCTTTATCTGAACAGACGCGTATGTATTTATTAAACAAATGAATTTCATCAGGAATGGCCATTTTTCACACACCACTGTAATGCTACTACCTTTATGGGCTTTTTTCCCAATCTAACACCCTCCTCTCATTTTTGCAGATGTGTTATGTGCTTCAGCTGCTAAATGACGGGGAAACAAGTCTGCATGAAATGGACTGGCCAAATGGAGCTTGGACCTCTCCCTGTCTGTCCAAGCAATTAGGGAACAGATTGGCCTGGGCACAAATAACGACACAGCACAGTCCAACACCTCAGCTGCATATGATGACATGAATGAAGACACATGAACAAGCAGACCAGATTTATAGTATGCATATAAAATTTACACACCATATGCCCACAAAGAGCAGATATGTTGAAACGCATGGACACAGAGGTTTGTGAAATGCAATAAAGGCGGGGATGACTCGAAAAGACAGAATGTACACTTGCATGAGCACAGTGGAGAGAATTAGGGATGCAAGCACAGAAGCAGTAAAGCTGTGTGAAATTAACTAAAAATGATAGGAAACCGCAAAGAAATTGTTTTAACCGCATTAAATAAAGAATATAAATGCCAGTGTGATGGCAGAGGTGGGCTGAAAGAGGAAAAATGAGAGGGTCTGAAAGAGAAAATGAGGCTGTAAAACCACACACACACACCACACACACACAGGCCGACCCTTTCAGTGACATCTGGACAGAGGTAATAACACGGTGCAGAATGGCATCCCAGAGAAACTACATATTAACACCCAGCTAGTGGCATACTAATGGCCGCGTTTCCCAGTTAAGATTCTTCTTTGGATTAAAGAAGGCCTCAAGGAAGCTCTTCCCAACAAAGGATCGCAAAGATACGCCCGTTTCCCAGATTGCTTCTTTCGCGCGTTCTTATTTCCTGAGAAACGTCTTTGCTACGCTACATCTTAAGAAGGTCCTAACAGAAGCTATCCACTTCCGGGGGTGCTGAAAAAAAAGCAGTCGAGGTCAGGTATATCGATCAACACCATTCATTTAGTGTGGAGGTTATTTTCCGACGCTGATATTGAGCCCATTTATACGTTTATGTGTTTGTGCAAGAAGACAAACTGTTAAAAATATGCATGTGATTACCAGTGATTGCAAATATTCATTGAAAAGCTCATTGTATATTGTGTAATTGGCCAAATTGTGCTAAACAGGTGTAGGCGATTGGAAATTTACAGATGCCCCATAAATAATGGTCATTCTGACGCTATTTGTTGACGTAATGGCTGAAGGGAACCCCGCCAAGAGGATTCCTGAAACGTGCGTGTGTGTCATATCGATGCTCAGTAGTAGAATCGGGAAACGGTGGCTAGGTGATTGAAACACTGAAAAAGGGTAACATTTTCTTGTTCGCAAAAAAATAGATCAACTCCTGGAACTCCTGACAAGGTTCAGCCAAAAACGATATGCACCAAACTTTCAAAAACTTTTTGTCGGGTTACTGTTGTCTGGGGAAATCTTGGAGGATGTAATCACCTACACACATCTTATGTTAAATGAGCTCCACATGGCAGCATTTGGTAAATGGGCGACATACTGTATCTGGTGCGTAAAGTGTGCGTCCAGGATGACGCACGTGCATTCAACAAACAGTAATCCCGCAAATGGTTGACGTGACTTAATAAAGAATGGCTTGTTCTGCCACTCACTCGTGCCCAATTCTTCAAAGGCCTGCGTAAACGCAAAGTAATGGGAATGCTCCACATATTACACTGAGAGGTTGTGTTTGCCATTTTTGAATCACTGCCCAGTGCCACCTATGATTTTTAACATGACCTTTGTGCTGAGGTTGGCAGAGAAAGGTAGTCAGGGGGACCTAAATAGGTGGTTCGGGTGGTACTGAAGTGTTTTATAGTTCAATATCAAAGTGTGGCCGGAGGGGGTGGTTTGGTGACTGGAGGGGTGGTTTGGTTTGGGGGTGGTTTGGTTTGGTTCTCTGCACAGACATCTGATGCGGGTCTGATATGGGTATGCGTAAATGGCCATGCTTTTATTGAGCGAAGCAGGTGCATCTCATCATGAACAGCTGACAAATGCGTAAATATGACGTGAGTCCTCATAGATTGCGTATAATTTGCGTACAATTCCTACCGCAATGTTTTTGTTTCTGTGGTTGATACACACAGGCCTATCTTGCCATAATGATTAAACTTAACCACAATATTTTCTGTCATTCACTCGGTAACTACAGTTTTCTTCCATCATAGATGATTGACATTATGACATGAGTGAGAAAACATGACTCAAAATACAACAACTGATCCGTGAATAGGTCCATTTTTAATAATTTCCATTTTCTACTTTTTTTTCATGGGAAATAGTGTCGTTTCCAAAAGTGACCAGTAGATGGGCCTGTTGTTCCCTTAGCAGGGGGGAACGTTAAAGAAGGTTCGAAAGAGTGGGTCTGGCCGCTCCTGAAAATAAAGAAGCTCCTGAGTTAAGAGCGCATCTGGGAAACGCAACGTCCAAACAAGGCACCTTTAAGAAGTGACTTAAGAAGGACCTCAGCGTTAAGAGTGTCTTAACTAATCTGGGAAACGCGGCCAATGGCAGTTATCATGGACACTCTGCTCAGCTGTCCCACAAACAAACCAAGACAGAAGCAGGAAAGTGGAAATAAGAGAACAAAACATAGAGGATATAGTAATCTTCTTATGAGGCAAATTATTCTAGAGACTACTCTGGCTTCATTAAATTGCATTATCTTTATAAATAGAATCAATAAAGAAAGCAAAAACTTATTTCAATTACTAGATCATGGTTTCCAAACTGGGGAGCCAAAAAAGTTAAGGAGGGTTATTTGCGAGTAGATGCCAGTTTGCTTGGGGTGGCGCGTTTGTTGCATACCAGCCCCAGTCGAACATCTTGCTACCACTAAATGATAATCTTGTTTGTGAGGATGGTACCTCCCATTTGCGAGAAAAGAGCTCATTCCACTTTATCACTCAGGATTAAAAACTAGAAGTGGAGCGTATTAAACGTGCAAAAAATACAAACTATGTTATTCAAAATGGAAGAAAAATGATGCAGATGAACAGGTGCTCTTCAACTGGATTAGACGCCTGTAGTTTTTTCCTTGAGCGATATTCGGGTACCTATCCTCCCCAGGAGATCATCAAACTTGGAACAGATGAGTCTGAAATACCCTGGAAGCTGTCATCATCCAGATGACACTCCTGGAATAGATGATGAAATTCACCGAGCTCTGGAGTATCTGATGGACCCAAACACGTCTGCGTCTTCAGCTTTCCAACTCTCTTGAAGTACTCAGAATAATCAGGTCTTGCTCTGTTACATAATACTTGAATGAGCTGAATGACCACAAACAACCTTCCCAGTCCTGAAAGTTATACTTGACGTTAACTGAGTGTTATATTCTCATTATAAATAATTTGTTCCATTCTCACAAACATACGCACAAATTAAGCGAGGAAGCATCCTGTCTCTGGGCGTTTAAATGTAGGCGTGTATCCGAATGGACGCTTCTGCTGTGAACACTGGGTAACAACAGCATAGATATCCTATAATCACTTGATATGAGACGTGAGGGCGTTTTGAACGTCCATGATGGTAGCCATCTTGCCATTGTCAGCTCGCCCACTCATAACATTGATTTAATGTTGCATGTACTTTATAAATTACCATAACTTGCTCAATTTACAATCTTTTTTCAAATGCTTTGGTTTGTAATAAACATCAGAGATGTAGTTGTGAATCTGCGTACTTTTCAATAATTATTACTATAGGTTTCTAGAGCAGAGCTATATCCACGGACTTTCATATGAAAATAACCTGATGGTAGCAATGAATATAATAGGAGGTATTTATGTGAAATCAATATTTAAGCCACTAGAACTAAAAACAACATGGCAACATGATATTTATATACCCCTTTAACAGCACAATCTGTTGCTGACTAAACCGTAAAATAGAAAACAAAATAAAACAAACCATCAACCCAGAGATTAGAACCCTAAAACAATATTTGTGGCTCCAAAAGTTTGGTATAATTTTTGATAAGCATGCAGTTTCATAACTACATCTCTGACATTTGTAACAAACCAAAGTGTTTGAAAATGGGTTGCAAATTGATCAAGTTATGGTTATTTAAAAAGTACATGTACCATTAAGACAGTATAATGAGTGGGTGAGATGACTGGCAAGATGGCCGCCACTGTGGACATTCGATTGGCAAGCAGCAGCGGTGGCATGTCTAGCGTTTATATAGGATATTTATGAACAACAGCACATGGAGACTCATCCTGATAACCAAGAAAATCTGGATCATTGTTGTCAATGAAAAGGCTTGTGGAAAAAGTTTGGGAACCACCAAACTAGATCAACCCAATGGAAGTCAATAAGCAAAAATCATAAGTTTTTCAAATAAAAACAACATATCAGGTTTCTCATCAGTGCAAAAACCACAAAGGGATCTCCAAGGATGTGTTCACACTGTGGCTGTTTGGTCCGCTTTAATTCGCTTTAGTTCGTTTGGTGCTGTCTGAACACCAACCACACTCTGGTTTGAACCAAAGAAGCAGACTCTGGTTGGGGTCTCGGTTCACTTGGAATTGGACTACCCAGCTCATAGACATTCAGCGCACCTAATGGAGGTGATGTTTGCCAACTGCTGTAAAGCATCAAGAAGAACAAGTAGAAGGAAGTGAACTAGATTATCATTCGGGTAGGAGGGGGAAAACAAAGCAAACAGCGCCTGCTCAAAGAAGCCGAGGTCAAAACAACAACAAACAACTGGAAAATGTGGAGACAGAGATGGAGGTGACTAATAATAAGAAGCTGAAAGATTTCCACATTAATCACAGAGTCTAGTTTCCTTCTTCGTGCTGCTTTTTCATCACTGATCAGTGGTGGGGAGTATCGCCCCCTATCAAGCAATTGTTTTAACTATGGTGTTTCAACCAGGCGGTTTGTGCCGCTTCAGTTACTGTAGTTTCAACACAAACTGAAGCAAAGAAATGTGAAATTTTTCAGAAATCCCCACCGAATCAGACAGGCTTCCTATCAGGGCTTCGAATGCACCCTAAGAGCACCAATGGTAAAAAGCACGAGTGTTTATTAAAGGTCATGAGAGGGTGTCACTCTTCTCGTATGTACAGTACAGTGATGTGTTTTTCCTCCTCATTTTTTATTTCACGGTGTTAATGGCATTTGCCATCTCGCTGGGCAGAAACACTTTGTGCTTACGATTTTTTCTGCAGGTCACTGCACAGAGCAGTGAACACAAGAAAACCAACTGCTCAAAGTCCCTGTGTTTTTAACACCTACAGTGTGCATACTCGTAGAAGTGTGTGTCCAACTTATATAGAAAAACAAAACATGCAAAAATATGCATTTACTTTAGAGATCAGTGCATTATGTTGCACTGTCAGGAAATCCTTTCATAGGGGTTGTGCATGGGTTAGTCCAGGAAGAGAAAGCTAAAAACCTGTGTGCATTTTTTTGCGCTGTTTATTAAGGCTAAAGCCTTGGCAGAAATATGGGAACTAGACTTTCATGGAGCATGCACTTCTATACATAAATTTAAATACAGAAATTGATTTCTAAACCTGATATTTACATCCAGAAACTTCCCTTTTCATGTAGGCTACAGTAAAATGGGCTAAACTAGATTAGCACAAGATTGTATGTCAGGAATTCAGTAACTAATAGTAATTAACTTAATTTCATAGCCAGATGCACAATATACTCACTTTTGTAATAAATTGATGGAAAATTTCTACAGCAGGACTGAAACCGAAAGTCAGATTCAGTCTGTTAAATACACATAGTTTAATAAGGAAAAAAGAAGCAAAGACTGCAAAACAAATTAGCATACTTTGGACAAAATTAATATATAATTTGGAGACACTTCTGTCATAAAAAAAAAAAAAAAATCACGCTCTTTATCTGAGCAAAACAGCTAAACAGGGAAAGTTAACTTTGTCATTTTTAGTCTTTGAAGTCATCTTTCAAATCCTGCTTATTTGTATTTTGGGAAATTAGGTTCTGAACAGCATTTTTTTCCCCCTTTACTTCAAAAACTCCCTGTCTAGTTGAAAAGATCAGTAAGAAGAAGGAAGGAAACTAACAAGAAAGAATGTCTCCACAGAAGTGAAAAAAGAAAAAAAAAACTCCTAATCCACTGCAAAGTCCATGTTTGATTACATGCATTAAGGTATTTATATCAAAATAGATGTGCTGTGTTTTTCGTTTTTTAATGCCTCACAATGTGCGTTTGTCTACTTGTTTTCCCAATTTAAAGGGATTTTTGGAGCAAATTGTTTTTGGATCTGTGTGTATTTAAAAAAGCGAATGTGGGGGTGATTTTGATGCACTACTGAGGGCTTTAATCTTTTGTAGATAACAGAAAAATGGCAGCAGGCCTCCATAACAACACAGCATATAAATCTATGCTAAACTTGAACATAAATAAAACAAATCACATTAGACTGTTGAGCCTAGCGTGGCCTTCATCCGTGCATCATTTGTAAGCATTTCATCACCACACTAAAGAGCAAATAACTTCAAGGCTATCCAACATCAATGACTATATGTCAGTATTCGTATCTTTTAATAAGTTCTGCATTCCTGTATATGTGTTTATGGTGATTATGTTTCCAAAGTTGATTTGGGGGAATTCCAGCTTATGCAAAGCTAAATAATTCAATCCTTAATCCTGAATCTATAACCTTGAACATGTTGGCTGAAATGGACTTTAGATGAATATTGAAAATGAAATAGAAATAAATATATATCTACATAAAGAAAAAAGAGACAGAAGGTAAAAATGCCACAATGAAAATTGAACTTCATGGTGTATTCTGTTTGAATTCTGATGTTTTCATGGGAAAAAAAAATCAACCAGAATGCCTCAAGTTGGATCTCTGTCTCAGAAAGTCAAGAGTGGGAGTGTCATCTTGTAGAGGGAAGATGTGGAACAAAAAGAAAGAGAAAAAAGATTTTAATTGAACCGCATTGCTAAATGGAAGATTTAAAAGGATACCAAGGATACTTCTTGATGTATTGTAGATTGTTACATGTTTATTTAATGGGGATCACATGTAGTAGAATTTACAGTATGAGCCCCTAAATTGATGTGCTTTTAGTAGGGATGTCCGATATTATCGGCCAATTTATGTGATATAGGAAAGATCGGTATCTGTTTTTTGGACCTATATGTTTACTAAAGAAATCTTGCAGCATTTCGTAACAGAACAACAAGATCTTGTGAGTTTTCACTCCATCAGCACCGCTCCAGCATGTAGAAAAGTCCCTGTAATCCTGGAAGAACTTCATATCCCAGCATTCCTTTTAGAGTCATGTGACTAAGCTGCTTATAATATGTCTGGTTTTAAGTTGTTGGTTAAGTTACCAAGTTGTCAGAAACATTATAATTAGCCACATGTTAGCTAATACCTGCTAGTATCTGATATGTGGCAGCCAGATATCCAAAATCAACACCTCTTGCTGAGTTAAGGCTACAGTATTTTGGGATCTTTGCTCTCAGAGCAGAATATAGTTGCATTTCTTAAAATATGAGAGACAACCTCACAATTGTCTGCATATATCGGCATTGATTGATATTGGATATCAGAAATTTAGAGTTGGACAATATTGGATACCGGTGAAAAGCCAACATCGAACATCCCTAGCTTTTAGGAATTCCTTCAAACTTGGCACTAACGGACATGTTCAACATATGGCTCTAATGCTTATAAATTAAATAAATATAAATTAAATCTTAAAAAGCAATCATTATGTTGTAGTGAGGTTTTTTTCTTCTTTTAATGTTTTGTAAATCAGTAATTATCAGCCAAACATGACTCTGCTATAGACCTGAAGAAGCCTCTCACTATTGTTACTGCATTGTGTAGATGTGGTGTACAGTATGCATGTGTGGTGAATTGTTTTATAACACTCCTCTCTGGACAGTCAGCTCCAGTCCCAGCACAGGGCCAGCCTTCTGGCTGAAAAGTTTGTTCACTTTCTGTAAGGCTTTGGTTCTGATGCTATTGCCCCAACAGATGGCTACATAACAGATTGTATTTTCCACAACAGACTTATGGAAGATATGCAACATCTTGGTGCAGACATTGGAGGATCTCAGCTTCTGCAAGAGTTTGAGTTTATTTTAAAAGGAACAATGCATATAATGTACACAGATGTATAGTAAATAATAAAAATATATAAGATTATAAAAAAAGCTATAGAGTCTGTTATTTCCCTTTATGTAGATATCCTCAGTGTTAAATTTTGTTGTTGAGCTGGTATATACAGTAGACTCCTCTACCACTTCTACCTCCTCTCTGAAGATCTAAAATAGTGCTTTGCTCACTCTTATTCCTCCTGAAATCAATTTTTTTTTGATTTGGGTTTAAAATGAGGTGATTGTTTCTGCACCATCCTACAAACTGACTTACCAGCTCTCTGTACTCGGCTTCTTGTCCATCACCGATACACCCCACAACTGCAAAGTAATCAGAGTATTTCCACAGATGACAGGACTCAGAGTTGTACTGGAAGTCTGAGGTGTACAGTGTGAAGAGAAATGGTGAGAGTACAGTTCCTTGTGGTGCTCCAGTACAACCTTTCAGTCTAACAAACTCTGGTCTGTTTGTTAAGTAATAATAATCCTTCAGAGCACAGGTGTCAAACTCTGGTCCTCAAGGGCAGCTATTCTTCAGGTTTTTGTCATTTCCCTGCTCCAACACAACTAAATGAAATGAACAGATAATTGCAAAGACCTTGACAACAAGCTCCGTTTGATTTGAATCGGGTGTGTTGAAGCAAGTAAGCAACAAACACCTGCAGGATAGCAGCCCCTCGAGGACTGGGGATTTACACTTCAGCAGCCAAGGTATCTAATTGTAAGTTCTGGAGCTTCTCACTCAATAATCCTCACAGCTGCCTGTCTCGTTTAGATGTAAGTTGGCTGTAATATTAGTCCATCATGATAAACAAACAAATGTATCCTGAAAGGTGTTCACTTGCTTACTAAGGTGAGCCAAAAACAGTCTGAAAGAATGTCATGATATATGATGTGAAGATTGGTCTGTGGTCATTGGGGCAGGTGGTTGAGATTTTTCAGATTCTCAAAACAAGGCAGAATGTTTCACACAGCACAGGAATTTTATCCTAACTCAGATTCATGTTAAGGAGGTGCTCTCAAATCCAACATAGTTGTTCTGCACAGGTCTAATGAACCCTGGGGCTGACACCATCTGGACCTGCAGCCTTGTTCCGGTTCAGTCTCTCCAGCTGCTTCTTCACTTGACTGCAACATATGCATGCACTGTATGTTGCACATATTGTGCAATGACTCAAATTATTTTTGCACACTAACTTTCAGGATGCACTTTTGTTAAAGGATAACTTTCTTTTTTTTCAACCTGGACCATATTTCTCAGAGTATATACCTGCATTTATTCACTGGTAAAGTTTCTGCATCACTTTGAGTCCTTCAGAAAAGTTACTATGTTAAGTCGCCCTTCAGTGCACGTCCGGTAAAATGGGAGATACGGGGCAGCCACTATATAAGACATTATCTGCAGCAAAACTCCTTGATTTTCGCCAATACTTTAAGTATAATGAACGAACGAACGAGTACTTTTGTCCTGAGTGTCCAGATTTAGCTTTCCATTAGTTATCAGGGTGTTCTACACACTTGTCAGGGCCGTGCGTTCACGATGCGTGCTTCCGTAGCACAGCTGAGAAGAGCAGCTGCTACCCAGACAACAACAAAAACAAAATTTGCGAAACTCTGAACTCACAGGACAATAGTATTCGTTTGTTCGTTCATTCTACTTAAAGTACTGGCGAAAATCAAGGAGTTTTGCTGCAGATAATGTCTTATACAGTGGCTGCACCGTATCTCCCACTTTACCGGACGTGCACCAAATGGCGACTTAATGTAATATCTTCCGAAGGACTCAAAGTGATGCCGAAACTTTACCGGTGAGTAAATGCGTGTACTATTTATTTTTCTTATATATAATCCTATATATTAAAATAATCGACATTATAATTTCAAATTACTCTACTTTATATTTAATCTATTTATCATTAATCACCCAATCTCCCCCTCTTTCTTAATTTTTCCTTCCTCCCTTTTCTTTCTTTTTTTCCTCATCCCCCAGATTAATTCAATTTTAATCCCTTTGGTCCCCTTGTTTTTGTTTTTGTTCTCTTGTTTTTTTTGTTGAATTGTTTGTCTCCACAATTACCTGCCCCCTTCATCCTTATAACTCTTTTTCTCTTCTTCCCCACAATCCCAATTTTTATTAGATCAAGAGTGATCTTCTCTAATCCCTCTCTTGGTCAGATTGTTATTATTATCATTATCTTATCATTCATTTTCACCCCCCCTCCTCCCAAACTCAATCAAATTAATTAAATTTTCCACTTTTTTCCCTTATCCTTCAATCTTTCTTTCTCACTCATACTATTAAATTTTCTCTTTCCTTTGTTTTTTTCTTTCCTTCTTAATACTTTTTTTTATTTATTTTTTTTTTCATTATTTATTTTTTTTATTTTTTTTTTTTATTTTTTTTTTTTATTTTTTAATTTCTATAATATAATTAATTAATACTTTTTTTTTTTTAACTAAATACCTCCTCAATAAATTTTTTATTTTTTTTTTTTATTGTTGTTTTTTTACTCAAAATTTTCTTGTATATATAATCGTAGAAATAAGGTCCAGGTTGAAAAAAAAGAAACTTATCCTTTAAATCCGTCATTTTGTTAAGATGTGTGATGTGTTTTTATTTTTTCTGCAAAGAATATAACTTTAAAATGAATGTCTTTAACAACAGACTTTTTTTCCTGTTTTCATTAATTAATCTTAAGATTCCTTTTTTATCTCTCTGCTGTTTGTGCTGACTAAGAACCATAATTGTCATGTGCCCAGAATTCCCATGTATAAATGGCAAATAAACTTATTTAATGACTGATTGAAACTGAACAGAATTGAATTTAAAAAGCTGCTTTATAGGTTTTTTTTTTTTTTTTTTTTCCTCTAATTTGGTTCAACTTAGGATTTAGTTTGAAGGTAACCCGTTTCGAACTGATGATAAGTAGGAATGATGGCCTTAACTTGGGAGGCAAAAAAAAGGCCCTTCTTTATTTCCTTTTATAGCTGTCCATGTATTGTACAAATCTATGTGTATATCCCCTCGCTGATTTTCTTTCTATCTCTATTCATTCAAATGAGGTTCATAGTCATTCCGGTTCCCTGTCATCACAGACCTTCTGTCCCCAAAAGTCCACATGGAGATTACAATCAGAGGCTTGTCATGTTTAATTTTAGAGGCGATTTGTCCCCATTGCCATCTCTCCATTTCCTCCTCATTTCATTCACTTATGTCATTGTGATCAAAGGCGTTCACCTCAGTTTCCGTGTTATAAAGGAAAAGGACAGGTATTTACCCTGGCGCTTTCCATAAGGCACACCCGACAAGCTCATATCAGCATAAACAGGGGAATGAAACACTGTGCAGGGTGTATTATTGGACGATATTTCTACATTACTTTTGTTTAAAAAAAAGGATCAAATGCGAGTCGATGATTTGAGGCAAAACAGTGGAAAGACATATCTTGCTACTAGGAATATAAAAATAGAAACTAAATAGCTAAAAGAATGAGGAAAGAAAAAAAAAGAGAAAA
This sequence comes from Atherinomorus stipes, assembly GCA_023101725.1. NCBI lineage: Eukaryota > Metazoa > Chordata > Actinopteri > Atheriniformes > Atherinidae > Atherinomorus > Atherinomorus stipes. The sequence continues at coordinate 259,304 of JALJCO010002057.1, read as the reverse complement.
TAACTGCTTGCTTGGTATGTTTAGTGATCATTTACTCTCTGCAGACAAAAGGTCAGCAAACGGTTCAGCGGCCCAGAGGCCAAACCTTTGGCTCCATTCAAAACTGATGTCATGCGAAAGGGCATGAACTGTGATTAGAGCCCGCTAGTTGAAATATGTCTCTTAAGGCACAGCTTAAAGGCCAGCAGGGCTGTCATCTCATCTGGTCAGTCGTTACAAGAGCTTCTGAAACAAATGCAAACTTTGAATCCACAGTAAAAAGAGCTGGGGGTTGTGCTCCGAGAAAATAAAACCTCAGAAGCTGTGCGAGGCACCCGACTGCAAACTGCAAAATCAAGAGACCCAAAGATGTCTGGTTGTGCAAAGAGAAAAAGAAATGAAGCAAAAACAAAAAAAAAAAGTAGGATATAAAGAGAGATAGCTGGTTACATGAAAAGAGGAAACGCTGCTGTACAAATGCACACAGTCATTTAAAAAACTTTGCTTGGTGACCTTGTTTTTGACAGATCTCCCTTTTCTCTAGGACATGCTCACACTCTCCTAAATATGAAGCATGACAAGCGGAACTGCACCAACTGCAGTTTTACTTTGCCGCATGCTGTCTAAACATTAACAAAACTGACGTGGTTGTGGTCATAGCTGTGCTCTCTTAAACTGACCTTCTTAAAGGAGATTCACTTCAGATCAGATTATTACAGTATGATCTGCTTTCAGGTCATCACTGTGTAGCTGCAAAGCATTTTCCTTTTAAATTTAACCAGCAATTATTATCTATTTACCGACAATCCATTCATTCGTACAAAACTGTGCAAGATATGTTAAAAACTGCTTCTGCACATTAAATGGAAAAGAAGAGCTTTGATTGCTTATCAAAATGAAAATTGTACTTTAATAACTAACATAACATTAAGCAGTCATCGTATTGCAGCCACTTATTCCTTTAATTATTTACACAATTCACTTCTAGTTCCTATCTTGAGTTTTAATACTTCACTTTTTCACTGCAAAAAAAAGAGATTTTGTCACATCTGATTTTCTCAATTTTACAAGTATGATTCATTAAGAAGGGAGGTGTACAGTAATCCATTCAACGTGTCATGGTACCAGATAAAATACCTCAACTTGATGATAGTGGGATCAAAGATAATAACCTAAAATTTAATCTAGAAATCAAAAGACGCACAGACAATTCATCATTTCTCCTAAATCTCCTAAAAGGTGAAAATGGAGAGACAAACATTTTCATTAGTCCACTAAATGACACCACATCTCCCTAACAAGAACGGCTTTGACGACATGAAAAAGCAAAGTCTGCTTCCAAATCTGTTTTAAATGATCAACTACGTATGTTAGAGAAAACTCGAGGGAAAAGATGAAACACAGAGATTTTATGGCCAGAAGCTTCCATAAGCCCTCATGCCCAACAGCTATAAGGCGGGTTTTGATTGAAGGAAACCTGTGCCTTTTCTGAGGGAGAACATTAGAAGGGGGGGGGGGGTTGACAGAAAACCTTTCTGATCTTATTGCAGTCTTTGAGGATAACAAGATCTCACCCTTTGAAATAATAGCTAGTCGATATTGAAAGCTATATAAACGTATACCTTTGAGTTTTCCCTCAAGTCCTACATGAAACTCACTCCAGTATCTTCATTTGTTTAAAGCTGTGATTGACCATGATGTCAAAAGAAGTTATGCAAGTTGAATCGGAGTCAAACTGTTCTTTGCTGATTGATCCAACACTCATGTATGGCTTAGCTGAGTTGCTCTAAGGGCCAGACCTACCAAAGGTTTGCATATACAGTATAAATATGTTAGCTATCTCATTGCTCATGCAAAAATAAAGGACAAACTGATCTACTAACAGCATGCAAAAAGGGTTTGGTCTTTCAAATGTGCTAAATAGCGCCTCTTTTTCATTCAAGGGTGCCTGCAGAATTTTTTTTTAGGGGTGGCCCCAGGGTGGCCAGGGAAAATAGCAGGGTGGCCAAGTAGGATAACTTTTGTTTCTTCCAACCTAGACTTTATTTCTAGGAATTTATATGTGCATTTACTCACCAGTAACATTTCTGCATCACTCTCACTCATTTGGATGCTACTGTATTCAGATTAGTCATAGATCCGCGTATATCAATAAAATGGATGTGAGGGAGAATGAATGGGCCTCTATATAAGGCATTATGCAGCAAAGTTCCTTAATTTCACCAATACTTTGCAAAAACTCAAATCTCACCAAGTGTAGTTTTCTAATTTCTAGTCAAAATATCTCATCACATTCAAAGTAAGACAAAATCACCTAAAGAGAAGCATTTCAGTGAGATATAGGAACTTGTTTTAAGACAAATGCATCTTATTTCAAGAAATCTTATAAGAAAATGTCACTTGTTCCATTGGCAGAATTTTTTTTTTTTGGGCTTATTACATGAATAAAAAAAATAAAAAAACTACTGCAATGACTATGAAATATACAGGGCGTTTACATGCAATGGTGCATGTGTTGGGAGGGGAAAATGTAAATATGTTAATTTCGCACTACCTTGCTGGTTTTTTATGTCTATTTTTAGTACGTCTGAAAAGCAGGAAACTTGCAGCTTTGCACACAAAAGGCCTTCTGAGAGGGACACTCCTGGACATGCACAAATCTGATTCAAAATAACTTTGCATGACAGTGAGGACATTGTTGAATTCAATAAAAACCAACCCTGCAAACACCACTATTTAATAAGGGTTTAAAATATTCTGGACAAATGAAACAAAGTTTCCAGCCACTGTGGAGCTTAATGAGAACTGAAGCTGCATTAGTTGTGTCTTTTTATGTCCCCTTTTTGCCAACGTCACACTTGGATTTTAGCGGGTGGACAGGATCACATGGCAGTGCAAACCTCTGAAGTCGTTGGCATTGTGCCAAAGTGCGCATCTCGTGCATAATTAACACCATGTCAGTGACCATGTTCGACGCTGCAGACACTTTCATATGTTCAGCAACTCCTGATTCATGTGCTCATAAACTGGCCATTTCTAAGACTTTAAATTTTTATATTCATCATACTTTTTCTAAATTATATTTTCATTTCCCTCCTCCACTAATATCTCCATCTGTGGGTTGTTTTTCCAATCGCCACACTGCAAACCTAAAAACATGTAAAACCCTCATTTATATAGGGGCGTTTCTAACATGTTTGCACCCGCTGTCATTTATGCAATCGTTCTTTGTAAATCACCCGCAAACCGGGGTTCAGTGCCTTGTGCAAAATTCTAGATTGCACGGGCAAATTACTACATGCAAATTTGGATCCTAGTAGATCCAGCTCTAAGTCTTTGCTGAGTCTCTTTTTTGGTAACTACAAATAAATGACCCACAAGAAAGAAAACTTCATAAGAATACAAAATAGTTTTGGGCATTAAACCCAAGGTAGTCCAGGGGACTCGGTTCAGTTGAGCGGGGATTTCTGAAAAATCTCACACCCTTCTTTTTCTTGGTTTGCGTTCAAACTGCATGTAACTGAAATCGACCAAACCACCTGGACATCATCACATTGTTAATGCTAAGTGGCAATACTCCCCCAAAACAACCTCTGAGCAACTAATGAATATGCCAGAAAAAGAAGAAAACTGGGCTCCTTGATTGGCCAGGACAGAAAGGGGATCTTTTTCCCACCTCTCATCATTTCTCCATGTCTGTCCACAAGCCCACAAGACATTTTCCAATATTTTTTGTTGTTGTTTTGACCTTCAAAGTCTGTTTTTCCTCTTACCTAGACACTACCTTCTTCTTAACCTGTTTAAAACCACCTGGGCGCCGGCGCCCAGGCTGTGTTTTAGTCACACTTTTCTAATTTATATTTTCAGAAACTAGAAGGTGTAAGCTTTCAAATGATGTCTCACACAAGTAATTTGGCCTTACAGTTCCTCTGTTATTTGCATTTCCATTTGGGTATGCAAAATAGGCGAGGACTACTTAAAAAGGTGGGAGTTAAGAGGTTAATGCTTTATTGTGGTTGGAATATATCACTTCCTTTTTGGTCGAATGGATAGTCTGTTTGGAAGAGTACCAAGACCCCTGGACCAGAGTCTGTTTGTTTGGTCTGCATCATGATGCAGTTGGTGTTCACACTACACCAAATGAATCATATGGAAGCGGTCCATGGTCCGTTTAAAGCAGACCAAACAACCGGAGTGTGAGCACACAATAGCAGTTGAAAAAAAGAGAAAAACTCAATTAACGTGCATGTGGTGACAACTCTGTGACAGCAGACTTGTTTCCCCATCCCTCAATCTCAGGAGCCACCTTTAGATATCCGGCAAAACCTTGTGATCTTTTTGTCATTGACCATTACTGATGTGTAAATTTACCTCCCCACTGACTGAGACTTTGTTGGGCGCATCAACAAACACTGAGGAATGGATGCATGTCCACATACTGGCTCACCCTCATTTAACTACCCTGATAATAATTGCATGACAAACACAACAAAAAGCAAACACTGGCAGAGAGAGATGGCAAACAAAGTGTGCAAGTAATTAATCACTAATGTGACTACAACAGAAACAGAGTGGGTGAGGTGTTAGTATTCAAAATTGTGTGACCTTGGGAAACAAAAAAGCCTTTTAAATCTGGTTGTGTTGATAGCTCTATAAACTCAACATTTTCTTGCTTTTAGGTAATTAATAATTCTGTCACTGGATCAAAACCAGCCATAAATAGAATAGAATAGAATAGAATAGAATAGAATAGAATAGAATAGAACAAAAATTGATTTTCATTTTCGACCAAGGAAATATTCCGAAAAGAAACACAAAAGGATATCATTAGAGGGAGTGAGGACAAGAAAGTGGAAAAGAAAGAGTCAACATCAGGCTGATTTGGGATAGGACTAATGGTGTGTTCAGACTAACCGCGATTTGGGCATCAAAAACGCGCCTGACGGCCAAAGTTGGACGCTGTGTCACTATAAAGTCAGACGCTTCATTTCCAGTGTCTTGGTGCCCCTGACGCCTGTTGAGGGATGCCCAACCAAGCCATGCTCGACGCGTGTCAGGAGGGGCCCCTCCTTTTTCTTTTTCCTGTCACCATTCTGTCTGCACCACGGCAGATGCAGGAGAGAGAGAGGCTCGGCTTTGTGTGATAAATAAAGCTAGGGAACCTCGTCGTCGGGCGTCTCTGCTCGGAGTCTGGTTCACCAGATAATTCGAGGTGTTCTGAGTGCGACGAGTGTCATCATTTACTCCAGGAGCTGCGCGCTGGCGAGGGGCGCTTTCAGCCGTCTGATCCGGCCCAGTTTAACGTCCCGCTGTCCCGATGCGGGGCAGAATTATAAGCCCAGTAAATCCCATCGGCACTGCAGGTCGTCAAACCACCGTTCAGAAGCCGGGACCGGACACAGATCACAGTTTATCCTCCTCTGTCTTCACAGAGAGAGGAGATTTTCCTGGTTCTTCTGGGTGTTTCCCGTCCTGTCAGAAAATGTGTGTCTGCGCCATGGCGTTGAGTCGCTCTGATTGGTTGACACCCCGCGTCAAGACGCCAAAGTTCAGATTTTCCAACTCCGGCATCTGCCACCCCTGACGTGCGTAGCACCTGAGCTGACAACTTTGGTATCTCGTGCGAGTTTCCGTGGTTTCCTACTGTCACTTTTCTACTGAATGTAAAAACATGGCGATACCACATAGTAGCCATCACCGAGCCTACCAATTCGATGTATATATGAATAATCTGAACAGCAAATTCAGAGCTAACAGGAGCACTTCAGTTTGTTGATGGGATTGACTACTGATTAATGGAAAAACACTTTTGAATAAAATAATCAATTTTAATGAATAGATAACAGGAGAACTTACACAATGTCCCTTTAAGCCTGGATTGTGAAACTAGTGGATATGGTATGTGTGGATAAATGTTATTGTTTTACAATTTCAGGAAAGACTGTATTGAAACAGAAGATAAGTTATTATAGGGATCGCAAATATAACAATGTGCAGATCTTTGAAGAATTAGCATTTCTCCACACACTAAAAACTGCTGGGTTATTTTGCTAACCCAATTGCTGGGTTAGGGACTTTTTGTGTTAGGTTGGGTATGTTTGACCAAAGGTTGGGTCAAACACTTTGACCCAGCGTGTTGGGTTGGAAAATTTGAAAAGAGCCTTGTCGTCCCTCTCTTCACTCCGCCATCTTTAACAAGACAATGACCTGATCAGACGACACTGAACCGCTTGAAATATGGCACGGTAAGAAAGTCTTTTATCTGTATGAAGATGTGGAGCTGAGAATGAATTAACGTGAGCTAATTTTAGACATTTATCTCAACACACTAATATCTTTTTAACTGTTAGCTTTAGCTAGCAATCACAACTGCTTATGGGTACCAAGACACCATGCTAGCTTCTAATCATTGGCATTCGACTTCTCATTTTTTAAATTAAATCGGTACTTTAAAGCTAAGCAAGACTCTTTCTACAATTGAAGGGAAATTTTATTTCCTTAATTTCTCCCTCATTTCTATTTACAATTGTTTAAATGCTCTCCTAAATTCAGGTCATGTTCGAGTAGTTTTTACTGCTTCCAGCCCGCCAGAAGATGGCAGGAGCAGCCCAGTCAGTGAACAGAGGAAGCTAATACTGTCAGACTGGAGGGTAAACGGTGGCTTCAGGCTGGGTAGGTCCGGGACCTCAGTTCGATTGGGCGGGGATTTCTGAAAAATGTCGGACCTTTCGTCGCTTCGGTTCGCGGTCGAACTGCACTAACTGAAGCGGACCAAACCGCCTGGTTAAAGCATTGTAGTTAAACAACTCCCCGGTAGGGGGCGACGCTCCGTAATACAACCGCTGATGAAGGTGAAAAAGCAGGAAGAAGAAAACCGGACTTCGTGATTTAAGCGGAAATCTTTCTGCTTCTAATTATTTGCCCACTCCATCTTTGTCTACACATGTTCCAGTTGTTTTTCGTTGTTGTTTTGACCTCAGCTTCTTAAAAAACGCGCTGTTTGCTCGATTTTTCCGCCGAACCAAACGATAATCTACCCAGCTTCCTCCTACTTCTTCTTCTGCTGCTTTATTGTGGCCGAGTCCGACAGACGTCACCTCCATTAGGTGCGCTGGATAGTCTGTTTGCAAGTGAACCGAGACCCCCGGTTTTCAGGCGGACCAGAGTCCGGTTCTTAGGTGCGCAGCAGAGTGTGGTTGGTGTTCAGACTGCAGCAAACGAAGCGGACTATCCGTGGAGTCTGACCACGGTCCGGTTAAAACGTAGTATCTGTGGAGTCGGACCACGGTCCGTTTAAACCGACCAAACGGGCAGAGTGTGGACGCAGCCGAAATACTGTTCACTAAATAGACTGTTCGCTGAGCCATTGCCGGTGACAGGTACACTGATGCCCATAAATACTTGTTAGTTTGTTTTCATGGTTATTTTCAGTTACATTTACACTGGTATGTGTGGAAATAGAGGGAGGTTAAGCTAGCTTCGGTTGCTAATACTAGCATGTCGCTATGTTAGCTTCATAGTTTTACTCTGGTTAACGTGATGTAACAATAGTTTACATGATGTTTTTCATGTGATATATAAAAGTTACTGAGTGTAGTAGACGTCAACAGGCTTTTTTTCCCGTTTGTCTTGACTACAGGCACTATGGTCCTTCCTAAAAGGGAGTACTCTGTCAGGCTAAGGAACAGAAACAGACTATAGGCACCTAAACACTCATTGTACTGTTCTGTTTTATGTACAGCTTCATCGGTCACTGTGGAAAAGCACCCTCCCCAAGTTTAACTACAGCCGAGGACGTCCCAGGGTAAGAAACAGAGACAGTAACGGTCTGAGAGTGAACTGAACTCATCCGAGTTAACTGTGACATGATGTGATCATGTGTGTTGCCCCGGATGTTGTCTGACCAGGCAGAGACTCAGATGAAAGTGAGATGGCCAGTATGCTGTGAAAGGTCCAAAGCGTTTCCAGTGGAGAAGAGGCCACTTAAAGGGACGGTGAGTGAAACAACCTCATGAAATATTTTAACCTCTAAAGATAAAACAAGCTAAAATATTTGCCACAGATCCACTTAAGCGTCATGCTGGGCTTCCATCTGTCTGATATACTGTTGTAAAAATCTTAAAGTACTAAATTGTTTACACCAGTGCATTTGGTCTAACATTTTACTTTATGCTTCATGTGCATTTGTAGGAAGTTTGACAAATATTTAACTTTCACAGATATTGTGATGTGGCTCTACAGTGGCTGTTGGTGATCCTCCTAGCTGCATCCTACAGAGTCAGAAAGACAACTGATGCTCCAGGTGACGTCCAGCTTGTGAGTAGAAATATACCGTAAATCCTCTAAAAGTGACCGGGGTTTTTATTATTTTCCGGGCACTGAGGACCGGGCTTTTATTGGAAGGAGGGCTTTTATTATTAGAGAGGCTTGTATTTCTATTTTTCAAATGAATCACCATGAATAAATCAACATTTTGTCAGTTTGAACTAGATCTGTAACAGTACAAGTAGCTGTGTCGAACCAATCGGTTATAATGATATAATAATGGATTCGATTTTATATCGCGCTTTTCAAGGCACTTAAAGCGCTCACAGTAGGTCCATTATTCATTCACTCCTCATTCATACTTGGTGATGGTAAGCTTTGTATGTAGGCAAAGCTGCCCTGAGGCAGACTGATTGAAGCGTGGCAGCCATTTCGCGCCTACGGCCCCTCTGACCACCACCGGAACATTCACACGCATTCATACACCAGCAGTGCCCCCACTGGTACACTACTCTCGGTGTGGCACGACCCTGTACCGACCTGTTGGGCGCAGGATTTGTTTATTTAGCTCTTAAGTGTTTTTTGCGTGCCAACGGGCATAATTGACTGACAGACCAGTTAAAGTTCACCTCCCCTTGGTGCAGCGTGCTTACCATCCTGTTTCTAACAACATGGCATGTAAGCTAGTTGAGCTAGAGGAAGCACCGTCACTGTCTAGAAGCGCCTTGGTTTTGATAAAGAGGGTGGAGGGAGAAAGAAGTTGACAAAACAAAAGCAGCATGCCGTATCTACACTTCCAACATGTTAACACATGTAAAGCGACACCACACAAGTTAGAATGTCACTGGTACGACTAGTAAACAGACTAATTTTAGCGCAAACAAGTGTAAAAACAGTAGTATGCCTGAATAAAAAAAATAGCATATATAAAACAATCTGACCAATAAAGTAACCTGCTGTGATGTTTAGTTTTTGTGATGAGGATAAGTGAAATGAAAGTGGAGCTGTTTCTGTTAAATGCTGCTCTTAAAACTCAGATGATGTCACTTTCAGAAGTGAAGGCATATTTTATTTTTAATTTTTCATTAAAAAGTGTAAAAAACAAACAGCAGGATTTTATTTTAAAGTATTTAATTTATTTATGGTTATTTTTTTTCATTCAAACAAGATGGCAAAAAACAAATAAAACAAATAGACTTTATGTTAAATTTTAGTGAACTTGTAAAATAAAACATTTGTATTTTTTTCTACTACTGTGCCAAGAAAAACAAAAACAAAATGTGACTTGTGTACTGAGGTACATACCGAGCAGTGATTTTTGTGTACCGTTAAAACCCCTAGTTTGAAACCAGTAAAATGTACTGGGCTCATTTCTTGAAAATTGCTGCATAAAAAACTTAAAACAGTGCAGTGCAGTACATTCACCTCTTTTGTGTTTCTCTCGCATGTCATGAATCCAATCGATAAGCGCTGTCTCCAAGTCCTGGCTGACTTTTTCCCTCCACTCGGCTTTTCTCAATTCTGGAGTCCGAACAGGTTGTTCTGTTGCTTTTTCCAATACCTGATTTGTCTTAGGTCACAACATCGAAGTGTTTTGCAGCTTTCGCTCCAGAATGTTTGAGTGCATACTGCAGGACGGGTTCTTTCATTTCACACTAAACTTTCTTCTCTGTTTATCGGTGCCGGTAGTCACCATGTTGCTGCTGTGTTTTGGTTTAGATTTCTCACTCTGCAGGAAGAGGGCGTACAGTGTTCCTGCCTTCGTGTCAGCTAGCTAGGGGCAGGCATAGCAAACAGCAGCTCATTGTTGCCAACTTAGAGACTTTGTCGCTATATTTAGCGACTTTTCAGACCTCTAGTGACTTATTTTCAAAAAAGTGACTAATGACTTTTTCTGGTGTTCATGGAGACACATCAAGTTTATATTGCTCTCCGCCTGCCGTCGGCTCCTCCCTCCCTGTTTCCTGGTGCTCTCACTTTTTACGCTGTCCCTTTGCAGACAGCAGCCCTTCCGAGTTGCTGTAAGATGACCACGCCCCCTCATCCAGATTATTTCCCATGATGTCTTGTGGCACAACTGGGTCTTCTTTGCACCATGACTCAAATGTGCATGTCACCCCTTCAGTGCCCTTGTAAATGAGCAATGAAGCCTGCCAAACAATATATATATATATATACAGTATATGAAGTGTTTTTAAATGGTACCGCGCGGCGATCATCTGGCGCGGTGATGTCATTTAGCGGTCTCCGGTGACGTGGGCCAGCCAATAGTGACTTCTCCCCCTGAAGAGAAGATGACGGAGCAATGGGCTATATGCACGGCTCCACTACTTCCTGAACTTCAGACAGCACCTTTGCTTCCTGTCTGTTGTGACTGGACAAACTGATTACTCCAGGTGTGTTTGGCCAGTTACTGAAGTCAGACACACCTGAGTTAATCAGTGTGTCCAGTTACATTAGACAGGAAGTAAAGGTGCTGTCTGAAGTTCAGGAAGTAGTGGAGCCGTGCATATAGCCCATTGCCTCTCATTTGAAAAAGGAGGCTTGTACTGGAGGGACGGAAACTATTTACTTGTCTCAATGCTATCCACAGAAATTAACGGAGGGACAGTTTGTAATAGAATAGAGGATGTACTGTAAACATGGGACACCAGTGATTGTTGGTTTCAAGATTTTTTATACCCTCTTTGTTTTCATGCTTCTTTGCAGATTGGAGCAGACATGGTGAAATGCCTCATCCAAGGATGTTATTGTGGCGGAGGAGTGTCAAACTGCCCAAGTATAACTGGTAACAAATAGGACAGCCATTGAACACCCATCTCATTCAAGTGCAGTTGAGGGGTGTTGTGGAACATATTTTTACGCTATATCAGCTTCAAAGTACCATCTATTAAATAATTAATTTGAATTATCTTTTTGTTTTTCATTTTGTTACAAACGTTGTATTTTGCCTTGTCAATAAAAGCCTGACTGAAACATTATGTGTGTTTATTATTATGACATAATTCCAGATTTAGAGTAGAATGTCATTTTAACCCAATTGTAAGTAGTTTAATAACCCAAATTTTGGGTTTATTTTTTTTTAATCCTTTTTTGGGTAGCTTTAACTATAAAGTTGGGTCATTTTAACCCAATTGTAAGTAGTTTAATAACCCAAATTTTGGGTTAATTTTTTAATCCACTTTTGGGTAGCTTTAACTATAAAGTTGGGTCATTTTAACCCATTTTTTGGGTAGAAAATATAACCCAATATGCTGGGTCAAATCCATAACCCAACCTCGCTGGGTTAATATAACCCAGTGCTGGATCGGTCCATATTTGACCCAGCAGCTGGGTTGCAGAACAACCCAAATTGGGTTATTTTTAACCCAGCAGTTTTTAGTGTGCAGGACATGTTAAAGTGCATCTCTCATTTTGAACATATGTAGAAGCCCTTGTAGTGTATAAGGTCCACACTGAACATTGTCAATGCAAAAATGTACAAATACTAGTCCAACGGGACTTTCCTGCCACTCCGTCCGAAAATAGCGCTCCCAGCAACAGACCAGAAGTGACGTAAGGGTAGGCGAATGCTCCCGACTCTACTGATAAAAAACATGGATCAAAGCAGGAGGAGGCGACTCTGAATACAACATTCATCACAGCTTTAATGCTGAAGGCCACATATATATGTAGAGACATGAAAATGTGGAAAATAACATTGAAAAAAAATTATTTTTAAAGTCACGTCTCGATAAGTTTTCATTTTTAAATCATGTGTACAAGATGCGTGGTGTAACACATTTAGACCTTTTAAAGGTCTACAGTCTTTAGACCATTTAAAAAGTCTGTTCCTGTTTATCTGATTAATTTTATTTTATATTAGCAACCATTATGTATTTGTTGAAGTTTTAAGTGTGTTTAAGCGACAGTAGCTGATAAATCTCCATTTAGAGGAAACAGACTCCACTCTAGCGGATCATCTGGGGCATGAATGTCCACCAAACAGCGATTGCGTCTGTGTGTTTACTTCCACCAACAACCGGCTCTGTTACACCTCATCAAACCCAGCAGCAGGACATTTTCCCTTTGACTCTGTCCACAGATGTCTCTGCTGACAGCAACACCGTCTCATGGCTCATACAAAGCACTTTTACATATTTTTGGAGCCCAAATGTGGAGAAAAGTCGAGCGGGCCGCTGAAAGTGACCGAGGAGCTGATATCAACCGTCCTGAGAGGAAGAGAAGACGTCCTGGAAGCCAAACGTGAGCGCAGTCTGTAGGAACGACAGTTTCTTTCCTCTTCTAGTTGCCTGCGGTCAGAAATCCTCACTTTTTCCAGGATTTTGTGAGATTGAGTGAGTCATCTCTCCCCGGTTCGTGAGCCGTGCGCCACCGCTTTCTCCGTAGGCCTTTTTTTTTTTTTTTTACCACAGATCATGTTTACGGGCGTTTACGAGTCCCGCCTCCGGCTTTGAGCTCTTGATGTTGAGAGGAACAGCGAGAAACAAACACTGAAACCTGGCAGAAACTCAGCAGCTGCGTCGGTAAAAGCTAAGCTAAAGCTAAGCTAACATTTCCACGTCCCTGCAGTGGCTGAGTCAGTCCAAAGAGAAGAGGATGTCTGGCGGCGATCAAGAAGGTGCTGGCTGGGAGAGTTCAGCCTCAGCTGTAGAGGTGAGGTTAAGAAAGAACACGGATGATAAGAAAGATGATGTCTAGCTGCTAATCAGCTGTTGTCTCGCTGTTGATCTGTTATTGTTTTGCATTGGTCAGCTGTGGAATTCACATGACTTCACCTACTCTGATGTCAGAGGTCACATGATTCCAAAACTGTGCGGTGCTTGTGAAGGAGAGTTTTATCCCCCCCCCCCCTCCCTTTTTAAGTAATACTTCCTGGTTCTATTTAACTTAATAGACCTAACAGTTACTGCCTCATCCCAGGGAATGATTTTCTGCCATTATAAAGAACATGAAAGACACACTTTAACTCAAGTCAAACGGTATGCATTGATAGTGTGTGTGCCTGCTGTCATAGTCTGAGCAGGTGAATTATCTTTAAGGTCACAAATCAAGCACAGGCACATGACCTCAAATTTCCATGCAAGACCTGACTTGAGTTTTCGGCTTATCCCTAACCCTGGTTGACCTCTCTATTAGAAAACCTTGAAGTTTGGATTTTTTAAAGCCTTTACTATATGACAGTTCTCATTAGTGACCATATGAACTTGCATTAACCACACATGGGAAGCAATTACAGCCTTGTCATCAAACAAGAGGCCCAGGACCAGCTGGTTGCATTGATAAGCAGAACATCAGGTAACAATTTCCAATTATACACACAGAATGATGCAATATGTGTTTTCAGGCTAATAATTAGTCTTTTATGACTTTGCATTATCTGTTCTCAGCAGTCAGGATTCAATGCGAAGAAAACGGACTGTTTACAGATATTTTGTATTGTGTGACAAATGCATTCAGTCTTTTTTTTTTTTTTTTTTGAGTTAAAGGGGCATACTCAATTGACAGGGTCATCTGTGGGTTTTATCTCACTGTTGCCTGAAATGTGCAGAAAAGAAAATGGTGTTGGCACTAAACTATGTGATGCACTGACGCATGTGCTGGCAGATCTATTAGTTGCACCTTTGCCTAATTTATTGTTTGTTTGCCTCACTTTTGTCCACTGAGGCTTGCACCTAATTGGAAATAGAAACCTAATGAAAAACTGATGAGAAAAGGCTCCAGCCCAAGACATCACAAAAACACTGCAGAGCCGGTCTTTCTTCCTGGCCATATGCAAACCTGCCTCGTAAAAACAACCAAAACATAGAACATATCTTGATTTAATTAGTCATGTCTGTCAGATTTTTATATCACGCTAGCAGCTGCTGTCTTTCTGTATTTAATTAAATAAAAAGTCATTTCGAAATGTTTCAAAATCAAGCTATGCTTAATTGCTGAGAGTGCCTACCATTCTAATACTGTATGTTTGTATGGTTTATCATTATATTAGTGTACCCAATCATTTAAAAGTTTGTACATACTTTCCTACTGAGTCTAATGTATATATATTTATATATATGTATATAAACTCTATATTAGGGGTGCAAAAATACATGTATTTGTATCAAACTGTTCAATACAGGTGTGTATCAAACTGTGAGAACTGTGTATCGAATATCAAACGATACAGAATGGAAAATTTATTTGATCAATTTGTGTTCTGTTGATGAGCTTTGTGTTGAAAACTTTGTATATCTGCATTTAACTACTCGTTGAACAACATTCCAGTCTGTCTCTTGGAACTGCTTTTGGTTTTCATGTTAAGTATGATCCTGATGGAAAGTGGCTGAGGACTAAAGCACATTGGGTTAAAAAAGGTAAAAGGTATTTTCATATCGAAAAGTATCAAATCGTTCAAATCTGATGCACCCCTATATATATATATATATATATATATATATATATATATATATATATATATATATATATATATATATTCCTTTATTTAACTAGTTTGGACTTTCAATCTTGTAGAAATCCAGCATTAACAGGAGAAGACATAGGCGTAACCTATAGGAAAATCCAGTACTTAATGTTGTGTAGGTCGCTGAACTGTCAATCAAAGAATCGCTGCACAATGGGAAAGGACGTGTCAGAAGACCCTCCCATCAGAGGGGGTTTGTGCCAGAGGTGCAAGTCAGGGAGCGCAGAGGAGAGAGTCAGGAAACATACAGTAACTGCAAAAATGACAAATGATTTCAGATAAGTTTTACTTTTGAACTGATTTTATTTTTTTCACTATTATTTTTTTCCTCTCTTTCTCAATTTCTGAAATTTAGTTTGATCATTTTGCTAAAAATCTAATACCATATAAATGTCCAGCATAGCCCTCAATCCATTTTCTAAACTCAAATTTTAGAAAACACACACTAAAAAGGTTGTTTGAAGCACAAGAGAAATGTTATAATCCATATTTGGATCTTCCAACGGCATCACATACAGTACTTACCAGTTAAAAGTTTAAGTTAAAAATACCCTAATTTTTCCAGTTCTTTATGGAAAGATAGAAGGGGTTTTAAGTGATCAAAAGTTAGAAGAGCTCTGGGCAATGGTAGCATCATTTTTCAAGGCTTGATCAAATTCTGTTGTTGCACAACAGATTCAAATTGTTGACCCATTTTTTGCTGCCTGAAAAAGGCATTTTGTATAATTCTGAAATCTACTTTTATTTCATTTGCAATCATTTACCTTTGTAGCATTATTAGGCTTGAACTCAATTCCAACAGTGTACAGTCAGTGTGTGAAGAAAAATACAACAATTTTCCAATAATATTCACTTGGCTTGAATAAACCAAACAATATCAGATTTATTTAATCAGTGTAAACAAAAATATAATTTGTACATGAATTTATTTAATATTCCATTGAATGTATTCAATACAACATATTTGAAATAGCATTGTAAAAAAAACACACCTTCATTAAAAAGTTCAAAATGAGACAGCATCAAATAAATAAACCATAAAATACTAAATTAAATAATCCTGTACACATTTACTATTACAGTAACAAGCATAAAATGTTGCACTACCTGCCAAAAACTGTCACCTCCTGGACATACAGCAACAAAGCAAATGGGTAAGAACCTCCCATTGGTTAAAGGCAGGGTAGAGGATCCTGGGAAAACGGTTCGAGCAAGCCACATTTTAAAAAAATACACCCCCCTAAACCACGCCTCCAGAGCACAGGAGCTTGTTAGCTTCCCAGTGAACAGCAGAGGGACCACATTTCCTAAAAGTGATAATTATCTCACCTCCAACTTCTTCTGTGGTGTAAAACATCCTCACTGCAAACACCTCCATGACTTGATCCACATCTGTTTTTTTTTCTATTTAACAGCAAACAGCGGCGAGCAGCTACGTTTGTCTCAGTTCGTCTGCACCGTGAGACTCGGCGAGTTGCGAGCACATGCACGTGCGCGCAGGAAGTGTGTGAGGAGGACAAATGGCAGTCGAGTTTGATGGACATAATAATCATTCAATCAATCAGCACGGGCCGTTAGCAGCCTAAAGAAGACTTTAAGCAATATAGTAAAGAAGATTGGAAAACATCACCATCCTGCCTTTAACTCATTGACTGCCAGACCTTTTCTGAGCAGAGCGCTCCATATTGCCAGGATTTTAAAGCATTTTCACTGATTTTGGGAGATCCACAGACTCTTCTTTTATCAGAAAAAAAACATTTGTTTCTGTCTTTTTCCATTCTTTAGTAATCTGCAGTAGAACATGGCTTTGTTGCAGTGAAAATGCCTGTTTCTGACAAAAAAGCAGAGAAAAATAGCCTTGAATGCTGAGGTCCGCTTCAAGTGGAAAAGTGTCTTTGATGCCAATATTTTTTTACTTTAGTAACACCTTCATCATCTGAACAGCTGTTTACTTCTATGAAACAACAAATACAACACTGAGAAAAGAGTTTTGGAGGCAAAATAATTATTTACTAGCTGAATAAGCCACAACAAGTTTGTTTCACAGCATAATATTTGGCAGAAACATAGAGCAGAAACGTCTCTCGACTCCTCCCTCCCTCTCTCCCTCCTCCCGCTACTGCAGATTAGGTGCGCACGCACCCCCCCCCTCCCCCGCGGGAAACAACCGCGTGCTGTTGACTTACTTTCACTTTCAGCTGCCCACTTCGCTGCTGTATTTCCACCGTGTCTTCGATCAATCGTGTCTGTCTGTCACCGATCACTTTTTCCACAAACTTTCCTCTTTCATCCACCTCCTAAACTGCTTCCATTACGACCGGTCGCCATGTTCTCTCCCCCTCTGAACAGAATCCAGCACACTTCAGCCAGTTAGCTCTAACAACCGCTAACAACACAGGAAGCATCATAGAATCGCATCACTTCCTGGTAGGTTTTTTTTAAGCTTGTCTGACACCGCCATCTGCTGGATTAGATGAAAACTACCGAAAAAATTAACATGAGCCCTTGTACTCTCTGACAAGCTCCGCTAGAGATTAAAGTAGCTCCGCCGATTAAAACCCTTAATTAACGTGGAAACACGTGATTGGATTTGAATTAACGTGGAAACACGTGATTGGCAGTTAACGTTCAGATTTGAATTAACGTGGAAACACGGAATGGCAGTGAACGTTCGGATTTGAATTAACGTGGAAACACGTGATTGGCAGTTAACGTTCAGATTTGAATTAACGTGGAAACACGTGAATGGCAGTGAACGTTCGGATTTGAATTAACGTGGAAACACGTGAATGGCAGTTAACGTTCGGATTTGAATTAACGTGGAAACACGTGAATGGCAGCCAGTGAGTTAATCACTGAATGGATAATAAAGTTTCATCTAAAACAACTTAGTGAGTAGTTTTTCATTTCTTAAACACACGGGTGGGAAAACACATCCTGTGGTTAATCTGTTACAGAAGGTTTAAATTATTGGCATGCATAAAAAAAAAAAAAAAAAAAAAAAAAAAACATTTTAAGAGACTGTTGAAACTTCTCTAACTAAGAAATGTCCAAAGTATTATGGGAGGATTGTAGGGAACCATTGTCTTCCAGGAAAACGTGGTCGGAAAATAATCTTGAATGGTGGTTGTTAGTTATTATTTTTAAGCTTCTCCTTCAGTCATAGTCGTATAACACCTGTCCTGCACCAACTCCACTGGCTTCCTATTAAATCTGCATCATTTATAAAATCTTACAACTGACTATCAAGGCCATCAACAAGCTCACCCCCCTGTATGTCACTGAGCTCCTTCACACTGACATACCCAGCTTCACTCTCAGATCCTCCTCCATCCAACTCACCTCCCCATGGTTGCTCACTTGTCCACCATGGGGTCAGGAGCTTTGAGCTGCTCGGTCTCCTTTGGAACTCTGCCGCTGAACATAAAACATTCCGATTCGCTCGCCTCCTTCAAATCTCACCTTTAAAAGACATATTTATAGACAGGCATATTGCCTTTAGTTCTGGGACTGGAATGACCTCACTGATGCAGTTTAGCTGCAAATTGTGATGTTTATTTGTACTTTTCAATGTAACTTTTTGTCTTTCAAAATCTTTTCTTCTTAATGCACCTTAAGTTGTGGCTTTTTAATTTGATGGTAGAGCTCTGTACGATGACAGTAAAGCCTTATTTCCACACACACAATGTAATGGGAGCTAAAGGGATTGGGACAGCAGTGCAGCCTTAAGAAACCACTTTTGTGAGGCTAACTGAGAAAAAAAAGGCTTTAATTTGCTACAGATGGGACTCCAGAGCATTAGAAGAAGGTTATGTGGTCTGATCAGTCCACAGTCTAAGATATTGCGTTGCTGCAGTTGGTCAGGTCTAGGTTCAGGAACATTATGTGCCCAAAGAAGGTCAGCTGAATACCCGAATATACTGTATGACCAGGTTTTTCTCATCAGTGGACTTTTCCCTCCCTGATGGCACAGCCATATTCCAAGATTCCATTGAGGTCAAGTTTTGAAAAGGTGGTTCAGAGAGCATGAGACATAATTTTCACACAAAGATTGGGAACCACAGAGCTGAACCCCATCAAGAATCTTAAGGGAGGTGGAGAAAACTGCACAGTGGTCAGACTCTTCCATCATTACTTGGCAAAAAAAAGAAAAGAAAAAAATGCAACTCTGGATTGAAAAAAAGTTTTAAATGAAATAAATGAATAGTTTAAGTTGTCAAATTAAAAACAAATTCTAAATGTCTATGTTAGCTATAAATATAATACGACGTAAGCTAATGTGATTAGATAAAAGCTAATTAAATCCATTATATCAAAGGTACAGTATGTAAGAATTACTGACATCTAGCGGTAAAGATGGGTATTGCAAGGAAATATGTTTTCTTTCAAATGACTTCATATTCTAAGCAATGTTGTGAATGTATGGTGGCTGCCAAAATTCTCCCAGACACAAATATGTTTTTATCTGTGAGTGGATCCAGTGGTCTCAGGTGTAGCTATGACTGTATGATGAATAACTACTTTTAATGTCTTTTAAGGCATTACTCATCCCAAACAATCTCTAACTCCCATTAAACAAAGCTCGTACAGCAGTTTTAAAGTTCAGAGGGTTCTGACCTCACACATATTGGCCCTCATTTATCAAACGATCGTAGAAATGGTCGCACATCTGATCGTAAAAATGGTCGTATGATTGGACCCACGTGTGATTTATTAAAACGTTTGTATCGGACCAATCTCGTCATACGAAAAAAAGAGTCTTGATAAATTCCACAGCTGAAATCCATCGTCATTTAAATGTCACGCCCACAGTAACGCCCTTAAACATGCATAATAATGAAGCTTCACCCAGCGAGGTTGAACCGTGGAAAGATTCTGCCAAAAAAAAAAAAAAAACTTTTGGGGGGGATCAAGACAGAATTCCTTATTTGTGAGGTGGAAAAGATTAAAGAGGTGTTTGGCAGCTTAAAGACCGAAGTCAGAGACGTGCACAAAAATGCTGCACGGAAGAGGATCAGTCAGCCTCTGATCCTGATCCTTTATTAATATCTTAGCCGGAGTGAACGACTCCGGCTAAGATATTAATAAAAGTCTCAATCAAGGCCTGGCTGATATGGTTTATTCGTTTTATTAGTTATGAAAATTAATAATAGCCCACATCCGATGGCAACATCACAATTCTTTAGCCAATGGGTCAAGAAAAAATGGTCCAATATGAAACTTACCACCAAAAGATGCCCCTCCCCCCCAGTCATGAGTCCAACAGGTGACAGGTGGATGCCGGTCAGATCCGAGCCTGACCCAGATAGGGACAGAAAAAAGATAACTTAGCAAAGCTAAGGGACAGTCTACTGACTGAGCACTTATACAACTTTAAAGTATTGATTACTTATTAGAAATGGATCAGCTCTGGTCTCCTCCATTTAGCCCAGTGGGCTCTGCAGAGCGGCTCCGGGCGCATCTTCTCCTCTGACTGCGTATCAAAACTCTCCAGCGGTCCAAGCGATGTGCAGCACTGCACAGGACATGATTGTATTGTCAATTTTCTCAGAGTCTAAAGCGTTTCATCCCGCCGGGTCCGAATCAGACCATCCGACACCCACCTGCCTTCCTGCAACCCGAAGCAGCGCTCCACCTGGACACCTGCGCGTGTGTGCGTACTGATGCCTACCTCCGCTCCTATGTGGCAGGTTTACCAGCAGGGTGAGGAGATGCACGAAGAGTGCAAAGCACTTGTCTCCTAGATCTATATGTTAATGATTTTAATAATTTGTTGAGATAAATGGAGGAATTAAATTCAGTCAAAGCTATTTTTGCAATTTTGGGATTGTATACATTATACATTGCCTTTTTCCTTTTTCTTTGCAAATGGGTTCATTCTTCGTGCTGATATGCGAATACTTATGTTTAAATTACAGTTTGTGGTTTGGTTAATAAATATTTTCATGTTCTGCTGCACTGCGCTGCAAACCCTCACCGACTCAAACTTGCGTACATGAACTCAGAGCTGTCGTGAGATTTGATCGTATCGTAAAAATGGTGGAACAAATATGGCAGCCTCCATATGTGCACCGCCCAGCAAGTAGATATAAATGACTCATTCTAAGAAAATAAACATATAACAGCTATTCTAGTGCAGCGGTTACATGTAAATAGAAATACAGTTTTGAATTATATATCACATTTTTCTGCCATTGACCTTTGAGTTTTTACATACTGTACCTTTAAACTTTTAAAAAATTTCTTTACTAATATTTTTTTTTCTCTGAAATTCTGAATTTTTGTATGATTTTCTTGTTTTGTTTGCTTTTATTGGCACAAATATAATCCCACAGAGTTAAGGTTGGGCCCACTGAACCCCACTTCGCTCTGCTGTTAAGTTTCGCTGGATGAATGAGGAAAAGCACTGCATGCATGTATAGTGTGTGGGAGTGTGTTTGTGTGTAAAAGCAGGTGTGGGCGCATGAAAAACACACCATAAAGTGTTTAGTAAAATTTAGGCGAGCTCCTAAGTTTTTAAATGCAGACATTTCAGATTTTAAACAGTCTGTTTAAACAACTGTTCAACCATCATTTTGTTCTGCTGGGTTTCAGGTGATTGGCTTTGAAGAGCACCCCCCCCCCCCCCGCGTATTATCTGCTTTCTAACCCTTTCCTCTGCGTCTTCTTTCCCACCAACAGAATCTAACCCTTAGCTGTACATTAATTTTTCATACCTCTTGCTAGTCCTCTGATTTCATCATTATTTTGATTGATTCGACATGAGTTATAAAAGCTTAAAAACGTTATAATCCCAAGAAAGTAAAAACATCAGCAGCGATCTTACAGAAGCGGTTGTTGCTTCCCATCAATAAGGGAATAGGTAGATGTTACTCCCAAGCTGTACAGATAATTCACAAGTGTAAAACGTTTACATCAGTTGCAGTTAGACTGTATATAACTCAAAGAAACAGGGTGAAAAATAACTTTAAAAAACAAGAGCTACTTAACATTTCAGACTGAGTCAGCCTGTTCACCGTTGAAAGTTGATGACAGTAGATTAGACAAAGTGAAATTAGAACAAAAAGTACTTACGTATGGCTTATTTAGATGCATTGCAAGGAAAAATCATGGTCCCTCCACAATGAACTTCCCAGTGTATAGTTTAGTTTGCAAAGTTTGTGTTAATTGAAAAGACAAGAACAAAGAGTCAAGTCCTCCTGATGATTCTCTGAAGTTTTCTGCTAAGTCTACAGGTATAACAGCTGTATCATTATTTATTTTTTTTCTCTCCTCTTGTCTCTCTTGTCCTCACTCTCCCCCTTCTCTTCCTCCTGCTGTCAGGTCTAGTACTGCCTGAGACAATGCACATTCATTTGTGTCCATCAATGGAAATGCTTCTTCACCTCAGTCTTCCTTTACTACTTTAAGTTGTCCATTTAAGCTCTACATTACTTTACAGAAGAAATCATGGACTTTCTTATGATGTGTCATGTGATGGATTTGCATACTGGATTTGCATTTTATCCAAAATGGCAGACACATCAACATCCACATTATATGGAAGGAGGAGAGGAAAGCTAAATATTATACATCTATTTCTAATTTTACACTGATGATTACAGTCTTGTTTATTAACATGTCAATAATAATATTTTTACCCCTGAAAGCAGTGGTATAATTTTGGTTTGGAAAAAAAAATGCTTTTATCAATGTTAATTGTACTGGACAGCAGGACCATTTTAATCTATTTATTAGCTTAACATTGTTGGAGGACAAAAAAGTGAAGCAGATTGGAATCTATGCCGAATCCAAGAGGGAAATTAAAAATTAGTAATTTTAGATGAGGAAAAGGATGAACATCAGCCTGGGACAGGCAAATATGGAGAAGAAGAATCCATCTTCATCCAAGTTAAGGTCATGGGGACAGCAGCATGAGCACAGAAGCCTTGGCTTCAGGCTTGGCATTCTCAGGCCAGGTGAGAGACACAGTCGCTCCAGCATGTCCCAGGTATTCCCTGGAGCCTCCTCCCAGAATAGGGGCATGCCCAGACCACCTCGCCAGGCAGGGAAGCATACACACAGCATCCTTAACAGCTGCCCAAGCCATCTCATCTGGCTCTTCTTACTGTGGAGAAACAGCAGCTCTACTCTGAGCTCCTTGCTGTGAGCTTGCAAGCAGAAAACCATGAAAAAGGAGAAGAAATTTTAATTTTAATCACGTCAAATGAATTATTATCATTACTGAAATATCATCGTCTACTTATTTTCAATTTTCCAAATTTCATTGTACCTTTACACTGAAATTGTCAGGTTGTCCACAACAGTAGACATGTGTTAAAAATATATATATGTATATAATTTAAATGATACATCCAAAGAATGTCTAGAGGGGCACAGAGTACATTAATTATACCCCCTCTCCCATTTTATAGCATGTAAATAATTATTTTATCAATTTTGATGGAAATATATATTGTCATCTGCATACCATTTAAACATTGGGATTCTTCACTGCTAACATTGGCACTAGAGTTGCTAGCTCGATTGCTATGTATAGAAATAGCATCTTACATGCCTTACACTTCTCAAATTTGAGCGGACAAAAATGTAAGCAGAATGAAGGTGAAGGTAGCAAAGAGGCTAAAAAGGCTAAAAGAGTTTCCACTTTCCACATGGAAGTAAAACATTTGTTCATCCTAATTAATGGCTAGCCGGACATTGCTAATGCTAACTGAGTAAGCGAGAGTTAGCACACCACCTACCGGCAGGGAGAAGAAAAACTTGTACCTATCACGTTTCAGGTGTTCATTTGTTTTTTTTTTTTTTTTTTTTTTTTTATGTATTCCCAAATAATACAAAAAAAAAAAAAAAAAAAAAAAAAAACACACCCACACCCACACACGTTTGTTTTCATGTCCCCGTGTGGTACATCCATTGACATAATGCATTCCCTAGCCCCTTACAAACCTAACAAACATAACTGATTGCCCAAACCTAACCCTTACCCTAATCCTACACAAAACATAATTGTAACTTAATCTCTAAAACCTAATCTTGACCCTCAAAACGGGGTTCATACCCATGGGGACCGGGAAATGTCCCCGTGAGGGCAAGACGTCCCCACGGTGAGGGTACAAATCCGGAACATGGTCCCCATAATGTTGCAAAAACGCACCCACACACACACGCACACACACAAAGGCAGAATTTGGAGGACATTTGTTCTTATCCTCTTGGACATGGAAGTAAAACATTTGTTCATCCTAATTAACGGCTAGTCGGTTCTGTGACATTGCAAATGCTAGCTGAGTAAGCGAGTGTTAGCGCACCACGGTGGGGAGAAGTAAAACTTGTACCTATCACGGTTCAGATGGTTTTTTTTGTTGTTGATGTATTTTTTACTGTATTTCCAAATAATACAAAAAAAAACCCCCAAAAACATGCACACACACACACACACACACACACACAAAGGCATAAACTGGAAGACATTTGTTCTTATTATTCTTTTGTTCCCAGCAGGGCATTAACGTATAATCCAGAAATAACTAAATAAAAGAAAAAAAAAACGTTATTGTCATAAAGAAAATGGTTCAATTTATTGTTGGTAATGGTTGCTCCACCTGTTTTGAATCATGGAGTGGGCTTAGATTTATTATTGTTATTATTATTACCATCAAGGAGTTAATATAAGGAGTTTTTGCTGCAGATATGCCTTATAGAGAGGCTGCCCTGTCCCACTATATGGATGTACACAGAAGGGCGACTCAACGAAATATCTTCAGAAGGAGTCAAAGTGATACCAAAGTTTTACCAGTAAGTAAATTGATGTATAAACTCCTAGAAATAAGGTCCAGGTTGAAAAAAAAAGAAAGTTTTCCTTTAAGGAAAACATTTTGTTGTGATTATTTCGTATATTTAGGGCATCTTTTTAAATCTTGCAGCACACTTCCAAATCTTAACCTAGAACAACAAAGTTTACCCTGAAACTCTACAACAGACAAATGACCAAAGAAATTATTAAAAATGTCCTTAAAAAGACTTAAAAAGACACGGGCAAAACACACGCACTAGCTGGCATCAACACACATGCAAACATATTCAGTGCCCTGTAACAAAAATTCAAAAAACCACGTTGCCCTTAACCCTTCAGTGTTTTTGTTATTTTTGTGACACCTCTGCCCCCGAGACGGAAAGAAATAAAGAGGCGTGACATGAGTTGACACATCCATCCTTCCAGCTACTGCTGGCTATAGGATTTTTCCTCTTTCACTAGAGTGCACTAATGAGTAGAAAACAAGCATTTGTTTGTTGACGTGCCTGTCTGAAGAATCTTGACCGTGGTGTTGTGAAGGAAACACCAGTGACTCCAGGGGGTTCGTCTCCACCAGTGAGCAGGGCATCTTGACACCTCCCCGACCCTGTTTACACCATCAACATTATTCCCCCTCTGCCACAACTGCTTGAGCAGAAACACTGTGACACGCTCTTGACCCAATTTCAAGTTCTAATTCTGTGACGGGACTCAGCCTAATTTAAGCAAGCTGGTACATATAATTACAAGGAAACAGATTGTTACTTAATTGGGGTTTTTTCTTGAGGCGTAGAGGCAGCCAAAGTTCTCTGACTGGTGTGCGAACGTGATGTGTTGTATAGATTAAACTTGTAACTACACTCCAATTTGAACATTTGAAAGTGTTTGAGAGCGTATGAGTTGCAGAAAAATATATAGTTTTATAGTTATTTATATTACATAATACAGGTTAGAAGAAATAATTTCCTAGAAAAACTAAATATCACTGTTGTTTTATTGTTTTATACAGTAAATTGACATTCAGACAGCCTGTCTCCTCTTAGTGTAATACTGTATACAAGATCACCAAATTCATTTGTATTTCTTCTAAAATTATTTAGATGTTAATTTTAAGGAAAATGGAAAAGAATTTCTTTCCATTCATAAGTGAGCATTTGTTGTCCAAGTAGATGGCATCAGATATTGTAGCAGTTTGCCTTGAGATTTGGGTTTTACAGCATAATACAAAAAGGAACTAGAGCCTGGACAAGGTGGACAGCGTATAAGAAAGCTTTCTTTTAGTGTGCCCACACAAACTCTTCAGTTGTTACTTGAGCTGAACTTTATGTCCCCCCCGTCTATGCCACCATGCAGGGTTTAGATCACAGGCTCTCCTGTGCTACAGTAACATGCTGGATGATATGAAGTAAGGGTCTTCTTTTTCACCCTAGGCTCTATGAGACCATCATGGCTATCGGCTAGGGATGGGTACCAAATTTGGTACTCTTATTGGTACCTAATTCCGTTGGTACTACTGAGTCCTGGTTCACATAAAATTAAACGTACCGTGTTTCGGTACCGAAATGCATCCTTTTGGCTATGAGGGAGTGGTGACATGAACGTAGCATTGCATGCATGACGTCAGTCGACGCAGCTCACAGGTTCTGTCAATCGAAAGCGCTCTTGTCTGTCTCCACTTCTCTAAAACTGATGCAGATCAAGCTCGTTGATAGATATATTTGCAAATACAAGACAAGCGACGGGAATACTTATGATCTAAGGAATCGGCTAATTAAACACAATATTCTTCTCAAAGCTCTGTTTCCGACGCATCATCTGCAGCCAGCAAAGAAGGAGGAAAAGCCAGATTTGGCGGCAGCACATATCTAATCGGGGGGCATTTAATAACAAGCCATCATCCAACATACCAGTACATGCCAGTTCCGATAGAGAGTAATGTGCACCCAAACTTGGGAGATGGGTGGAAGTCAACGTGCAAGCCACATCTCCCCCTCCCTCTATCGTCCCCGCATCACAACCCTATTAAACTCCTAATCACAGCTGAGTTTCTGCACACAAGCTGTTGCAATAGCCACAATACTTCAAGGTGTCATCAAGTCTGCGCCTTCTCTCCAAAGAAGCTTGTTTAGTTAATCCACCAGGGCAAAAACTGTGTGCACCAAGTTAGTGATAAAGGAGAAGCTGGGCTCAGTCATTGCACGCACCAGGCTCACAGCCTCCATCTGTACCTCTGCGTTAAAGGCTTCTACAGTGTCAATTTAGTGTCTGACAACACTCCATCTTTTTTTCAGTGTGTTACCCTAGGGACACGCTGGACCCGGAATCGCGCCAAAGTGCAGCAATTTTATTTCGGCGCCCATCAGACGGTGTTGACCACATCAACTGCTTCATGGCGCGCAGCGCCAGAATCAGCGTGCACCATGGAGCGATCATTTCGGCTTCTGTCCTATTTTCTGTGCGAGCCGCGACCGAATTTGTCAAGCCGGGCAGGAAGTTAAGCAGGAACATGAGACAAATTTATCAAAATAAAACCATTTTCAAAGTAAAACACCTAGATAAGTTTTAAAACCTGATCTCTTTTTAATAAGTGTAATTATGTCAATCATGTCTTCATCTTTATTGAAAACACAAGTGGAAGAATTCACACACAGAAATGTTGGCTTTCTGCTTGTAAATAGTACGAAAGCAGAACAGGAGATGTACACACAGAAAAGAGTTGGCCTGGGAGAAGGGGAACATCCCCAGGCTGCAATCAAAGACGCAGAGAGAAGCGTGCTGCGCTTCCGCACGCTTCCGCACGCTCACTATCCCCACGCCCACTATCATTAAGTTCGCTCTCTGTGCACCCAAATGGCACAGACACCATATAAAATAAAAACAGTTGGATTTTACTTTAATATGTTGGTTAAAAATTATATGTTGAGAATAAGAAATAAATCTGTTATTTCCATATAAACACCACAAAAGTACCAAAAATTGGTACCGTTGGGTTTCTGGTACCGATTCCCAGGTACCGTATCGGTTCAAATGTGAAAGGTAGCCATCCCTAATCATGGAAGTCCACTTCCTCAGTCACACATACAGTACATCAGCCTCAAGCCTCCTCAGAGTCCCACATGGGGTGTCAGGATGCTGCGTTTTCCTGAGGAAAGTAGCTAAGACACCAGAAATAGCTTGACAGAGAGGAAACAAGCCCAATGAAATGCAGGACATTGGTTATGCTCTACAAAATGAACAACATTTTATTCAAGTGAACTTGACGCAGCAGGGTTGGAAATTGGGTATAGTGATTGGAAAATTGAGTGATGCCGTGTGAGCTGAAGTGACTAGAATTTTGACAAAGGCTTATAGGATTTTGTATCAGTGATAGAAATACTAGCATCTGAAGCAAGAAATGTGAGCAGTGTGAATAATCTCTGCTTCGACTCTGATGTGCGCTGACATGCACATTTACCATGAGACGCGCCGAAATGAAGAGTAAGGAAATAAAAAAAAGTGTGAATTATTCAGTGGGAAACATCTTCACATTCCCTCCTCTTTTTATGATGAACCATTCAAATATGAGAACATATCAGTAAGACAGCTAGCCCAATGAAGTAAACACATACTTATTTGGAATTTATTGCATCCCCAAGCACAGATACACTGAATGATAAGTTTCCCGTGGAAAACCAGTGGCTCTAGCTATTAGACAAATGCACAGCAGCTCAGTATGGCCATAAATACACAACCTCCCCTACAGTTTCCAGCCATATAGTCACTACTGGTTTGAAAGCCATCACATTCTTGGCTTGTATCATCATCAAATCGTCAAAATGGAATAACAAAAACAACTACTGCTAAAAGGCATTTTCACTTCAGCAAAATAATTGAAAAACAGTATGGTGCATTAGTCCGTGTTATGACTACAGCTGGGCCAAAACACTGCATTTCTTTTGTTACATCATTAGTGGCATGCTTTCTGAGTCAGTGCTGAGTAATTTAAATAACCCTTCTTAATCTTTTTTTCTGCTATTTGAAAACAGTGTCTGAACTCTGTGTGAATGTATTGCTTCTTTTTTTTTCCCAGTTTTTTTGCAGCCAATTAACAGCATAGTAGGTTCTGTCATTTCAGCTTCTTGGCTGACAGATGTTATGCAAAAACTCATGGAGTGAAGTAAAGCTACAGTGTGACTTAAGAATGTGTTGCCTATTAGGCTGCAAATACATAGCGCTGTTCCCCCTTATTCATCTCACCTTTAGAGACACAAACATCGATGCAAACCTTAAGCTGAAGTACCCCTTGGAAAGAGAGATATAAACAAAGTGCTTCATTTATAATGAATTTCAATGAGCTTTTCCTGAATGAAGCAATCAGTTGTAAAATGCCCCACAAATGTAGCCAGTTCTTGCTGTTGTGGACAGGAGAGTGTGAAACAGTGTGTTAGGGGATCAATAGGAATGTTTAACCCATCATCACACTTCTTGATTGGAGGTTGCACACCTGGACTGCATGCACCATATATTGGCACCTTTTTTTTTATGACCAAATTTAAATCTCTTTGTCTTTGTGCATCAAATCATAACTTGAAACTGCAATCAAACGAAGCATTAAATAGCAAGCAGGGGGCTCACTACTCTAAGGCAAGAGGGATGTCCTTGCTAGAATTTTGAGTCACAGAGAAAAATATAAAGGCATTTTCTGAACTTGCTAATGCAGCTAATGATCAAACGTGGGATACTGTATCAGACTGTTGAAGGAAAAATGACTGGGTTAATTGTGTTTTGCTGACCCTGCCGCTCCCATTTATCTAATTCTAATATCTTTCCTCACTATCAAGATTACTTTTCTTTCTTCTCTTTGGGGGATTGGGAACTTGGCCGGGAAAGCTGCCAGCTCTCTGGAACTGATCGCTCCATCTCACCAAACTCCTCTGCATCTTATATGCCGCACTTCCCTGCGTGCCCCTCACCAAAGGCAAGGGACCCTTCTCTATTATTTCCTCATCTGATCTCCCCCGATACACTCACAGCGCTCATCGCAGCTCAGCTCCTCTTCTGTTAATCCTGCCTTTCATCTGGCACCAGGGGACCTTTCAGCCCATGGTTCACTTATGATATCAATCAGCTGCACAGCTACCAACATGGCCTTGCACACACATATATCCGAGCACATACACACATGGGCAGGTTATCCTCTGAGCTTCCTGCCGTACCTTGATTGTCTCAAAAGGTAAGAAATTCCTATAGAGAGGAAAGCTATCAGCTGAGGGATTTAAATCATCAGTATGATGGTGCAGTAAAGTGCACATTGAGATTACTTAGGGTCATTTTTCGGTTCTGTTCGCAGCTAAAGAAGAAAAAGGGAATTCTGTTAAAACTGCCTTTTTAAAGACTATAAATTCAGACTTTTGAAGATAGAATAACTTCAAGTTGTTTATGGCATCACAGTCTCAAGCCTGCTGGGATTGTTTATATTCACAAATATTCTCTGAGATCAGTGACATAACAGACTTCTGTTTACTGTGTATTTTCCCTTCAAATAAAGCATTTGTCATTTTGCAGTTACTTACTCTTGGGTTTCTCGTGTGTCTCGGGATGTTATTTTTCATTGCATTATTATTCCTGCAGTACCGCTGGCAAACAAAAGTGTTTGTGTGTGGCCATTTAAAATTCTCTTTCCCTGCAAGAGCTACAAAACAGTGCAGTTGCTAGCATTTTAAAGCGTCAGCCTCAACATGGCAATGAAAGCTTGTCCTGTCATGTTTCATCAGGGCATTGTCTAACTGGTAAAGGCTAACAAGGGTGAATGCTGGGAGCGTACAGAGGCATAACCTAACCCTCCCTCCCCCTCCGTAGCAAGCTTCTGAGCCCGTTCCCTCCACAGCTTTCACATGGCATGAATGTCACACAGAGAGTGGCTGGAACTGAAAAGTTTATCCTGTAGAAAGTGGAAAGATAGGCAGTATAAAATATGAGCTGAGAGGGAGTCGTTCAGACAATGGAAAGAAGTCCAGGGTTAGTACGACAGACATCTGTCAGTCTCAAATAGGTTATCTTATCAGTACTCGAGTTGAGGGCGGATGAGGGAGGATGGCATCCCCCCTGTAAAACTGCCATCCCCCCATTCCATCCCTTCCCTTTAAGTAAATCCTGGAAATAAAAGAAATAAAATTTGAGGGCGCAGGGGCACGCAAACGTGCCAACATGATTGGTCGATTGGCGAGAGCAGTGCAGCGATCCGGAAGCTGCGGCATTCGTATGATTTGTACAGCATGTAGCTAACATCATTCTGCTAGCAGTCAGCAACTTTCAGACGACATTCCGTTAAGTTGCATTTGTGACATGATGGGAGAATCTGTACCTGCTGTCTGCAAAACATGAGAGTGGCTAGTGCACGTTATTCTGTGAGCGGGGGAGGGAGCTGTGAATCAAGCAGGTTTGTCTTGCACATGTGCATTATTCAAAACCTTGCTAACAGTCTCTGCTTCCTGAAATGCCGAAACATCTTCTATAGCGCCTTTAACATGAGCCTACTACATTTCTTGACTTTTTCCCTCAGATACTATGCAAGTTTTAATTTTTCCACCTTTCACAATGTTGTCCATTTTCCAATTTCTGCATGTGCTAAATACTCATTGAGAGAAATGAGGAGATTGAAAAGTGGTAATATGCTTCTCTATGTTGGGAATCGCTTTTCCTATATGTTTTCCACATGTATCGCTTTGTAGAAAAATGCAAGGATGCAGACAGTCACCAAGAGCTACTGAACATGATTCCCATCATGTGAATATTTCCCAACACAAAACAACTGGCTACATCTTTGTCATGTGAACAAATGTATTTACTTTACATTGTCTGGCGAGACCAGATTTTCTATTTTTCAATGGATATATACAGTATATATATATATATGAACACTTGCTGTGGTTTTATTGTCAAAGTCATTATCATCATTTCTAAACAAGCAGGAAGCTTCTGTTGGTAAAAGGCCTCATCTTGGAAACACCTATGTGCACTTATTTGTGATGTTCTGGAAAGTTTTCTCTGATTTAAAATAAAATGAGAAAAAAAGGGCTGGCTCTGCACTTCAATGTGGTTTTAAAAACTTTGTGTCCTATATTCTACTTGTAAGCATGTGGAATATTCTGCAACAATTTCAAGGTATTAATTGAATGGTGCAGCATTACCAAAGCAAATGACTTTGTAAGCCAGTCATTTTCTAATACTTACACTCCTTGGAAATCTTGTGCATTTAAAGAATGCTCCCCTTTGTTTACAGGAACAGTCATTACAGAAATCTGCTGCAGCTCAGGACCTTTAGAGCATGCTTTTTTAGAATTACATTTCCAGTCTTTTGGTATGGTATGTGGATTTTTCAAAGGGTCTCAAGGTTTAAAAACCACAAAAGGCCACAACAATGGAAATTGGTCTTTTCAAAAGAAAGGCCGCTCTAAGCATCTTGTCCTTTGTAAAAGTTTTTCCTGCTACATAACGCAGCACTAGGCAGTGGACTTTAGAGCTGTCATGTGTAAACTTTGTACGCCTTTGTCAAGAAACTGATTTTATAAACCTGCCACACTAGAAAAGTCAACAAAAGGACCAAAGATTTCCTCAGAACATCAGTTTTCCAAAGAGACAGCTGGTATTTACTCCACAGGGTACCGTTAGCTAAATGCTTAATTTAACAGTCCTAACACAACAGAATAAAGTACTGCTTGCAATGTAATTTGGGTTTGACTGAAACAATAGGGCAAGACAGTCAACGTGGGCTAAGGGCTCATCATCCAAAACGTCAGCTGAAAACTTTCTAACAGTCAATCATCACATAATGGAATAACCACAAGACACAGGAAACCACCTAATTTATTTTTTTATGACTTATTGGTCCAATAGCAGGGAGGTCACCTTAGCATCCATCTTACAACTTTTTATTGCACAAAGTTCTTATCAATGGAGAAAAAAAGTCTAAGATTTATTCTTCCTTGACTCTTACTCAGTCCCTCCATTTTTCTTTTACTGGCATTCTCCGTCAGCACCAAAGTTAATTTATTTTTAGCACTAAGGAGACCTATTGGTGGGGTTGTGGTACCAGTATACTTGGACAGAAGGGGCAGCCTCAAAAGACAAGTTAAAATGGATCTTTTTATACAAGGTGCTACAGCCACGTACAAAAGTATAGTAGTTAATAGCTTTATGAATTAAAGCATGCTGTCATATTCTTAGACCCCAGAATTTAGAAGCTGTAAATGAGCATAATGTGGCTACTTAAAGAAAAACTAAGTAACTTTTTCACCTCAATAAATGCTTTTCAGAATCCCTGTTGCGCTAAACAAAGTGTTTACGGGGCGATTCGATTTTTTCCCCTATCCCCCGGTGTCTCTGGTCTGTAAGCGCCACTTGCAACTCTCTCTGTAGCAAACCCAAACAAATCTTGCTGCAACACAAACTGCTGTACGGCACTCAAGTACCTTATCCACCGAGCTGCTTCCAGTGCTGGTTCGAACCAGAACCAGACTAAAAACCAGTTCTTTAGCTTCCCACCACCTAAACACCAGCTCCGGTCTCTCGAAACCAACTCTTTGCTGGATCACAGTGAAAAACTGGTTCATGTAGCTTGTGCTGCCTGGCTGCCGGGTGAAGTAACACAGAGCTTCACGGCCAAATAGGCTTGATAATCACTTGTCATGTCCACAAAAATTAAATAAATTTCTCACCTGCATTCCACCAACACCAGAAAAAAATTTAATCCACAGCATATTTAGCCGCAAAACACGGGTAAAACATCCCACTGCAGGAGACACAGGACTCTGCTTTGAGCAGAGGGACATGAGCTGCTGCTACCAACCTAGCAAAGTAGCATCAACAAGCTAGTAAAAGCTTAGAAATATATTCAGGGATCAAAATAGGGCAAAGACAGGTAGGGAAGACGTCTGTGTGCTGTGGGGTGAGAAGAAAATTACCACCTTTACAGCAGTGAAAGGAGACCGGGGGTGCCCTGAGCTGAAGTTACTGACTTCTGCTTTAAAGTGACCTTTTATCAAACAAAATACTTTGTTTGGGACCTGTTATGGATCAAAACAAAACTTAAAAGTCGTGTTACAAAAGAAGTTTTCCTTTCATGGTGATGACATTTCAGTTCACCAGGAAAGGCCCAACAAGAATCTGATTAGGTGGTTTTCAGTACACAATCAGAGGCAGCGGTTTCCATCAACTTCACAATAATGATTGGTTACAACAATATAGACAAAATTTCAAATATACAAATAATTGTGTGACTCTGGATTACTTTGCAAATGAAAATTAAGTTCTGGCTTTTGTGTTGGTATGGTATCCCCATTTTAAGCCCCAAAACTACATTGAAAAAAACTGCATCCTTCCAAACTGGGAAAATTATTCAGCAGGCTGAATGCCAAGAAGTCCTGCCTGTGTAAAACAAAGTGCATGTTGAAGTGCTGTTATTCCCCCCCTGTAGCACCAAATGTTGCAATGTATACCTTAAAATATCCAAAAGCTAAGCTTTAATTATCACAACACTTAAAAAAAGAAAAAAAGCCTTTCTCTGAAATATAACTGCATCATCAACCTTCAACTACAAAGGATGGAACCTTAATGCATCAAGCAGATATCAAGTACAAAAGGATGCTAATTCCTTTGGACAACATAAAAAACACATCGTATCCCTCATGTGAACGTCTGGCACTACCCATCAGCTAACCAAGCTCCAAACACTAGACAATACAGCCGGGTAAAGCTGAGATCTGTTTGCTGCCTGGATTTAACAGAGGACCGAACCAGCTCCCTGTTTGGCACACACTAAAACGCAGCCACAGGCTTGTGATAAAAGATTAATTGAATAAAAATGGTGCTTCAATCTATGGAAGAGAGCACAGCAGCATGTGGGAGATAGGAGATTATAAGGTTGCAGCAATGTTACTGAACAAGCCCAGCACACACTGACCAGCCCCTATAGTTAAGGCCAACTTGGACTCTCCTTCAAAGACTTGGCTTCCCTCCTAACAATGATACTAAGCTGGTTTGTGGTGTGTTTTTAGTGCTTTTCTTCTTTTATTGGTTTTCCCCCACTGGTTTGCTGCACGCATACATCCTCCTAGGCTTTAAAGTCAAATACAGTGATTTGAACAGGAGTTATACAAGTATTTTTAATAGGAGCCAAGAAAGCTTTACTATAATTTTGACAAAACACTGTGGTGACAGTAATCCTGATGGTACATTAGAAAAAAATATGGATTTTTTGTTCCTCTCCTCAGGCTGCAAAGCCAAGGTAATTTGGCTCTTGCATTCATATTTGCTTGGGGTATAACATCACACATAATTCAGAATTCAGCGTGTTTCAGGAAACAGAAAGTGAAGCTTATTTGTAGTACTTAGGACGCTACAAGCCTGATGACCATGATATATCATACTGATATTGTAAAATGTGTGCCAGGCTTTAAAACAACTTAAGAGATCAAGGAAGTGTGTCTGAAGCTGCAGAGATTTATTTATCACCATAAATGGTGACGAAGCAAGAAGAAGCTGTTTCAGAACTTGCTTAGTGTTGTACGGAGCCCCTCTGGTGACATTGATAAAAAAGAAAAAGACTTATAACCACATAAAGTATGGCCGCAATATATTGTCTTGGGATTTTATCCGATGGCCATAGGTTACTAAGGTGATGGGAAAAGTTATTTAAAGTTAGAATCCGGAGTTTCCTCCCTGAAAATAAACGCTTGACTTTGGGCCTCTACTCTCGTGTGGCGGTGACTTTGTTTGCAACTCCCTCTCCCCCTGACTGTATTTCGTCTTTTCCCTTTGTTTTGCTGTATTTGGGAAGTTTCTGGGTGGAGATTTGAGTATTTGTCTCTAGCCAATGACAGAGCTAAAGGTGTAGCACTCTGTGGGGATAAATTCATTGATTGGAGCAGGTACGACGTTCACTTGAATTCTTGGGGGGAAAAAAGTCAGATGCAGCAAAGAAATGGAAGAAGGCCTACTCTGTACCAAAGAGCTATAGATAGTGTATGCTCAAAAACTAAGGTCAGTTTGGCTTTCACCCACTTCTGAGCTTTGAAGGAGATGCTTGGGGAGGAGGAGCGATGCAGAGCATTAGCCCGAGGGGCGGGGCACTCAGTTTGAATAGTGTTTACAAACACTCTGGGGAAAAACTCTGGATTCTCCCTTTAAGTTGTGGTCATGTGTTACTATACATTAATACCTTGCTCAATGTCCACATTTGTTTTTGTTGCAAACTCTACACCTTTAGCATCTGAATTAAATGCTGGTATTAATGGTTTGGGGTTCTTGAATAGGACATATGTCCCCCTGGATTTTCAATGTTTTGGGAGATTTTTTTGTGGTATTTGTAGTTTTTGAGGAACAACATTACTATGGAGCCTCTGTTGAATGGCTTACCTGGTGACCCATCAATGTTTGTTGTTTTGTAGTGAACTATTGAGCCAGGCCAAGTCTAATTACTCTTGCTCATGTGTTTTTTAGTTGTAGGAATATTGACAATAAAAATAAATGTCATTACTAACAGAATGACTTTTTTAGTAACAGGATTATCTAACTGATTGCTCTGTCCATCATTACAACACCATTACCATTCCTGAATCTTATTGACAGCACGTTACTATTTTAAAATGAGATACATTTTTCAGATTTATCTCAAGTTTCACATTTGCTGGGACTATTTTGTGCATCTGCTATAGTGGAAAGGAGGCAGAGTTATACAATTAAACCTGAAGATATACACTCAGTGTTTGAGTAGAAGAAGAGTTGTTGTGTTCTACTCTGATATGCATGCTGAAATGACAGGACACCCGGCTGCACGTCAGGTTGAAAGAGGTGCACGTTTTTTTTTTTTTTCTTTTTTTTTTTTTTAAGCTATAACTCCGTTACTAGTGCCGTTATTTTTTGGGAGAAGTAATTAGTTACTGCAATTATATGGTTAGTAAAATACTTTTAAAAAATTAACATCATGGACACATCTTTTTCTCATGAACAATTATCTTAGCATGAACAGTTACTTCACCTTAGTAACCAATGGCCATGATTTCTTTTCTTTTTATTGGATGCCAAAGAGTGGCTCCATTGTATTGTTTAGTTTGTTGATTTATTTAAAAAAAAAAAAATCTGCAGTTTGAAACAATTTTGGCATTTGATACAAAACTTTGGCATTAGCTAAGCTAAAGTGTTTTTTGCCATCCATAAAATAAAGTTCCAGATTGAATGTAGCATAAACAAAAGCTTTGTCTCACTGTTTATTCCATGTGCTGTCTACTGCATACACCTATAACATCTGTACTGAGAAGTTCAGGACTAACAATATCAATCGTATCAACAGCACTATTCAGTATTTTACTCAATGAGGCTGCAGGGAAAAAAAACACCAAAAACTTTAGATTGCTCCTTTAAAGTTCCCCTACAACTGATGTTCTTTTTTAAGTAAATTGGTGTGGATGATTTATCAGTGGACAGTCTTTCACCTGCAGTAGACAGTAGGGGTGTCAATTCAATTCCAAAAATAAGGGGCTAGTATTGTCGATGCTACAGATACTTTTTAATAGAGCTAATGTATTAATGCAAAGAGTTTAACCTGTGGTATTAATGCATGAATTTGTTTGAGCATTAATCCACCAACAACAAATTTGCTATTCACACTATTAAAACTGTAATTTGGCATTAGCTCGGCAAGAGAAGCTGATTTTAGGCGTGTACCGGTGCCTCGTCACCATGGTGAACCAAAAACCCACCAAGAACCACAAATCCTCCTTATTTATGAAGATTCTGATAGTTTTCAAGCCTTACATTGAAGTATCAACATCAGTCTGATAACAACAGTGAAATTGATATTATTGACCAATTTCAGAGATGGGAATTATGGAGTCAACAAGTCTTTTCCATGTCATGTATTTGTTCTGCCCAGCCACTGAACCCGGTGAGTCCAATCAGCCCAATGAATTAAACTGTGCTGATTGGACTCACCTGGTTCAGTGAAGAACAAATACATGGCATGGGAAAGACTTGTTGACTCCATAATTCCCATCTCTGTTATTGACATTTGGATGGATCTGCCCAGCAGCAGTAGACACTGGTCAGAGCATTTTGTTGAGTGTGTCCATGTAAAACACGTCACAAGAAAGATCTGCTATGTGTAACTATCAAAAGTAAAGTATTGAATAAATCTGCAATAACGTCTTTTCTCAAACAGCAATGGAATTTTTTGTTAATGTGGAAAGGCCCAGGTGGGATTTGATCCCACCGACTCCCAGGTGAGAGCCACGCACACTTACGTGCTCCACGTAGGGTGCCACCAATGTATAATGCTGGACTGTATACCAGCATTGCACATGGATACTACAGATGATGCCAGAATGTGGCAAGCTATGCAACGGAGGGTGGGCGTCAAAATGATACCCTTTGGCTGACTGGTAGGTGTACATGACTCACCCAGGAGTGTGGGTTTGAATCCCGCCTGCAATCACCACATTAAGAACTTGTTTTTCCCCTTTTCCTCCCTATCTTAGCATCTATCAGAATTGCTCCATGTTTCATAAAACTGAGACCAGGCTGACTGTTGTACTGAGGGTAAGACAGAATAGTCATAAGTATGATGTACAACCCCAATGCCTAAAAGCATAATATCCTTTGCATGTACTATATATTTGGGAGTTGTGTTAAATTTAAAAGGAAAGACAGACATTACTTTTGGAGGAAAAACTAGAAAGGTCAGCCATTTTTTCATGGTCTGAGCATCCTAATGAATACAATCTCCTGCTGGTACAGCAGGGAGTCTGGGATAGTAAGGCCTATAATTATCTAGCACCCAAGGGTAAATAAATGAGTTCATTATGTCCAAATATCAAGTTGTAATAGCTAGCATTCAGAGGAAGAGCCATTTAAGCACTGGACTAGATCTTTTTAAAAACGTCTAACCACAAGAAATATTTCTAATTTACACATTAGATGGTTAAGTCAGTCAAGATACCGTAGAAGTTACATGCTGCGTTGAGTGTGTGCACTATATTTACACTGTTAAGAAATTTCTATAAGATAAAATCAGTAAATTACTGGCAGCAGGGACGCCAGTATTTTACTGTTATTTTACAGTGCACCTACTGTAATTTATTTTGACAGTATAATACTGTATTTTGAATTACAGTATATTACTGTAGGATAACTGGATGGTGTGGTAGTTTTACCGCACATCTACTGTTATTTATTTTTAACAGTAGACAACTGTATTTTGGATTACAGTACATGACAGTAGAATGACTGTGTTATGGTTATTTTACAGTACACAGTTTATTCAGTTATTAAATCTACTTTTTTGCATTAAA
Source organism: Atherinomorus stipes (assembly GCA_023101725.1). Lineage (NCBI taxonomy): Eukaryota > Metazoa > Chordata > Actinopteri > Atheriniformes > Atherinidae > Atherinomorus > Atherinomorus stipes. Next base: position 220,474 of record JALJCO010002057.1, on the reverse strand, counting down.
TTCCAATAAATCCCCACAAATAAAAAATGTAGCATATACAGTAGTATCAAACAGGAATCATCTGAAATTCTGAACTAACCAGCAAGTTAATCTGGATCTGTCCATTCATACCTTCTGTTTATCATGACCGCAGGTAACATCCACAAGTTCTACTATTAACACGCAAGACGTGACTTTTCTTGTATTTTACTTAAATTATGTACCTTTTTGTGCTTGTGCTTCTACCTTGTCACAGATGCATCCAGCAACATGCATCCACCACTAATCCCCTTTCTGTGCCAACTGCAGAAAAGTAGCAGCAGAGACTGAGGAGAATAACACAGAGTGAACAATGCAATGACCACTCACTCTGATGCTGTTTTCAAGAATCAAGAACTAAGAGTACAGAGGGCTCATATTAACTCTGTTTCCCAGAACAACCAACTGATAAAATCTCGATTAAATGTTATTGCCAATCACTCCTAAACTGTGTCCTTGAATGAAAATAAGATCAGACCTTTAAAAAGAAAATATGAGAACCCCAGGTATAAAACACAAGAGAATATATATTCCATAACATTGCTGTACTTTATTACAAACCCTCGTCAGTAATACCACCAGTAATAACATTTAGAACATTTGTATTACAAAAAAAGAAAAGAAGTATTACGTATTTGGCATAAACTGTGCATAATAAAATTCTTAATGACATGCTTTACTAATAAGCATGATATCGGACACTGCATTAAAATAGCACCAAGAACAGTGTAGCGTTGAATCAAAATATCATAAACAGCAGTGTTACACTATATGAAAACGTAAAGAGCAGTGTAACAGTATATTAAAACATAAAGGCAGTGTAACACTATATTACAATGTGAAGAGCAGTGTATCATTATAATAAAACATAAAGAGCAGTGCTACACTACATTAAAAGATAAAAAGCAGTGTAATAGAACAGTCTAGCTTTTAAACAAGCCTTTTTCACAGATACATAGATGTGAACAACTACAGTGAAAGTGGAACAAGAGAATGAAAGGAGAAAGACAGAAAACAGTGAGAGGACTTGACTGCAGCATTTGGCTGATATCGTCAATCATCGATGACTTGTGCCTGTAAAACAAACAAACAAAAATTTAGCAACACAACGTGACTGGTTGAATATAAAAATGTGAAACGGACAATTGCAGGGAGGGAAAGAAACTTAAGTATGAGGGGAAAGAAAAGGGCCTGAGCAATAAACTGTTCAAGGGTCAGAAAAAAATTAAAAAGTGAAGAAGAGAGAACAGCAGGAGACAGAAAGGAGAGGGGGTCGTTAGTTTGTTTTTATACTTTAGGGAGGGAAATTACCTCTTACATGGGCTAAGTTAGTACGTGGGTAGCATGTTGTGAAAAAGTTTAGAAGGGCTAGTGAGAGGAATGGAGTCGAGCATTGTGTGTTGTGTGCCTCCTTCCACTAGAAAAAGTAGAGCTTTAAATATATTAAGCTGCTTCAGCTTGATGTTGTTTGAAGCAGTGGTTAAACAGGCTGAAGCAATACTCCTTGTATTTTAGGAAGTTTTAAGAGTAGGATGAACAATGCTCCCATTTATTATGGTGAAACTAGGCCATTTGATCAGTGTAAAAAAACAAATGAAGTTGTTTCCACCCATTCCTACTGCTCTTCTTATTCAAGCACAGCCGGCCCATTGAGAGCATGGTTTTGTATGATGTTGCTTCGGCAAATTTATCATATATACAGTATAATAAAAGAAGAGTGCTTCGTGTGCTGTTTTATAAGTTGAAATAAACATATAATAAAGAAATGACAAGACAGCTAAATGAAGACACCTACCTAAATGAAGTCCCACTCATAGTCCAGCAAGTTCTTCAGTAGTGTGGCAACATGGGGGTTGACGCTTTCAGCCCTTTTCTGAACCACCTTGCCAGTCCTCTTGGAGGTGATCTTTCCATGGGTGGCCTTGCTACCTCTTTCAGGATTTATACCGATGAACCTCCTTAAAGAAAAAAGGTGGGGGTGGGGAGAGTCCCAAATACTGTAAATGGATAACTATAAATTTTATTTTATTTTTTTCGGAAACAATTTGAAAGGAGGTGCTGCCTTACATGTGCAATTGCAGGACACACTCTCCATTAAAAAGCCAGTTACCAGAAGGACCTTCATAATTTTTAAGTGGTCTATTGGACAATATGAAGAGGAAACTCTTCCTTTTCCAGTCATCAAAAGGCCTCTAAATCATTTAACCATCCCCACTCATGTTGCATACAATGGGCTCTGCGCACAACTCCACTACTTCCTGAACTTAAGGCAGCTCCTCTGTTTCCTGTCTTTCATTATTGGATGATTTGATTAATCCAGGTGGGTCTGACCTCAGTAGCCACACTGATAATGGACAGACAAACCTTTGTCCATTTGTCCAAAAATTAAAGACAGGAAACAAAGGAGCTGTATTAAGTTCTGGAATAACTGGAGATGTGCAAAGAGACCATACTGTTGAGTTTAATGTACCATTTGCATCATTTACACAATTAATAGTTACCTTTGAATAAATTCCAGGGTTTTGGAGACCATGTCTGGATACTGGAGGTTGAAAATGTAGAACACAGCAAACAGCGCAGCCAGTCCAGATACAAATGTTGGCTGAATGCCTTCACACACCACATGCCCCTCGATGCTGATCATCCACTTGTTGTTTGTCCTGGGCTCATTTCCTATCAAGTATAGAATGTGAAATAAGGTAGAGTCTACCTCCAGAAGTATTTTTTACCTTGTCCAGTGGCATCTTACATCATTTTGAATTACTGCTGTATTTCTCAAAAACAGGGAAAAACATTTGCAAGGAATGTCAGATGGTCAGAAAATACTGAATTTGACTGGAGACCACAACCCATTTTTAAAGTCTGCTGCAGTAATTTCAATTTCATTTGAACGAAATCAAAGACTCAATTGGTTCACAATTATTGCACAGTTTTCCAGTATGTTAGGCTATTATACTGATAGACATGGAATCTCCATAAGCACTTTATATAGTTACCTCATTCTCATTGGAAAATAAAGTTCTTTCAAAATTAACACCAAAATACATACCAAGCAAAATAAGCAGGGGACTGGCTGGTAGAGTGAAGCTTTTCTCAATGTCTGCAGCAGTGGCTGACACCTGAAGGGTTAAGAGAAAGTAGAACAAAATTACACTGTTACAGTTCATGATCAATCACAAGAATTACACAACAATAACTGATCAATACTCACATCTGTATGAATCATCAGTCCATCTGGGCTCTCACCAAAATGAGCCATGAGAAGTTGAACAACATGGAGAGTCAAATCCCCATCCCAACCCTGGGAAACAACAGCTTGAACATCACGCTGGTTTGATTTGGTCTTGAAATACTCCACAATTGCTCGTCCACATTCCTCCATGGAAAGCTCCAACACCCGCAGTACTTTGATATCCGTCAGCAGCTCAAAATGAGCATAGATGCCCCTCTGAGTAAAAAGGAATGGCCATTTCATCCTTAGATCTTCAATGGAGGATGCAGGCTGATTTATATGGGTACGCTGAAGGCTGTACGTAGTCTCCATCAGATGTATCACCTCTGACCTCTGACCCCCATTCAAGCCCTCCCGATTGTAGATGCTTTCCATTCTGTACCGTTTCTCTTCCAATGTGTCAGCAGTCTCTTCTGAAGGGAGCTCTGGCTGGAATCGTGTGCAGCCAAGGAATCAGTCGGTCCACGCTGAGGTCTAGTTCCCTTGTTGGATCTCACTGAGCGCTGCCGATACATCCCCCTATTGATATTCTCAATGCGAGTTTTTACCTGCTGAAGCAGTGAGGTAAAGCCTCCAGCAATGAGGATTCCTTTTCTGGTCATGTCTGCGAAACTCTTTGGGTACTTCCTAGCTATGTTCTGGCAAACTGTACGGCACTGGGAGCGGTAGGGTTGGTGTTGTATTTTCTAATTTCATCCACCAGCACTCGGATCATCTGGCGCCGCCACTTGGGAGAAGGTCTCCGACCATTTGTAATGGCTGAAACTATTTCCTGGGGCATCTGTCCCATGGTACCTCGAATGTCTCAGGCCATGTTATGTCTTGTGGAGGTACACCTTGGTTGTTGATGTGGTGATGAGCTGGAGCAGGAGGGGAGCTGGTGAGTGAGGGCAAGGTAGATGAGAATGAGGAGTTAGGCTGAGTAGAAGTATTTAAATCTGATGAATCACTGGGAATAACTTGGAGATCCAAAGTGATGGTCTCAGTTTCTGAAACAACAAAGACTTAAACATGAATGACTGTTAGGGGGACCTTTTTAACTTTATATACAATATTTCTTTCCTCAGGCTTCTTTAGAGTAGCTTTTGTATGAATCACATTTTTTTAAAAAAACAACAACATGTATTTACTGTATACTGGCCCTTTATGCAGCCCCCTTAGTTCAGCCTGTCTTAAACAGGCTGTTATAGCTTCTAGTGACCCCACTGTGTTCTGACTGGTCAGCTTCTAGAAGCTTTGTTCTAGAGCAATGTAAAGAAATGGATAAACAAAAAGTAGGAAACATAGCATTTAGAATGACCTGAGACTGGCGCTTTTGATCACAGGTATTACTTTGGCCATATTCAATATGGACAATCAACACTGTAACATTATTATAATAAAAAAAACAAGGAAAAGCATTATAGGTCCCCTTTAAAGAAGAAAATACCTATTCTCAAAAATTATCTTTTGAAATGTACAAATATTATTGGCATAAACCTTGTGCAGCAATGATTACACTTTACTGAATGAAAATATATGTGAAATAATTATCTAAATATTAATTACCAATTTTGAAGGCCTCCAGTAATTTTCGCTGCTGTATAACAGGTAACAGGCCTTTGATGTCCTCCTGCTGGACATATTTCAGGTCATCCACAGACTCAACACCCGATGTCTGAAGCCTGGAAACAATCTCTAACTGTGTCTCCACAGAGAGAGTGGGCAAAGTGTTGAGGATGATCCTCTTGATGTTCTCTTCCAGTGATGACATTCTTCTAAAAAGTTGGGATAGAATGATGAAGAATTAGGAGTGACATTCCCCAAACAGTGTATTCCGTCAATGGATAATAATCAAGCAGCTTTTCGTGCGCAACACAGCAGTACGCTCTCTGCACTGGTGTGATGTAATAAACACCCAGTTCTGGCAGACGCACAGCTTGATACTGTTCCATGATGAAAAAAACATATGAACTCTTCTGAATAAGAGCCTGTTTAATTTTACCAACAATGAGGCCATCATCATTCTGAGCTATCACAACAAACATTTTGCTCCTATATTCAGTCCCCTTTACTGACACATTATGGGTAACCAGAGTGTTCAGAGGATCAAAGCTGTAATGTGCAACTGATTGTCTGATGTTATCATTGTGGTCCTCCAAGACAAACTCTGTGCATCTTTCCACAACAACATCTGGTGGGAAACGGGAACCAGCACCCAGAAGAGCTTGCAAAAGTTGATGTCTCTCTGCTAAGGTACCACATAGATTTTTAAAGTTTTGCAGTTTTCTTGCACATCGCTTGAAGTATGTATGTTTACTTTCAAACCTTAATGTCCACAAGTGGATGAGTGGTCCGAAGTGAAAGATGAGTTCAGGATAATGGAGGACATAGTGGTGCTTTGGTTTAAGTGGGTGATCTGGAAAAGTTTGTTGTCTGGAATCCAAATACTCTTCTATTAGGACACCTAAGTAGGCTACCTGACCTGTGGAAATAGCAGGAGCAGTGATAAGGTCCACAATCTCCCTAAGCTGTAAAATTAGCTGCCATACCTCACTGTCCCCTGGATTTTCTATTTTGTCACTGATCAACACTGGCAACATCCTGAGAAAGCACCAGTTTTGAACTGCATGTCCAGACAGTTTTTCTGCTCCCGGGTTCACCTCACAGGGTTTGTTACTTGCATCACTACCGACATATTTAAACTGAGTAATGCGACGGTTCAAATCAAGATAGGTGAATTGTTTGTCCACTGTGACAAGATGTTTAATATAGAGAGCCAAATCAGAGGAAACAATGCCCTCAAAAAGGTCATGGCCCAGGCAGGGAGGTAAACCAGGTTGGCAAACATGAAAATGAGTCAACTCATTGAAAAATGAGTCAAATTTGACTCCTACATTTTGAGTCTGGGCATGTTCCTGATATGACTTTTCTGTACGCTCTTGACCCTTAGCAAGAGGATCTTCCAGAAATGTTGTACGGTCAATCTCACAATATCTACAGAAGTGTAAGCTTTTGCTGAAATTCTCAGTAAAGCCTCCAATGCAATGTGAACCTAAGTTATCACCTGCAATGGCGCACACAGTTCCTTTGTAGGTCTTACCATCAGGCGTGGTGATGCCACTTGTCTCAAGATCTTTCAGATCCTTCATCAGAGAGCCAAACACGAGCTCTTGGCCAAAATACTTAAAGTCCTGTTCTTTACAGAGCAACACCAGTTGCATGTGGTCAATTTTTGACCTATTGTGGGGTAAAATATTAGCAAGGGTGGCATATACTGCAAGGACTTTGTGTTTTTTTTTTCCTGACCCAAGTGGATTAACAACCTCAAAGGCATCCTGATAGAATATTAAGCCTAAGGACTTTTCCACCTCAAACATCTTGTTGTTTTCAATGTTTGTGCCATCCCACACATCTCTGAGGACCTGCTCTGAGTTGACATCAGTGTTTGAATGCCATTGTTCAAACACATTAGTCTGCAGAAGAGATGCAACTGTCTCTTTGATAGGGATATATTGCACAAAACACTCTTTTCCAGATCCGTTCTGGCCCAGACAAATGGGCTTTGGCTCAACATAATGGAAGTTAGTCTTGAAGACATTTTTTCTCCTGTGGTCAGATTTCAATGTTTCCGTATTACATTTTCTGAAAAGATCTTCACATTTCAGGGTATCAATTACAGTCTCAATGTCAGTTTTTGAAATACCAAGATTTACAAGCTTTTCCTTAAGTTTGAAAAGAAGATCTGACTGACTGATGTCATGCATCTGTTGATAGTCCTCGATAATAGTCTGAATCACAGAGGCTGGAAGGAGAAATTTGGCTTGCAACTTGAGATAGAACATTGCTAAATTTCTGAAGAACTGGCTTTCTTCCACAGCTTCTGGACAGACCTCTGATTGTTCACATGTCAGCTGACCTGGATCATCAATCTGCATATCACTATCTCCACCAGTATCTCGAGAACTGGACGGATTCACAATGCAGTCCATCATACCCTCTTCTGATGACTTTTTATGTTTCCTTGAAATATGTGATGAGAATGTAGACTGGACTTTAAAACTTTTGTTACAGTTTCTAAAAGGGCATGCCACCTCTTTCCCCTCTCTTATATGCACTTTCAAGTGTGAGTAAAAGCTTTGAGTATTCTCACATTTAGTGCTGCACAAGCTGACATGGCAAGTTAAATCAATGACACTACACGGTGTAGATGTAGACTGGCCACGACAGTGGCGGTAGCTGTGAGATTTAAATGTTCTGAACCTTTGGAAAGTTCTATGACATCCAGGAAAAGCACACTTAAAAGATGCATTGGGTATACAACTATGAGTTCGCATGTGCCTCACATATGTTAAAATATCAGTGCAAGTCTTAGCACACATGCCACACAAGATCATCTTGCTATCGTTAAATGTCTGTCTTTGACAACAAATATGTGTTTTCAGGTTCAGTGTGTTAAAAATAAATCTTCTGGCATTTAGAAATACTGGGCTAATAACATATAGTTTAAATGAACAGATTCGCCTACAGTATATGATGAACTGATTAACATGCCATTAAAGAAGTTGATTTGTTTCAGTTTCTAAACTGAATGAGAAGGCCAGGCATTACTACAATGGCGTGCAATAAAATGTGTTTAACATAGTTTTAATGTTGCTTCTGAGAAGAACACACTGCACCTTTACATCTGATGAAATATTGATGAGTCCAGGTCCTCACTCCCTTATGATGAACCTCCCGTTCCTTCCTGTTTTTGGTTGCACTGACGGCTGTGTGACACAAGCAGAAATAAACACAAGTTAGTCTTCACATTGTTATTGGGGATTGACTGTAATAATAAATGTTCATTTAAATAAATGCCAGTTAAATTATGTCTTTACTGAATGGGGTAACACCGAAGTGAAAGCCCTTGCATTTCTGATAAGAGGCCTATTCATATGAATAGGGTACTGGTAACTATTTTCCTGGGAAATTTTCAAAGATGGTGCACAGGTAGTGTGTTTTAATATTTATAGACATATGGATGTAACAATGAAGAACAGTTCTACCTCACTCAGCAGTTGATCTGCAAATTAGACCGAGCTAATGCAACAAACTTCACTTTTCTTTGTGAAGGTAAAGCAGCCTGGCCTACTGTTTGTTTTTTGTTCTTTTTTCTGCAAGCACGAAATCACGCATGCAACACCGTTTGGATCCTCCGGTCGAGTGTGATCTGAAATTACTGTTTATCACCACAGGTGCCACCACAGAAAATGAAATGCAGATCTTCAAGATAGTAACCTTTACTGCTTGTTTTTTAACTGGCTAACTGAATCTAAGGATACCCTAACGGTACCTTACCTACAGAACTATTTCATGAAAGGCTGAAAATCTTATGTACTGATAAAAGGTTGGCCTATATTTGAAAGAACTTTTAAATTAAATCAAATGAGTAAGTGATAAAATGCTAACACACCTTACAAAGGTCAGAAGAAACACCAGATTGCTAACGTTAGCTAACAAAGTTCAAACTTGAGTTTGCTTTGCCAATTTTAGCAGCCTGACCAGGTGAAACAGACCTAATGAAATAGGCTTTTTTTTATAATGTCAACAATTTACTAATCATGCAGACAAAAAAATACTGCACACTGACAGTTTTTGGAGTGAAAACAACTTTACCTCTTTCGATGAAGTCCACATGGACTGCTCTGAATGAAGAAAAAGCTGTGATGAACAAAGTCAGGTCCAGGAATATCCTGTCACATCTCGACACTCAAAAATGACTTAAGTAATGTGAAAGGTTTGATTAATAAAGACGTTTTGTAATAAAAAAAAGAAACAGAGGCCTACAATTATCAGTGAGATGCCGATTGATAGAGACAAGACTGGTGAAGGAAAATGGTGCCAATTTCCACCGTGTGACAGAAAATACTGTATTATACTGTTAAATGACAGTTTGTTGGCATTAACTGTTAATTTACATGTTTAAATACATTTCTTTAGTATAAACTGTTAATTTACATGTGAGGATGAATATTTAACAGTATTTTACAATTTCTATAAAAAACAGTAAGATACTGTTGTAAATTCAACGTAAATTTACAGAAATTTGTTACAGTGTATGCATAGCTGTTAATAAATTTCTATCAGATACAATCTGTAAATGAGTTGCTGATTTGGTTTGAGAGACGTTTTGTTCTATAAATATTGATCCCGACAGACATCAACTCCCACTAAATGTCAATCAGCTTGTTTCAGTTGTGAAAAGCCTGCCTGTTTCTTCTTCAGCTCCCACATGCATATCTATGATTTACAGACACTCCACCTAATTTTAGACTTGATAATGCAACTTTCTTCCATTATGCTTTTTTTCATGGTTTCAAATCTATGCATCTTTACAGGAGGTGCCACTTTTTGAAATCATTTCTCACTTTTCCTGATAGCAACTGTCAGCCACTGCCAGGAGACAATGTCACACATTTCTGGATCCTACGCTCTCCATTGAGAGCTAATAATGATTCCTGTTAATGTGACTATTATTAGTCACATTTTCTTTGTGGTAACAGCCATGTGGTATTTGCTATGCTCCACCCAGATGAAGTTAAAACACATTGTTCTTTGTGTGAAGGGAATGGGTTTTACTTGGCTTTTAAAAAGGCAGCTTAGAGTAAGCAAAGTGATGTATCCGAACCTGCATCAGAAAAGTAGCTTTTCTTATACTTAAGAAAAAAAAGTGCTTTTAGTTTTCTCTCTGAAGCAATAGAAACACATTTGTCAGCCAAGGAAATTAGGCTTGGTTTGGCATGATAGGCTGTACCCCAAGAGATGAAAGTAAACCAGTGGGCCAGTACTGTGTACAACTAAAAGATTCAGTGGTGGTACAGTATGTACTACCAAGGAGATGACAGTGACTGACCAAAATCAGTTGCAATGGCACTCAGGGTCAGCAAATAGATTTGCTAGCTATATACGGTCTTGGAAACTACTTTGTCTGTTTAAAGATTCATTTTAACTTATTCCATATTGTTTCTGGATGTGGATGTTTTCCACAACTGGTCCATAATAGAGGAGTTTGATACTGGCTTTTTAACTAGTGTCCGATATACCGGTAACGTCCAACTCTTAATTTCCAATATCTGATATCAATCAATACCAATCTATCCAGACAGCTGTGTGGTTCTATCTCTAATATTTGAGGAATACAACTATATTCTGCTCCGAGAGCAGAGATCTCAAAATACCCTTAACTCAGCCAGAGGAGTTCATTTCGGAAATCTGGCTGTCTTATATCAGATAGTAGCAAGTATTAGCTAACATGTGGCTAATTAAAATGTTTCTGACAACTTGGTAACAGCTTAAAGCCAAACATATTATAAGTAGATTTAAAGCAAGTCAGTCTGTAGCAGCAGCAGCTGCACTGCGGTCACACGACTAAAAGGAATGCTGGGATATGAAGTTCTTCCAGAATAACAGGAACTTTACTGTTATTCTGAACCAATGGAAAAAGATCTCGCAAGATTTCTTTACAAAAACTATTGATATGATAAAACCGATATAGATATTTTAATCTTCAATGATTTTTGCCCAATTTTCAGATGTTTAGTTTGTTAAAAATGTTATTCACAATGACATAATAATATAAATGGCCAAATAACCAGAATCACTTTTCAGTCTTACCTGTGACAGGTTATCCCACGAGATCTCCTGTCAATACTGCGCAGGTTATTGCTGCCACAGGTTGCACAAAATATGGGCATACTGTAATTGCTTGCTGTATGTTAACTCCGGTTGGTTCTGGTGCGAGGCTACAATGAGGAGACCTAAGCAATATGGTGGTGACCCTGGATATGCTCCAGCACGTAATGAGGCAGCTTTGTATGTCTTATGTGTCCAGAGATGTCAAGAGACGTTGCTTGCGCCAGTGTAGGTACCAGATGTGATGGGGTTGTCAGATCAGCTAAGAGCCTTGCGCCTGTCGATAATGTCATGCCATAAGATTAGCATGATTTAAATATCTTTCATGATCTATTCTTAGAGACTTTTATTCAGGTTTTTTATGTTTAACAATGTCATCAATGTTTATCAATTTTTAAACAGTTTACATATCGTCATGTATTTTTAAATCCTGCCTACTCATAGGCCTATTGTGTATGGTAAAATATTAAAATGTTATTTAATTATTTGGGTTTTGACTTTGCTATTTGAAAAGGCAGTAATATTTTCAGTAATAGTACCAGCAACTATTTAAAACTGCTTTTGCATCGGCTCTATCTTGGTAATTAATGTATGTCCAGCATCTCTGGAAATAATCACTGAAATAAAAACACGCGTTGCAATCAGATTGTAGTTTAATCCTCCAAAATATTATTTTTCTTGTCTTTGTTTGCTTTGACACACTATTACATAGGCACAGAAGAGAGGAACTTCCTTCTCTTCCTTCGAATCTTCTGACAGGCACCCAATAAACAGAATGCTGGGCATTAAAATTTGCACACCTTTGCACCTTTGCTCCTCAGAACAAACGGCTTCAAACACATTCAGACTCAGAACACAGACAGACGCACACAATGGAACAATTACACACACCAACCTTTTGATGTGGTGACACCAAGAGGCAGCTGTTAATTAAAAATCTGAAAGGATAATGTCGGCCTGAACGTATGTCTGTTCGACATACAAAAAGCAAGCAATTAAAATTTGAAATGGCTCCTTTTCACGTCTCCTCTTCCCGCAGAGAAACCAAGGAGATCGGTGTTAAAGGGGTAACACAAGCAGAGTAGTATTTCAAAGCCAGTGAGTTGAAGTGGTAAGTTGCTTCTTCCTCGCCCGCAGTTCAAAAGTTCAGCATGCACTGATCAAGGCATGCACCAAATGAGGCCACTATGTTGCAGAACAGGTGACTCCTGAAGATTTCCAGAGCAACTTACATTTTCACAGGCCATATCACACTGGTTTTATGAGATGCAGCAGCTTGATTGCCAGTTTCTCTGGTTCTAGGAGAGATTTTTTTTCTTTTTTCTTTTTTATTAAGCTTGATCTTTCAAATTTGACCTTAAATACTATAAAATCTTTTGTCATTTGCAAAAATATTTGAATTCATAACATTCTTGAAATTTGAAGTTTATCCTGATTTGTTGCTATTCTTAATGGAAGGTATTTCAAGGAGACAGTAAAGATCCTAACATGAAAACTAAGATAAAAAAAAAAAAATGTGGAAAAACTGTCAAGAAGCATTCTATTTAAAAAAGATAACAAAAATAACAATTGAAAAACAAGCAGCCTTGTAATTCTTTCTACTTCCTGTGGCTCCCTTGAGTGGAAGTTGATGTTTTACAGAGTCGAAAGCTGATGCTTCTCCTCATATTTACAAATTCGATTCATTGAATCAATATTGAACACTGCGGGTGCTGCTAAGAGCCCCATTTACTGTAAACATCTCATTTCCTCTGAATGTGAGAGGTTGGAATCGTGTGCCTGAGCTTGTCAGTATGCGTTGCAGTTCAAACTCATTCACGTCTCCTAATGCCGCGGCTCCGTCAATGGACCATTCAGATGGATTTATGTAGCTCTCTGGCAGGTGTCATTTAGTCAGAACAGATTGTGCTCCAAGGATGCAGAAAAAAAAAGTAGGATTTCGTTATATCCAATGATCCTGATAAGGTGCAAGTTCAAGGTTATGCGATGCAGATTGTTGTGGGGATAAATTTGTTTTGTATTTTGCTTAAAAATAGGGATAAAGGCTAAAACTTTTGCTTACAGGACCAGAAACATTTCAAATCTTATTTAACTGAATCTTTATTTAGCTGCACATATGGAAATTCACATGAGCAAACCTACAGTGATGTACATGAGACACAGAATTCAAACCACGTGTTTGATATCATGATTCTCCCAGTGTTGTCAAAATGGTTTTTCCCAGTCTAAACCAACATAGCTTATGTTACTCGCTCATGTTGCTCTCGTGGTTGTTAAAGACATGCCCTAAGTGGGATTTTTATCCACAATACAACCAGAGTATGTCAACATACTGTATAATACCACATGTACAAAGAAATTAAATGAATAAACATTAAAAATAGATTAACAAAGAATAGAGTACACACAAACACACTGGACAAGTGACGGACAGACAGAAACTCTGCAGGTCTAAGAGCAAATTTGTAAAGAAACATTTATCAGCAGATCCTCATCATCTGAAAAAGATGTACTTAACCCTTGTATTGTGTTCAAAAGCTCTTGATGTCTTTAGTGTTGGTGGGTCAAATTTGACCCAGAATCTAACTCTACCTAAAACACTCAAACAACAATAGTAACCTAGTATATATTCATGTCCACCGAAATATTGTTTTAAAAGTTCAATTTTGGGGATCCACGTAGACCTTTTATCTTATATTACACCACTCGTTTTGACTTAAAAAACTGTTTAAATTCACTCATTATATTTCCTTTGGGTATGAAAATGGTCAAGATTATTATCTGAGCATACTAGATAGTTATTATAGTATAACAACCTCAAAAAATAGTTTTATTCTTTTTCTTAACGTGAAATTATTAATAGTGACATATATCATGTTAAAGGTAAAAAATGGCCCGTATTTATATCAGGGAAAAAAGGTAAGAAGTCCTTTCTTTTTTTTTAAAACCGACTTCATCTTACTCAGAATTGGGTGTGCAAATTGAAAATAATTGTAAATTGACAATTTTAAAACTGCGATTTTGTCTGTGTGCTTTTATATGGATGAATCATGTATTTAATCATATGTGGTGATAATTGATGTGTAACGGTTGCTCCATATTTGTTCCAAACATTCCCAATGGGGCAAGTTTGCATTAACTTGCCAAGTAGCTCGTTTCTTTCAACTGTAAATGTGACTCATTTATGACAGGACATGAATGTCTGAAGTGACATGATACCATGAAAAATAGAGTAGCTAGCCTCTCCAATGCTAATATAATTCTGAGACAATAGATTGGGGGGTCTGCAGCTGTGGAACCACGTTTGGCTCTTTGGACCCTCCACAATGACCTGAGGGCCATAATAACAATGGTCAGACATAATGAAAAACCAAAGAATGCTCCTAAATATCGATGAAATAACAAATGCATTTTCACATTTTTCCATTTTTTTCAGGCAACAACTGACTGATTTTCTAGACAATGACACTAAAAGTGATCTTTTATAAAAATGTAGTTTTATTTTCATTACGTTGGAAACTACAGTATGAGCTTTTTTTAAAAATAAAAAAAATGTTCAAAAATTATGTACATCCCATAGAAGAGAATGTATCTATGCTCTTTTTGGAAAGGTTTGAGGTTTTTCTTAAAAACAAAATAAAATAAAATATGGGGGGAAATACATTTATTAAAAAATGACAAATTTATAGTGATCAAAAATAATTTGTTTTATTTTAGAAAATTATGTAACATTTGTGGCTACATCTGAGTTTTAATTTAGCTAGGCTGAGGACAAAAATGGATTTGGATTGCAAATGTTGCAGACCCCTGCAATAGAGAATCCAGTTGTACAGTGTATGTGAAGAATTCAGGTGTAGTTGTCATCTTGTTTCCCATCGCTGGCTGCCTGGTCACTTGCACACACTCTACATCGATCTGATCAGCTACTGATCAGATTAAATTTTGATGTAGGCTGTATTGCTGACTAATAATGTTTATTGCTGACTGATCTCCTTAGAATATATCCCAGGTGTAATCTAGTGGTACAGTTTCACAGTATTAAAGAGAATTGATAAAGTGCAAGCTAAAGATCTTTGGGCAGCATGTCTGTGGCTCCAGGTCACACTTTCAGTAATTAATGGGTACCAATAGCTCAATACTGCAGCCCGGGCACACGCGGCTCTCTACAAACTTCACATAACAGACACATTGATTTCTCAGAGGACACAGAGGTCCATCCACATTGGCCATGGAGTTCGTGTTGCCATAGCTACAGTTTGCAAAAGAATCTTTAATTGCTTGATTAGTCTTTGAAAGGGCAGTAATAGCAGCATGGTGTAGAATTATGAACACATGAGTTACCTGCCAAAAACACCAGTGATATTCAAAGTCAGTCTATATCACTACTAATCTCCAACTTCAGGCTGTTGGCAGGCTACCAATTTACTTGCCATGTGTGTTTGTCAGGTTTGTCACATCATGCATGTTTGAATGTTCAGTGAACCGATTTGCTGCAGTGATGTGGAATTATGTGCATTTTCAGAGCGAGTGTGTTGGTGTGTATGTGCATGTATGCAGAAAGCAGGACTTGCTATGGAGCTGCTATTGTCAATTTATATGTGATGCCAGTGTGTGGCTGTATTTCCTCAACGATACTTGTTCTAATATAAAATTTCCAAGAAAAGACAAAACCCAACCAGTGTTTTTACAGGTAGGTAGGTAGGTATGTAAGTAGATAGGTAGGTGGATAGGTAGGTAGGTAGGTAGATATGTATGTAGGTAGATAGGTAGGTGGATAGGTAGATAGGGAGGTGGATAGGTAGGGAGGTAGGTAAGTATGTAGGTGGGTAGGTAGGTAGGTAGATAGGTAGGTGGATAGGTAGATAGGTAGATGTATAGGTAGGGAGGTAGGTAAGTATGTAGGTGGATAGGTAGGTAGATAGACAGACAGACAGACAGACAGAAAAATGGGTTTTTAGGTAGATAGATTGATAGATGGGTTGGTAGGTAGATAGATTGATAGGTAGGTAGATAGGTAGTATGGATGTTACGATTATTGTGAGCGAAATTATAACGGTTATCATTTTTATTGTGGTATTATAAAATTACCCCCGGCATCTTTAAAAATATCCAAAATGGGTCTAAATGCCTAGTTTGTCCTTTCTAAAGGAGGAAAAAAATCTCACGAAAACTGTCCATGTGGGTGCTTTTGTTGCCTTCCGCCATGTTTTAATAAATTAAACATTGGAAACGGAGACTGCTGCTGCTTTTCTGGCCAATGAGCAACATCACTGGGTTTTTCAAAGTGCAGCAATCAGTCATGGTTTTAACGATAATTAATATTTGAAACTGTCTTACTAATCGTTGGAAATTTTATCACGGTTTACCATTTTACCGGTAATTGTTACATACCTAGTAGGTAGTTTGGTAATACTCTGGAGATTTGGTCCTTGGTAAGTAGGTTGGTCAGTAGGTAACTAGATAGGTAGATGGAAGGTAGCAGATCATATGTCTAAGGCAGGAGCACAAAACTATTGTTCATTTTGGTGCAATAAGAATAAAGTGCAAGGGAAAACTTCAAATCTTCCAAATTCCTGTTAAATGTCTTGGTACCTCCACAGTACGATCCCTGTGAAGTATTAAACAACACACACTGTCAGTGCTAATATCTTGCCTAAGTGTGAAAACAACATGTATTGGCCTGACTTCGCCGGAGGAATGACACTGGTTTTAGCTATCTCTCTAACCATGCTATCATGCACTGTGTTTTTGTCTACAGAGGTACTTTTCCTTCTGAGTGGCTTCAAATTGCTGCAACTTTATTGTCATGCATCATGATGTTCACATCACACATTTTGGAGAAGTCAGTATTTAGGTTATGAGTTTCATTCATATTTCCATATGCTCATTACAGGGCATACCTGTAATCTGATTAATGACCCACATTACCTCAGCTACCACAGTACCTCAGTTTTTGTCTGAAACACATCTATTTACCTTTAGAACATGAAGTATTTGGACATTTTTACACATATGCAGAACTCATGCAATATTCAGATGCACCAATAATGTGTTAATTGTCACCTTTTTACTTCTTGCAGCAGATTTTTGACCAAATCTCTAGAGTATTAGAGAAAGAGACGACATACGAACAAAGCAGCAAATATTCTGGAGCATTTACTGCCAGGGTATACACTGTGTAAGTGAACGACTGCATCCTCTTTTCTGCTGTTGCTTTCCACTTACCCCTCACCGCTACTCTCAGAGAGATGCAGGAGTGATGCCAACACAAGGAACCTCATCTATTCTCAATGTGATGTAATGAAATTGCAGCAATCTCTACAATGCAATTTCAGCATCTCATCCTGTTTCCTGCTCGCTCTAGACAGACATTTCCCTACACCACTCTATTGTATTTCCAGGTATGGGAGTGTATCTCCAACCTAAAGTTCTCTTGCTGTGACATACGTTAACAGCAAACGGAAAATAGTTAAATCGTCAATATAAGATGATGTTGCATTGGGATATAAAAGAGCACTCAGAAAATGCAGACCTCCGCAAAGCAGCTCGACTCCTTTATTTTTGTGTGTTCATGGTATCCGGAATTTTCTCTGGATCTGGATCAGGTTTCGAAACATTATAGAACTTATTGAGATCCTTTCTTGTTATTTTTTTTACCAAACACTTGGGCCATTTGTATGGAGTTATATGGAAAAATTCCAAAAATGTGGCCTATTAGGGTGATGTTCATGTAAGGCGTTGGTAAGGAGGTTTGATGTTTCCCATGGGGTGTCGGTCAGAACACACAGGACTCGCTTGTACAGTTAACTGTCTTTACTGGTCACTCTTAGTCACAACAGCACAGTAATGCAACAAACAACAGGCTTACAGCTGAGGAATTTCAGGGCTAGTTAAGGTGAATGCCTGGATGGAAGTGAGTGTGGTCTATAAACACAGAAATACAAAACCAAGAGGAACATTTGTTCGGCAAATAAACACATTCAAGGTATTTAATATCACTACTGAATCCCTTACAGTTACTGTAGGACTAAATACGCATATGTGTTTAAGGCTAACAGTTACAGTAAGTGGCATGTAACAGGTCAGCTAGCTTACTAGCATAAAAAGGCACATGGTGAATGGAGGAACACTTCAGCTGAATAACATTTTAAGCAAAATAAACATCCCATTCAGGCAGAAATACAACTAGTTACTTACAGTTCTTCACAGATGAACATAGTTCACGATATTTATCTGGCTAGAAGTCTGCCCAACAATCTTCTCTCCTCGTGCTCACTGCTGCTCATAAGTTTCATTTCTGCGTCCTGATGATCATGTGCTCAATAGCTGCACACTTCTGCCACAAGGGGGCACTCATGCTTCATCAACAGCCTTTCCAACATAGCCTATCTCGCAATGATAAAGAATCCTTCAAAAAATTACTGGATCCTGAAGGTGATCCGGATCACCATCAAAATTGAATGGGTTCATCCTTCGGCTGAGGCACACGACTGGTGAAAATTTCAGGTTAATCCGTCCAGCACTTTTTCCATAACGTTGCTGACAGACAGACAAACTAATCAACGCTACCGAAAACATCACCTCCTTGGCGGAAGTAATAAATATCGTTAAGAAAACTTGATGTCCTCAAAGGGCATGCAGCCATTGATATGGGGAAGAATGTGAAAAAAGCATTTACAAAATTTTCACGACTCAACCAAAGACTTTGTAGATTTGCAATTTTCAAAAACTAAACCAAATATCTTCACATTTTCTTTCTCACGATACAATGATGACTGGTTTGAAAATATTAACTAAAAGCTGCTCCTGAACCATGTGTCCTAACCAGGACACCGTGGTTGCAACTTCAGCTGGACTACAGGAGCAGCATCATGCATGGAACCCCCAGAATCCCCCATCTTTACCCGTTTTAATAAATGACCTTCTGCTGTAACTCCCAGCCCTCTGCGAGAACAACGACAACGTGTCATAGGGGGGAATAGAGGGCTCCATTCAGCTGAATGAATGCATCCCCGCTGAGCTTTTAGCTGTGGAGACACTGCAAAACCTGAAGTGGCTATAGCTCTACTGTAAATCATGATGCCTCCCAGTGCTCTCTGCCTCCCTCCATTGTGTCGGCCCTTTTCGCTTTGCTACCCATGTGTCAGAACGGCTCACGTCCCTGGCATGAAACATCTCTCCCCTGGCTGCTGCCTCTTCCTGTGAGCTTCATGCAGCTGTCTGTTTCGCTTCCTCTAACGCAGCGCATCGCCTTCTCCCCTCTCTCTCTCACTCTGTCTTTAACCATCAACCTCTTTCTCTCACTCCCCTGCATCGCTCTTTTTTTCCCTCTCTGTCCTCCTGCTCGCTTCCCCTATCAACCTCCACCTCATACTGATTTTCTGCCTGCTGAATATGCAGGGCAGGGTGACACGCTATTGTAATAATGTCTAAACGTGCCGCACCGCCTGCCCAGACTTCAAATGACTTCACAAAGCAGGAGAGAGCGTAAACCAACGGGATGGATTGTTCCGTCTCTGGATCTTGTATTCCTTTTAGTTTTTGGTGCTTTACCTCATAAAAATGAGAACTTTGAGATAAATAAAACATTTTGTCTTGAAGTTTGAGTCCGATCACATGATAAGGAAGATAATTCTATCTTTCACAGCTGCTTTGTTTGTCCAGGACACTAAACAGTCTCTGTCTTCAAGTTTCTCCCAGGAGATCACATGTTCCACACTGTCCTCTTTTGGAGGATTAGAAAACTGCATGTTATAAGCTGAGCATGAAAGCTCACAGAGCAGAAAGGAGGGAGAAGAATGGGGGGAAAAAAATGTCGATGGACGGCGATAGAACAAGACAGGCATTTCTCCCCATCTTTTACTGTGAATTCCTCAGAATACCTTACATGTGTGCAGATAAACTGCGCTGCAATGTCAGCATGTTTCTTTGACTTTCACTATCAACATCAAATGTGTTTTTCAAAAAGCCTTTCTCTTGCACAGGCATGCACACACACACACACTCAGACAGAGGATATAAAAAGAATTGTTTGTGTACAGTCAGCAGTAAACAGATGGGTTTTTGTAGCCTGGATTTAAACACTGCAACTGTCTGGGGTTCTGTAACTATAACAGACTGCTCTGCAGTATTGATGCTCAGCACAGGCCATGCAGGCTTGTCATCATGACCACTGTGCATGTGTGCGATGTGGGGAGCTGGCCATAATAGCATATCTTCAGTATTTGTGTAGTCCAGCACAGGAGTTGCAAGTGATAATCAGTGTCAGCAGGGACCATAGCAAAGGCTTCCTATCAGGGCGAAGTCTCTACCTTGCATCAAGGCTGCATGCACTCTGCCGTGGCAGCATGATAAATGGCTCTGCTGGGAATAAGAAGTCACATCTTAGTCTTTAGCTGTTTCACCAGGAACTGAACAGCTCCCTTTCAGAATGCACAGCAGTGACTCTGTATCAAACCTCACAGGTAGGCTATGATGTTATGTAACAGGCAGCGATGGAAAGCCGATTCATTTAACCCTTTAAAGCCCAATCCAGAGAAAATCATGAGGAGAATATTAGATTTTTTTTTCTTCTGGTCTTTATTTGGCCTTTCAATTAAATCTAATAAAAATAGAATTTAAAAAAATCAGCAAAAACAATATCTGTATATTTAGCATTTATTACCGTGTGATATTTCAACATTTCTGTAGTGCAGTACAAAATGCTGATTTATACAAATGCACCAGTTTAATAGTGTGTTAGAATCTTGGATGAAGACTGAAATGTGGCCATACTCATATCATACTGTATGTAAACGTGTGTGTGTGTGTGTGTGTGTGTGTGTGTGTGTGTGTATGGGTTAAGTTTCAAAGCTGTATGCATTAAGGGTTTTTATTGTCATGCAGGCTGGGGTTTGTTGTCCCCCCTTTTTATTGGCATTTATCTGGATCAACTTTTGTCCTCTTTAAGGAGATGGCGAGCCAACCCAGAGTTCATCCGCCATGAAGAAAAAGACCTCATCCTGCTCTTTACTTAAGATCCACAGTGTGGTAGGACTTCCCCGAACCACATAACACCGACCATAGAACAATCAACTGTGCACCCGGTATATTTTTTCTCAAGTATCGATAAATATTGGTATCGATAAAGAGCATCGATACCAATAAAATAGTATTGATAAAATAGTAATAATACACATCCCTTCCCACATATCTTAACTGGCACTTTCAGGCCAAACTCCAAACAGATGTTCCTGTATGCTACTTTAGTCACCTGGTTATGGCATTCCACGTATGCCTTACCCCTGACTGTCTCAGAGGCCTCTGCACAGTTTGCACCTGGGGTCCTGACTCCTGTGTAGACCTTAGTCTCGACTGCTCTTGTGCATGATGTCAGTATACAGTAACACCATGTACTGTAAGCATAATGATCATTCCATGTCAGCTGGAAACAACATTGTTTGCATCCACCATGCAAATCACAGAGAGGAAAATGCTCTTTACTCTCTAAATCAATCTGTTCACTCATCGCCACAGTATCAGCTAACAATTTCACATGCCAGCTGAGCACAACACTAACATTAATAGTCCTGATGACATGCAACAGTTTACAACCTACATCACATGCAGAAAAACAACAGAATGTAAACCTACAACAAATCCAATTCAGACTGATCTAATAAAAAGGTGCACGCCAAGTCTTGAGTTGTTTGTACGGGTTTTTGCAGATATAATGCTGTGTAGAGAGAGGATGATGGCTCGCCCTGTAGTTTTACTGTAGTTATTTTTTGTGGTGACATATCTCACCTCAAAATATTAAAATGCAATATATATGTATTTATATAGTACGTATATATATATATATATATATATATATATATATATATATATATATATATATATATATAAGTATATATATATATACTATATATATAGGATCAAATGATTAAGCAAAGTGAAATTGACAAACGTAATAATTTAAAAAAAATCAATGAAAATCATGACATTGATTTTGAATCGTGGTTTGAAAGAAAATTTTAAAACAAATGCACAAAAAAGAAAACAAGTCAACAAGTATGATGGGGCTCCAAAGAATTAATTATGTTGAGCAACACTTTAAGGCAATCACTGAGATCAGGTGTTTTCTCTAAAGACTCCTGCACCTGTTGACAGGTATTTTGGCCCACTGTTCATGGGAAAGGTGCTCTAATGTGTCTGGGACAGTTTTGTTTTGTTGTTTTTCTTTTTTTTTTTGTTTGTTGTTACTATTATTGTTTTCAATCATAAATTAAAACCAATATTTTATTTAAATAAATTATAATTTTGTAAATTTTTAGTTATTATTAGTTTCTTTAGTTTCTTGTTATTTGAATTACTATTGTGAATTTAGCCTTTTTATTTAATTGGAAGGTATGAATTATTTATCTATATCTATCATCTATCATCTATCTATCTATCTATCTATCTATCTATCTATCTATCTATCTATCTATCTATCTATCTATCTATATATATATCTATATATATATAGATATATATATATATATATATAACAAGATAATGAAGAGCATGTCCAGTCTAAAAACTTAATGAATGCTTATGTGTGATCAAAATTATCTATCAGCACACATTTCTTAGGTTCCTCTGCCAATTTATAGTATAAATAATCAAAACAAACAATTAAAAAAATAGAAATTCGGTTGTTTACAACCAACAATCCAAACTTCCTGAATGAGAAGGTAGTAACTGGTAAAACTATGGTTTGGTGGCACATTTAAAAATCTACAATTTAGGTAAAAATTTACTGTCTTCTAAGATAAAAACAACGTTTAAATATAAGATTAATTTACAGGCGATCAATTGCAATGAAGTTTTTATCACTTGACAGCTTCTGTGTTAAGAAGCTGAAACGTGATGCTGAAACTTCTCTGCTGCACGAGCAAATGAAGTTAAGCTGAAAAGAAAACGTGGTTCCAACCCCTGGACCAAACTTCAAACAGCAGCAAAGCTCTGATGCTTGGAATAACTCCACAAGCTTTAAATAAAAAAATACAAGCACTGCATGTTTGAATGTTTATAGTCTATGTTGTTTGTTCATATTTCACTCAATCATCACAAGAAGTTTGAGTGAAATATGAGTTAATTAGGAAGTAGACTGAGACAGTAAGATTTGTTCACTGTAATCAAACCTGTCAAGTGTGAATGTGCCAGTGTACGCTTATTTTCTATGAAGAAGCTGTAATATAAAGAGCTGCCAGCATCCAATATTTGTTCAAGTTCAAATTTAAACAATCATTTTCAAAAAAAGAAAGAGAAGATCAGCATTTGCCAAACTATTTGACAGTTCCCCAAGCAAAAATGGCATCTCTTGATTTCAGCTTCACCACCTCTCATAAGCTGCTCCATACTTGATAATTTCATTAGGTTTTGATATTACATCACATCACACTGGATATTATTACGCTTATATTTGTTTCAGAATTCTCTCATTTCGTAGAAAATATAATAACAGATTTAGATTGTAATCACTGAATTAATCCATGTTATTTGTAAGTATGCATATGTGTAAATTTATAAAAGATGCAGAATATTAATGCAAAACGATGATTATGGAATGCAGGGATTTCAAACGGGCTTGAGGGCCACTGACTCTGAATGAATGGGTCATAGGAAAACTAGACAAGCTGTCAGATCCATTTAATCTGAATTGGATGTGTTGGAGCCGGGAAGCAACTGCAGGACAGTGGCCTTTGAGGACCAGGGTTTGAGATCCCTAATCTAATGGCATATTGCATTAAAGCAACTCTCTTTATACGCTTTGCAGAGTAACATGACATCCCATAAACTTCATTATGTTATGTAAGTGTGACTTTAGCTTAGACGGAAAAAGCAGGGTGTTTTTAGATTGTAGTAAAGGTGCAAATCTGAATAATCAGCACTGTGAAGCTGCAGCTGACAGTAGCATCTCTTTAACAGCCCACAGCTGATGACGGCATTTCTTAGTTAATTATTTATTTCATGGTTTTTCCAGGGGCTGGTGTGAATGAGGGTGGGGGTACTGTGTGTAAGAGTGAGGTGATATGACAGAGTCCTTTCATTTTGTATCTGGAAACAGAACAGGAAACAAAAGAAATTACGTTGGCCTTGTAATGCAATATATCTGGTATAATATTTCCATTCTCACTTTGGTAAAATGTTAGACCACATTTTTCACCACTGACTAAGAGCATCTTAAACATAATTAATATCATAACTGTATAATCTAAAAGGCCGATTTTGAAGTAAGTAATCATCATCTAAAAATGTTTTAAAAAAGGCTGTACTGTACGTACAGTAAGGGTGCAGCAGTAAAGCAAAACAAACAAAACTGTGTGCAGTCATTACATTGCCCAGCATGTTCCATGTCCATGTGCCCCTGGCTGCTAATAACCTTTAGCTAATTACCATTTCTCCTGCATCTTAATATCAGTTCATAAAGCAATGCAGTGCTAATTAGAGGAAGAGAGTGAGATGATATCCAATTAGGGGCCCGTCTCTCGCCTCTAAACAAGTCAGCCGACCTGATTCATCTTCACCTTGCACGCCTCACAGCTACATGGTCGGAGGGCGAGTTTCATTGAAAAGATGGCCGGTGTTCCCTGATGGTGTACAATATTAGCCAGTCAAAACATGCCAGCCAAAAGTCAGGGCAATGATAAGGACATTATGAGTGGGAGGGATTCAGCAGAGCTTCAGGCCACTGAGTGCAGAAGCTTGTTCTCATGATGGAGGACAATATGGTAAAATACTTTAGTGGAAACTGGTTTAAAAGAAAGAATGTATGAATACCACATGTTTGCAGCTTTTTAAAAGTCCAGATAGCACTTGTTTACAAATATACTGAATATTTTGAGGAAATACTGTATGTCTTTAAGCAATGACCAATCAGCTTAATGTAGTTAATAAGATATATGTAGAAATCGTGCAATAATCCAGAGGAAAAATAGTCATTCTAGTTCCCCTAAAGGCACTCATTTCTTCAATAATGTTATTTTACTTGAAATGACGGCATTATTTCTGCTGTAATGTTGTTTATATGTTGTTTGTATTGTTATTTTGTACTGTACATGTTGTTCAGAAAAAAAAGAGAGACAGCAACCTATTACAACATAGACTTTCCCTCCTGGGATAAATAAAGTATTTTTCATTTAATTTATAATATGCAACAATTGGACTGTATGGTGCTGGTTAGATCAATATTTTTTTATGTTGTTTGTTATCCTTCATTTTGTTTTTGTTTACCATTTTCATCAAAGTGAATTATTTTGTCCCATCAGTACAGAGGATCTCTGGTTATATTCATGCTTGGATGCACTTGGATGTTGCAGGTCAACATACTGACATGACCTTATTGATGCAACTATTACAACAAACAAGCCAGTATGGTGTTCATTTTAGGAGAAAAAAAAAAACTTCCCCTGGCCATTTTAGGGATATGGCAGGATGAAAAGTTGGCAGAATCATTACCAGATCGTGGTTCCCTCTTTGCATTAGGCTGCGTTCCAGAGTGCAAATCAGCAGGACCAATGTGACGGAGTGCCAATATGGTCCAAAAGAGTGAACGGTGCAGTTCCCATCCAATTCTTATGAAATAGTTTGTCAGTAATATCCAGCATGATTAACCTTATTTTTCCACTCCAACATCTGTGGCAGACTGTTAAACACATTTTGACTTTGTCATGTAGTCTGTATTATGACTAATAGCCCACCAGCTAATCCTTCGTTGTTATAGGCCCTGTTTGTGTTGAGTCTTGTCCTGACAAGGTAACACTCACCTCTAATTTTGGTATACTCTGACAAAAAACAGATTATCTCCAGATCTGTGAAAGCATTGTTAGCAACATTAGCCAACAATAGCTAACTCCACATCAGTGCACTCCGCGTTAAGTTCTGCTCATTTCCCCCTGTAATTTTCTTTGAAGTCATGTCTTGTCCTGGTGCCTAGTCATGTTTAATATTCTCAAAACCATTTCCTGATCTGATATGTTTATGCATTTACTTTTTTAATCTCATTGAAACATATATATTCACATATCTTACTGAACTTTTTCGAGCGCCACTATGCATTTTTTTCAAAAGCACTAGTTTCTTTTACACATGCAACCCTTAAATGGCCTTATGTGCAAGTTTTAAATTGACTTGAATAAACTTATGACTATTATATTCAATTTAGATAGATAGATAGATAAATAAATATATTATGGCATTTTAATTCCCCTCCCAGACAGTTATTAATTAATTTTAAGTCAAGTTCCATTTAGTTGTTCAAAATGTCTTTTATTCAAAATGTTAGTTTTAGTTACAGTTATATGTGTTAGTTGCAGTCATAGTTACAGTTATCATACCTTATAAATTGTGGAAGAGTAATACGGTGAAAGAAAAAGACATTGCAAACTATCTGAATTTAAACATGACCTCAAGGGGCAGAGAGGAAAAAGAACATTTTCTTCAGATTCCTCAGCAATACCTGCAAGTCACACAAGAATGGCCTGCCCTGCTAGTTATTTCCTTTTTTTAGTCGAGACTGGTGGGCGCAAAACAGGTTCTTTACAGACTAGAATCAGATTAGTGTCATAGGGCCAGCTGCTGTGAATGGGTGTCATGTCTGTGGGTGTCTGCAAGGGGTCTGCCTGTCACCACCCCATGTCATTTCAGCCTGATGGCCTCGTCCCCGCAGACATCAGCGAGTAGCCGATGTAATCTGCAGTTATTCAGTGGTGACCTGCAGAAATGGAAACCAACGACAGTACTGTGAGGGAGGGCTGAAAGAGAAAGAGACTGAGCGATCTGGTCTGCCCTTATATTTATCTACCCGACACTCTGAACTCTGAAGGACCTGCAGAAAGCCATTACTCCTCCTCCATATTCAGACAGAATCCTATCAGAGGTAAGAGCATTGGCAGCAGAAATACAGTAAAACGCTAAGATGAAAGAGCACTTGGCTAATTGGTTAAAAGACGCATTCAGACGTATGCATGAATAACTGCAAAGACTGCACCAGCATCCTGTTAAATTGCAGCGCAAACACTCGAGGTTCAGGTACACAGTCAAACCGGTCCAGTCTGCTCCTGAACTGACTGATAATGAACTCATTTGAATATATGTCTACCCCGGTAATTACAATCTAATCGAAATTGATGGATCATTTGGGCCCAACCTGCATGAAACATTCATTATTACAAGCTGCAACACATGGTCAAAGCATTTTCCACATCAAACACCAGCGTTCACATCTAGCAATAGACTAATGAGGTGGACACCATATACCAGTCTATGAAAGCAGCTACTGTACTGCATGTGCACTTTGCATGAATGCTCGGGGGTAAGCCCTGTTTTACTAATATCCTGGACGTTTTATTCCACTTTGTACAGAGAATCGACAATATTTTGTTAAAATATACATATATGAAAATTTAATGTTGATTTAACTACACAAAACAAAAATTGAATTCATATAAAATAGCTTTAAAGCTTAAATGGCTTGTTGACGGTGCCCTCCCAAGCAGCATATGGTGAAGAAAACGCATCATATGCAGCGACATATTAATGTATTCCACTGCATTTTATTATTAGAGCAAACATTAACATAATTCTTCGCTTGGCGGCTGTCCAGCTATCTCTTGCATCTTGACTGATGGCAGCCTGGTTTGGCTTCACATCCCTGACCTGCATTCTCAATGGTCTCCTAAAAAGAAAGGGTTCAGAGCCTCTCTGAGGCAGAGGGGATTAGCCATGCAAGCACTTCCTCCATTTTGGAGATTTTGTTATTGAGTTGCACTTTGCCAATGCTAATTGCCTGCACCCACGCAGGGTCAGAGGAGGCCACTTCCCCATTGGGATGGATCTCTCCACTTCATCTGGACATTATATTACCTCCGGCCATGATTTGCGTCAGCAGGCTTGAGTTTAAATCCCCTTAATCACATTCAGGCACCCTGGCAGAATCAATAAAGACACAACAGTCAGGGCCATCCTTTGTACAACATTCCTTTTTGGAGACTGAATCCTTGGCTTAAAACTCCACTGTTACACACATGATACAATTTCAACAGGTGTTACGAGTACAAAGGCTTTAAACCACTTTATTCCCAGGAGTTTGGCTGTTTTAGAATGAGTGACAATGCTGATTTATGACAGGCTGAAGTCAATGTGATGTGCTCTACTTGGGCTGCGGCACAGCAACACAACTGCACTGGACAAATGAAAGCCACATAGCTTAAAAAAATATAAACATGCACATTTACCTTTGCAGCAAAACCTTCTTTTAGATACTTAACAGTCATTTTCAAGCAGGGAAAAGCTGCCACTAAGATAATCACAGTCCAGGAGTAAAATCTGAGAGATGACAATGTTTTGGTAGGCACACCTTTCGCACCTTTTCTATGCCTTAAAAAATTAAAAGAGAAAAACATCTCTCATTTAAAATAGTTTTATTTTATATATATATATAAATATATATAAACTATTTAATAATTTAATAATACAATACTTTTAATACATTTTTCTCTCATCTGCGTTATAAGGTTAAGCCAACAGTCAGGTTGTTATCGAATCAAAATCGTCCATCTCTGTTAAGACACAGGCCATGTCTCAAACCGCACACTTGAGAACTTCAAAAACTATTTTTGAGTGCGTATTGCGTTCACGGTGTCATTTAAGCCAAAATTCAATGCTCTGAAAGTACCCGGATGCTGCCCTAATAACGGTCAAAAACAACGTAAAAAAAGAAGCATACTACTGGCACTAAATGGACGCCATCTTGCTGACATAGCTGAAGAGGCGGGGCTTTTGAACTGTTTTCAGAGCTGAATAATGGCGGTGAACAAAGCAGTGGTGACCCCTGCTGCATCGGAGGCGGTATTGTACTGATTTAAGTAACGTTTATGAAATTATTTAGACATAATTACTAATGTATATTACTGCATGCTATACCAAGCTGTTCACTCCCTGATGACAGTTATGATCTGGATATGTGTTTGAGGCTGCGTTTAGACTGACTCAGTAGAGTTAGCTCACATTAGCGGTCAAAGCTAGTCCGTCACTTCCAGTAAGTGCAGTGCTCTATTCGGGTCAGCATTTAGCAACAGTAGTGTGCACTTTAGCTGAATTACACAGTGCGCACTGCGCACTGAGTTCCAGTGCACTCAGGCAAGTGCAGAGTTTTTAGTAAAACTCTGCGTCATGGTTTCAAAGCTGTCCATGGTGATGATGCTGTCAGCAGCGTCAGCTATCGCTGGATGATAATACTCTCAGATATGTTTTTCTGGGTGAACTCATTTTATATTTACAGATTTTGGCTTTGCAGAGCACGTTTAGTGGATCATCAATGTAACTTAAATGATATTCAGTTGTCTGGTGGTAATGTTGAATAGGTGTCTTGTTGCTGGGAGTTCGATGGGGCTTTTTGGCGCTGATTGCTGAGGTGAAGACCCAGCTGTGGAGCTCATAGTTGGCCACTGACCTTTGGTGTTGGGTAGTGTAGAGTCACGACAAGAAACAGATGACTAGTGGAGCGGGATTTGAACCACCGATCCTTCAATCATTGGCAACCTTCTCTACGACCTGAGCAACTGCCTGAAAGCGTCACCATTGATGACATACAGTAGATGAAGACTGGGCTCTGCAGAGTAGATGCCTGCAAACATGCTTTTCAGAAGAACATACTGGTGATGTAATTTGCCAGATGCTTGAACATACCCTAAGGCCTTAGGGGCCTTAAAGAAAGACAACAGGTCTGATCACAGCAGATAATGCTGCCAACACAGTCAAAGCAGTTTCTTTAAGGCTGGACCAGACGCAGTGCACAAACTAGGAATTGAGAAACGGGCAAGTTATATCTCACACAGGCTTCGCCCTCTACTAGACTCTATCGGTACAACTCTCCTCCAATCGTGTACACGCGCGATGGCCCACTGAAATTTTCATGTATGTAGCCGGCCAGTAGGGCGTCTACCTATAAAGGCAGGTGCACCACCGACTGCCCTCATTCCTTTTCTTTCAGCGTCGGCGAATGCCCACTGTTTACTCCTTCGTGGGGACCGCAGTGGTGCCGTTCTGAGACCTAACCCCTCCTTTGTTTCTATGAACAGAAGGAGCTCATTTCGGTCCAGAGTCATCCAACTGGAGGCTTTTCACCATCCCCCTCATGAGGATTCAGGGAGGCGAAACTGCATCTCCTATGCCCTGTGCGCGCGTTGATATGCTATGTCAACCGAATGGTCACTGTCAGGAACACTAACAAGTTGTTTGTGTGTTATGGTGATGGGACTGCTGGCAGAGTCCTATCCAGGAAGCGCTTGGCTAGGTGGTTGTGTAAATGTATTTTCACAGCCTACATGCCGCGGGTCAAGAGCAGCCCACTGTGATCAGGGCGCACTCCACAAGAAGTGTGGTGACGTCTACGGCTCTTTTCAGTGGTGCAAGTGTTGAGGACATATAGTTCAAGTTCAAGTTCAAGTTCAATTTATTTATAGAGCACACTAACAACATCCTTTTGGAGCCCGAGGTGCTGTACAACTCAACTTAAAGCAGAACTCAGTAACTTCAGCTCGGGGCTCCCCCTAGTGGTGTCCTTTCACTGTCGTGTTCAACCCCCCCTTACACCCCCACAGCACACAGACGGCTTCTCTACCTGTCTGTCCTCTATTTTGATCCCTGATTATATTTCTAAGCGTTTACTAGCTTGTTGATGCTACTTTGCTGCGTTGGTAGCAGCACCTCGTCTCCCTCTGCTCAAAGCAAAGTCCTGTATTTTCTGAAACGGCGGCATCGTGGTCTTCTCCCTGCCCGTTCATAAGGTTCTATCTCTTGGATGTGTCGGGCTCCTTCTCCAGGTCTGTGCTCACTGCGGGATCACAGGACCTGTGAGAGGAAGGGTGTGTCATGTATCTACTTGCTTGACCCCCACAGGGTGTCATGCACCTGCATTAGTTTGTGCTCTGCTGGACACAATCAATTAGGTGCACAGGTGGTCATAGTTGAGACCCCTGCAAGGTTAGGCCACAACTTCATCTAGTCTAGCCAGATGCTGCTAACTGGGATAAAGTTGGACCCAGTACCACTCCATACATGGCTAAGATTAATAAAGTGGTGACTGGGTCTTGGTACCTAGTCGGTAGCTAGCGTGGTCAGTGTGCGGAGCCTCTTCCGCAGTAGGGAGTACATATATCGGGGTTCACCTACTGTACCCATAGAGTCCAGTAGAGGGCGAAGCCTGTGTGAGGTATAACCAAGGTTATAATATTGTAACATTAGTTATATTAACACAGGCGGAGCCCTCTACACAGGACCCTGCCGCTCTTTCGCCTCACGCTGAAACTTGGTGGTATGAGGGCAGGTGGTGATGAACCTGCCTTTAAAGGTAGATGCCCTACTGGCCGGCTACGTTCATGTAAATTTCAGTGGGCCATTGCGTGTACGCAATTGGAGGAGAGTTGTACCCATAGAGTCCAGTAGAGGGCCCCGCCTGTGTTAATATAACTAGGGTTACAATATTGTAACCTTTGTTCTGCACCAGCCTCTTAACGACCCATCATTTGAGTCAGATATGTCCTGGAAGCAATGAAAGTCTGCAAGTCCAGAGTTGGTGATCCCTGTGAGCCTCAAAATACTCTCCCACTGTGGAGGTAAGTTCTTTTGTACCACTCGCAATATTATGACTGAAGAAAGATCAAATTTGACAAATAAACATTTTCCAACACATTGCCAGAAAGTATCTGAAATGCAGAGGTGGATATCCCTGGTCCATAAAGTAGAAATCCTGGCCAGCCTATCACTAAACGAGCTGAATTTAATTAGCACAGCTTCTCTGCAGGTAGATGAGCTTGTTAGGGAAAACAGCCGTTCTCAATGTACAGGCAGACCCCCCCCCCCCCCCACACACACACACACACACACACACACACCCACACACACACACACACACAAATGGTCGGATTTTTACTTTATTGCACTTGGATTTTTCACCTTTGCTGAAATGTATGTGCAGTTGAGGAAAGAGGTCATGTTGAAATACCCTCCCGGTGTGCCTATTTAAATAAAGAATGTTAGAATATAAAAAAGTAATGTTTAGAATAAAAATTTCCTTTGCAAAGAAAAGTGAAACCTAAAACTTTTGCCCCCCCCCCCCCCCCCCCCCCCAAAAAAAAAAACACCCATAATTTCTGAAGGAACTGTTTTAGTTATGTTTTGGTCAGAATAAATTCCAAAGGGGAATTTAGTGTCTTAAACGCAACTCTTGATTCTATCTAACTTAGTCTGGCAGCCATTTGGGAACAGTGAAAAGAACTGTGTCGTAAAGCTGGAAACAGGGTTCATAGAAGCAGTAAGAGATATAGTCCTTGTGTTCTCACTGTGAGTGGCACAGTCATTTAATCCACTGACCGAGTGATCTTTATTACTTCTATTATGTTTTGTACTTTGATGGATTCTTCATTTCTGAAGTGTGTGTAGATGAATACTGTCTGTACATGTAAGAGAGTGTTCCCAATGTGAGCATGGGTGGTGGTGTCTATTCTATAGTCAGTATTTTCTTGTATTGATTCCCACTGATGTCCCTGTGGTTCACCAGTGTAGCCATCCAAGGACTGGAGCACAGCGTTTTAATCTGTCAAGATGTCACTTGCACTGGACGAGAGGGAAAAGGAAAAAGGGGTAAAGTTTGGACAGGAAAAGAGAGATGACACCAGACAGTAGCGGCGTACCCGATTGTGTAAGCATGCACACAAATACACACTTGTACAAAAACACACTTAAAGCTCGTCAGTCAATCAGTCAGCGTCCACTTGAGGGACTCAACTTCAAGCTTTTATAACCCCACCGACATCTCAATGCTGCCCAGTGAACTTGGGTATGAGGCAGACCACTGCTAGTGGTCTGCCTCATACTTGTGTGGAAGAACTAGGAATTAATTTCATACATAGTTACTCCCGAGGGCACAATAAAATCCTCCCTTTTAAAGTTTCTTAGGGAAAAGTAATCCAACCATTTCATTTACACTAACGCCATCACTGCTTTATAATCTAACTTCTTTATTTCTGTACATCACTGTTGATGTTGCCAGCTGGGATTTTATAGTAGCATCTGATTCCAGAGACAGCTGCAGAGAAAAAGCTCATGAACAGCTTTTATTGGCAAACATGCTAAAAGGTAAAACGCTGAATTACTATGTTGCTTCGAAGCAGAAAGTTAAACTTTCTATGCATTTGTGGGGCTGTGCTTTACTATGTGCTACACATACTCTCTATGTGCAACACATAGCAAAGTTTGCTCCTAGCAGTACTAAAGAGGGTATTCTTGTGAGGAAACACTGGTTTCAGATGAACTGGGAGAAGGAAGGTGGTTGCTAACATTAACAACTCAGTTTTTGGAAAGAAATCTGCAGGTTAATACATTTTTTATTGATAGCCATAAGAAATGTATTTTGTAAACACTGGCAACACTGGGACACTGGCAAAGGTAAGCACTTAATGTGCAGTTTTACTGTACGTGTAAATGATATTTTAGTAAGTTAGTAAGTACAGAAATTCCTTACCCCCCCCTCCTTTTTTTTTTAGAGCAATGTTATTTAGTAATTTTGTTCTCCAGAACAGTTTGATGAAATTGCATAGAACAGATAATTAATGCAATACTTTTTGAACTGCTCTAATTCACTAATTTTAACCTACATGATTTTGGGATTCTGTGTTCATGTGCATTTGTCTTTTCCGCGTCCAAACTGAGTCTCCCCTGCAATCATTCCTTAAAGGGACTAGAGGAAGGAATTGTGAAAGAATAAACATGAAAGTCCAGTTTTTTATGCTAATGGGATATGAAGCGTTAAAACACAAAAAGAACGAGCCCGCCCACGTCTCTCTCCATTCCATTGAACATGCTATGTGCTGCATAATGCACTGCAATTCAGTGGCTGAATTTCCTGGGTTGTCCTGCGGATGTGACGTCAATTGACGGTGCATCTGCGTCCCCGACAGTTTTAATACAGGAAGGAAACGGTTGCGGTGGATTCAAACACTGCAAGGGATAGTTGTGGATTCTTCTGCCGTCAGCAAACGTTGATCCAGATCGACTGAAACACCACTAAAAAAGTGGCGCTACAAAGAAAAAGACTGTTTAAATGTTTAAATGTTTAACGGTCATTTTCTTTGCTAAATGCACAAAATTGTTGAAGGGGTGTCCCAATTTGAGGGGTTGACTTTCACCCCTACCCCTCGTAGCTTCATTTTAAGTGGAAGGGCCAAGGGAAAGGGGTAAGGGGTAGGGGTAAAACAGAGAATTGGGATTGGGCCTTAGGGATAGGGCAACAAAGTAGGGCTAGGGGGTGTATTGGGACAGACCCTTACCCTGCGTACACACCAAACACGATTTTGGCGTCAAAATCGCACCTGAAGCCCAAAGTTACACGCTGGGACACTAAAAAGTCAGATGTTTGGTTTCCAGCGTCTTGACGCCCCTGACGCGGCAAGGGACACCCAGCTAAGGCACGCTTGACGCGCCTTCAGGAGGAGCCCCTCCTTTTCCTTTTTCCTATCACCGGTCTGTCTGCGCCATGGCAGATGCAGGAAAGAGAGAGGCTCGGCTTTATGTGATAAACAAAGCTAGGGAACGTCGTCGTTGGGCATCTCTGCTCTGTGTCTGGGTTCACCAGATGATTCGAGGTGTTCTGAGTGTGATAAGTTTCACCATTTACTCCAGGTGCTGTGCGGTGGCACGGGGAGCTTTCAGCCATCCGATCCGGCCCAGTTTCACAACCCGCTGTCCTGATGCGGTGCATCATTATAAGCCCTTTACATCCCATCAGCACAGCAGGTCATCTAACCGCCGTTCAGACACCTGGACCGGACACAGATCACAGTCTATCCTCCTCTGTCTTCAGAGAGAGAGAGAGGAGATTCCCCTGGTTCTTCAGGGTGTTTCCCATCCTGTCATAAAATGTGTGTCTGTGTCATGACATTGAGTCACTCTGATTGGTTGACGCCCCGCGTCAAGACACCAAAGTTCAGATTTTCCAACTCTGGCGTCTGCTGCCCGTCAAACGCACGCTCAAAATCTCTTTTGAGAAAAAAAAAAAAAAGTTCAAAATCTCAAAACTCGACGCATGAATTGTGCGAAAAGTGTCTAGATGCGGCGCGCATAATGCACCGCAGGGTTTTCGACACCTTGACGCACGTCAGCCATTTACTTTGCATGTAAACCTGACGCCCTTGACGCCCAAATCATGTTTGGTGTGTACGCTCCGTTAGTTTGGCTTAAATGTAAATCAGTGTTTCCAAACTTTTGAGCCTTTTCAAAGTTCTGAGAAACTATCTTGGGGGCCCACATGGGGGTCGTGACCCCCAGATATGGAAAGGAGGACGTAAGAAGGAAGAGGGGTGCTTAAGAAAACTTAGAATTTTGAGACAATTAGCTGCTGAATACTGTATCAGTATCTGAGTGAGGTTTTCATTCTGAGCTGATAACAACTGACGAGAATGACATCATGACACAAAACCGTTTGTTTCTATAAATATTTCATACAGTTTGAGGAAAGCAGACGAGCAGCTGCTTAAACGCTTGTACGGTATGATCTTGTGTAGCTACTGACGATGATCCCAGACAGTTGGGGGTTATAAAGAACTATCTTTAGTGACAAGAGGTTTGTATAGCACAGAAAAACTTTCCTATGAAAGTTCAACAAACAGCCTTAGAATCTGGAGACAACTGAATGCAAGTGCAGCTGAAGGTGGTGCTGGTTTTTAGAGGGCAGTCATACTGTGCCTGCACATATGCACAGCTCTCACAGGTTGTAGTGAGAGGTTACAACTCCATTAACACAGAATAATGAAGACCTTTCAACTAGTTTCTACACAATATACTTCAGCCTTCAACAGCATACTTAGAAAGTGCTAATTATAATTCTTTGTTATGCTTTGTAATTGGTTTTAGTCGCACTGCACACATTCAGTTACAAAACTATTTCCACCTGCTTTCTAATGTCCACATGATAACAAGTGCAAAGCTCAGGTATACTGACTCATGATGAGAAAAAAGGTGCTGTATACACCCACTGATGTCTCTGCACATTATTTCATATAAAGGAATAGCAATGTGCCTCTAATTAAAACGCAACTCCGTGTTTAGATGGAGCACAACCACAGATAAACTGTCGGCCTCCCATGCTGCTCCTGAGCCAGCATGAAGTTATCGCTGCCTGTAGAGAGAGAAAAAACACTTTAAAGCAACACTGGCCCCATGCAGTGATAAATGCATTACCTTTGAGATGCAGCCAACTTAATGGCTAGCTTAGACATTAAATGTAAAGCAAATATTGACAGTTGGAGGAAAAAGTATTATGGGCGTGGTTAAGAGGCGGGTTCCAAAGGGAAGATGAGGTTTTAACAGTGTTTGTGCATCTGTATACTTTGTTGGAGGTCCATCCATTATGTACAAAGACGATTAAGTTTGAGCAGCGAACAGGGCAGACAGACACTCAGTTGAGTGGTGAGTTGCAGATAAGAATGAATGCAAATATCCAGCAAGAGTGACAGATTAACCTTGGACAAGGTTGGGCATTAACACCGCGATCAGGCAGGGAGCAGTGCCGAAAGACAAACACACAAACCTGCACACTTGTGTACTTTTACACCCATGTGCTGCAAAGATGGGGGTCTGCAAAGGAACACAAAACTCACTCATGCACGGCCAGCTGTGCGCATTAGCAGAAATGATAATTGATTATTCATCAATCACAGTGTTCGGTGGTGAAGTCACGGGCCGCTGTGCGCGCGGCTTTAATCGAACGCTCAGAGCTGCATGGAGCAGCAGCGGCTGAGAGGAAGAGACAATGAAGTCTTCAAGCTCGCGGCGCGTGCTGCACGTTCCTCTCCGACTAAAATAACAGCCATCTGCACGCTGCCTGTGCTTTCATTGTGCGGCAGAGCAGCTGATGCTGTCGTGGGTGCAAACTCATTCTCCAGGACTCAGGACTAACACCACTTCTCTTCCTAACACTATCGCCTATTATCACAGATTGGTCATCAGAATCAACCGATTCTTTAGAGTCAGCAATTTTCTACAATAGCTGAATGTTTTCTTTTTTTAATTAAATTTTTTATTATTTTCTGTAATTGCACCTATTTACAGCATTTTTTTTCTAATCATTGTTGGTAAATTCTGTAATTCTTGTACTGAATCCTCCTGAATGAGGGATTAATACAGAAAACAAGGAACACACTATTTACTGTTCACTTTCCTACCATACCAGAGCTTTACTGACATCCTAATGCCTACTAAATATTCGTCTCTGCTAAAAGGCATTAATCTGGTTAAAGAAGCTGTCATTTTATTTGGAAGCTGCTTGCTGTAAAAGAAGCAACCGCATTGAAGAGTGAGACGAAGAGCTGTAGGGAACGAGCTGCACACCTTCAGCTGCTTTGCTGGTAGGGTGGACAGCTAAAACACTCCTTTCTGCATCATCAAAAATTGTTCATCAAATATCGTTGGTTAATCTAAAATTCTGCTGTGTGAGTGCTGACCAAGGGAGGAGTGAGTATGCTTCTTGTGTCTTTACACACTGGATTTAGTTTCCGCACAGTTTGTTGCACAGAGCCATCTGGGAGGTACACTTTCTAGAAATACTGAGCAGATGACTAGACCAAGCATCTGTCTAAGACTGAAGGAGTTTTTCACAGTCTAGATTGCTAGATGCTGCTGATTGGTCCAAATTTTTGTGTTTTTGCTACGAAGCTTTGACAGCTACCATCTCTAGCATGAATCTCAGGGTATTGACTGCCTCATAAGGTAACTAATGTTGTGTTCTGCACATTTCATGTGTCAATTTTTTTTGCATTCAAAAACAGACATGCCAGCTGCTATTATTCTGCACACGTCTGTTATTTTCTACTGACTCAGCACAGTTGGTAAATAACAGAACAAACAACAACAACAATAATCAGGTACCAATACATGTTTAATTAATATATTAAAGGCGTTATAGAAGATGTTTCTTTCAACAGTTTTTGCAATATTCTGTAAAATTGGGTTCACTACCCCATACGCTATGATTAATTAAAAGTTTTAAATAAAGAAATATTATTATACATCAGCTGTGAAAGTAATGGGGCTGAAAAAACATCCTCCAATCATCTCTGCATTCCTTAACTTTAGCATTTGTCTATTGGCTTGTCAATCACTTTTACTACAGTAGTAAGAATGGGTAATAGGTGAGACTGATCAATGAGAGTGATTGATTGGTGAGAGTAATGCTGCGACCCGGAAGCTGCGCGCACTCATCTGACTTTTCCAGCAGGTAGCTAACATCATTCTGCTAGCAGTTAGCAACGTTCAGACAACGACATCTGTGTACTTGCATTTGTGACATGATACCTGCTGTCTGCTTAATACCGGAGTGGCTCATGCACGTTATTCTGTGGCCGTAGGAGGGAGCTGTGACTCTAGCAGGTTGGTCTTGCGCATTATTCAAAAACTTACTAACAGTGTCTGCTTTCTGAAATGCCGAAATATCTTCTATAACGCCTTTAACTCACTGAAAATTTTAAATCAAATGTTTAGAAACCAGCTAGGAGGGCACTACCTCTGATTTATTAAAGGTGCCATGACGACAAATTAAATTTTTCTGTGGTTTTGGGGGGTATGATATGGTCTATTGTGCACTGATGAGGCCATGTGGATGTAAAAAGCGAGTGTCAAAGTCCCTGTTCATCAGCGGTCAGTGTGCTCTCATCACATTAGTGAGAGCACCTAATCCTAACCCTTCCCCTACCCCTAACCATGGCCCATCCACTTCGCGACACAACATGCCCAACTTCGCAACACGCCGTGGGTCTGCGGCTGCAGTTGGGTATACTAGCTGAATATCATCACAGGCGGAAATTAGTCTGCCTATCTGTCTCGGTTCACTTGCAAACAGACTATCTGGACCATCCAGCGGAACTAATGCAAGTGATGTTTGCCGACCAGAATAAAGCATCAAAAAGAAGAAGTAGAAGGAAGAAGAGTTGATTATAGTTTGGGAGGAAAAACAAAGCAAACAGCAGGTGACCGAAGAAGCCGAGGTCAAAACAACAAGGAAAAAAACTGGGAAATGTCTTTTAGACAAAGATGGAGGAATAACAATAAGAAAGATTTCCACTTTATTTATGGAGTCCAGTTTTCTTCTTCCTGCTTTTTCATCATTAATCAGTGGTTTTATTGGGGGAGTATCGCCCCCCCGAGGGAGCAGTTGTTTTAATTACGGTGTTCTAACCAGGCAGTTTGGTCAGCTTTGGTTACGTGCAGTATGGACGGAAACCAGAGCAAAGAAAGGTGTGAAATTTATCATAAAACTCCGCCCAGTCGGGCCAAATCCTCAGACTATCCTGGTGTGACTGCACCCTTACACAGTGGTTTTGACATAGGGCGTCATTTTCAAGTTTGGCAAAATAATATTCATCCCTGGAGATATTTTTAACATATTTCATTCTGTTATTCTAGTTGCCGATGCTACGGCTAGCACACATAAATAGGATGACCTAGCTTGTCATTAAAAACATCCATTCCTCAGAGCACCCGAGGCAAATCAGTCATAAAGCAAGACTATTCTATTAACATGGCATTTACATATTTAATGTTTCAAATAAACTTACCTTGCATCACAAATCATGCATTACATTTTTAGGGACTAGTTTCTCACCGGCTGCGTAATTATACTGTCCTTTGATTCCAGGTGGTATTCCAGGTTCATAGAAATATGGTGATGGTTCATTTGATGAAACAAATTCTAAATCATCTTTAAAATCTGACATATCCTCATGCCTTTCACATGCGACCATATTTTTAACTACATATTTGTGTAATCCATTTTTTAGTTCGCGTAGCGGCAGATAATATCAATCTGCTACCAAAGAGCTAAAACTATGTTGCTGCTGAAACACTTTACCATTAAAATGCAACACAATGCAGGGTTAGTTTTATTTGTAAATTATTCTATTAACACAGGTATTTACAGAGTCTTGCATTACAACCGATTTGCCTCGGGTGTTCTGTGGAGTGCAAAAGATTGTTTTTAATGACAGGCTAGGTGACCTTATTGACACATGCTTGTCATAGCGTCGGCAACCTCCTGCAACTAGAGTAATAGTTTGAAATATGTTGAAACTGTCTCCAGTGATAAATAGTACTCTGGTTAATCAAAAATTCTGAATTTCCCCTTTAATATTTAACCTCCTCTGAGTTCTTTCTCTGTAACCATGAGTGGATATTTTCTGATTGTATTCCAGCTTTGGGAGGGTGACTGCTGTTTGCACAGTTTTATCATCAGATACTGTGCTCCTGTTTCATGGTCTGCCACCTGAAGCCTCTCTTTTAGACACATGCTGCTTTTCCCTCTCAGGACTGTGAAACACATTATTCAGCATAACCCTAGAATCGCTTCCTTTAGGCTTTTAGGACACTAAATGTAAAACAGCTCATTCATGACATCAGATCAACAAACTAACCTGAAACTTTCTGCTCCTCTCTGGACATTCCTATCTGAGTCCAGCAGACTGTGTTGTTTCCTTTCAATGACATTATAAAACATTTTCATCGAATTCAGCTGTGTTGACATCATCAAGGTCATTGTGCTTGACTGGGAATTTGGTGCACTGAAAAAAGTCTAATTGTTCTTTTGTTTTCTTTGCTAACTCGAGTGACCTGGCTGGCAGACGAATAGACGCAAACACACACATTGCGCACGGCGGCACAAAAGGCAGCACTTCTTAACTGAACCAAGGTTGAGATTTTCTGCTGCAACAGATATTTCTTTCAGTCACACTCTTAAAGTCTAGAATGTAGAAATTACAGTTACAAGGAGGAATGGATATAGAGTATGTGCTATGACTCAGATTTAGAACACAGCAGGCACGGTTTTATAAATCTGGCGAGAATACACATGCACCTTTCTGTCTTTGTGCAGTTTTAGTTCAACTTCAACTTCAGGTTTATTTGTATAGTACACTTACAACAACCGTAGTCGCACAAAGTGCTTCACAGAAATATACAAATACATGAATAGATTTATGAAA
Source organism: Atherinomorus stipes (assembly GCA_023101725.1). Classification (NCBI taxonomy): domain Eukaryota; kingdom Metazoa; phylum Chordata; class Actinopteri; order Atheriniformes; family Atherinidae; genus Atherinomorus; species Atherinomorus stipes. The sequence continues at coordinate 179,518 of JALJCO010002057.1, read as the reverse complement.
TACACATACAAACACTGATGTATGCATATAAACACATAAGCATACTTACACATTCACACCTAATGTGTGGTCATATGTGTATACATACACAAATACACACAAGGATACATAAACACAGGTATTATCTCTCAATATAAAATTAACTAGAATACATGGATTAAGCACGAAAAATAGATAAAATAAAACCATATTAAGAGATGAAAAGTCAGAACAAAATAAATACTTAAAAGAATAAAACGTGCCAAGTTTGATTGTATAAAAAGCTAAAGAAAATATGCCCTAAGTAAAGTTTTGAAATATGTAATGGCAGCCCATTCCATAATGTCAGTCATCACGGAGAAGGCTCCATCACCTCAAGGCACATCTGGTTCTAGGAACCTCCAAAAGCAACTGTGAGGAGGAGCTCAGATCTAGTAGGTGCATGCTTGATTAAAGGCTCAGTCAAGTAGTTAAAGACAAACTTTTTATGCATCCGAAGCAAAGGAGTTCATGTTTACAGCTTTGTTTCATGATAAAAAAAAAGAGAAAAAAAAGAAAAACAATTCCAAATGTATAATCTGGGTATGTAAAAACTCACAAATGTCACACCTGGAGTTAAAATGGATCAACATCAATTCTCCGGACATACCTAATCATATTTAGTCAACAGCCTTTATATACGACTGTTGCCCTGTTGGTCAGTATTTCCCGATAATGACCTGCGTTCTATATATTATCCCGCTTATTATACGGCTACTTGCAAAAATAAAATTCAAATTGAAGTCTTCTATTTTTGTGAGGGTCAAATAACTTTCTGATGTTTTACACTCAGATTAAAATAGTTCCCCACAGTCGAGGCCAGGTCGGGGAACTTGCTAAGCAACGTTTGTTAGTTGAGTCACGGCGGCTGGAATTCGGCTATTCCTGTATGTTGAACTGGACATTTCCTCCTCTGCTGTTCTGATGTTTTACGCTTAGAATAAAATAGTTCCCCACAGTCGGGGCACCTGTTGCTTAGCAACATTTGTTAGTTGAGTCATGACGACTGGAATTTGGCCTAGCACCAGCTATTTCTTTAAGTTGAACTGGACATTTCCTCCTCTGCTGTTAGCTGTATGCGTCTTACCACTTGTCTTCTTTTTGTCTTTTCGTTTTGTAGAGGGGGGATCCATAAAATCAGGACCCAGTGCTCAAAATCTCCACACCTGCTGAAGACGTTCACATTATTTGGGAAGTCGTCCATTTTTGGTCACGGGGTGTCGCTAAGTGCTCACTTGCTGTTTCTTTTTTTTCTTTTTTTTTCTCCGTTCAGTGACCGGACTACTTGTGATGTGGAGGGATATTAGGATCACTGAAAGACCACAGGTTAAAAAAAGAAAAAAAAAAAGATCCATTGCCATTGACAACAGTCATTATATTGTTTCAGCGGTCATTATACGGAAATAATGACCGCTGGAACGTTGGGAAAACCCATTCAAGTCAATGGAGCATTCTAAAGCATTCTAAAGAGTCGTATAATAAGTAGTTTGTGAGTCAATGACATGAAATATAAAATCCATCTTTTCCTTCTTTTTGAAGCCCCTCCTTGGACATTAAATGTAACCCATAACAAGACTTTAAGGATGGGACCTTGAAAACATAATGCATGACCTATAATTTGGGGGGCATATGAAGTTTACATTCAGGAAATTAAAATCCAGAAAACTTCATGATGACATCTTTTAACTGTCCTAGACGACAACAATAAAACACAGAATAGATGTGTAAGAAAGCGTTTATTCTGATTACTCTGAGGATATATTCTGATTGTATGGGATTTTCTCTGTTTTTACACAATTTGAGAAACGTTTTCCTCAGTAAGAGTGAGGGAATTCATCTTGTTAAATCATGTAAAAGTTAACTTTTATGGGTTCCACGTGTGCAATAATCAAATAAAATTGAAATGTAAAACACATAAATGGCATGTTTACAACTAAAGGTGCACACAAATCAAAAACGGTCTAAAATTTGCAGTAAAGGAATGAGATCAAACCTGATATGTGAGGCATGTGCAGGTGGATGTGCAAACACGGAACTTGTACATCAATGTTGCATATTTAAAAAAGGCCAACAAATGTAAAACTGTTAGAAAAACATAATTTACATTTAAAAATGGTATACTGCCCTTCATAATGAGTTGCACTTTGGCAGCATCAGACAAAGTTGCCAATAGCACTCAGCTAGAACATACTGTTTACTTTCCAGAAAATATGATGTTAAAAAAAAAAAAGCTCACCAGCACACACTGCAGACGAATAATAACAGCTCTCTCTCCCTGTGTCTCTTCCTTCCCGTCCCTTTGACGTCACATGCAGGGATACGGTATCTAGGAGCAGGTAAAAATAGTGCAGCAGAGGTTGGAGACATCAGGTTGTTATGAGCTGAGCAGATGGAGAGAGGAACGGTGAATACCAATAAAGTAGATAGATTTGGCCTGGGTGGCTCTTACTGTACAGCATTTGTCAGATTGCTCTGTACTGAGATGTTTCAAGGCCCCGGGATATAAAAACACGGCCAGTATGTAGAAATTAAGTGGGGAGCTGTTTCATGTTGGGTGACTCTATCTTGAGCTGGGGGTGAGGGTAGTATTCTTTGGTACATTTATTTCGTTTACTGTGATTGCAAAGTTTTTTTTTATTTATTTTTTAAAAAAATATGATGCAAAAGATTGATTGCAAGGATACGACACTCATCAACACACTTGTTCTGTGTAGGACCAGACCGTCACTGGACTCAGTGATCATCCTGTTAAAATGTTTGAGTGCCGTTGAACAATGAACATACAGTACAGAAAGTTATGTGGGCTGCTGATAGCAATGTCTTTTTTTTTTAAGTTTCAGAATTTGAATACTAAATCTCAGTTCCCCCCACTAAACCCCCACAATAACTAAAAGTGACAGAGCCGTACGCAGGGTATACTTGGTAATGTTTACATTAGGGCTGGGTACTGAACTTTGCTTCTTTTTTGGCACGAAATACCCGGTATCAAAACATAACTTAACTTTCGGTGCCAGGTTTTGGTACCTTAAAGGTAGAGTCCGGAGTCCCCCACCCTGAAAATAAATGCCAGACTTGTGCATGTGAAATCTGTCTCAATCCACACCTTTGGGTCTCTACTCTTGTGTAGTGGTGAGTTTGTTTGTCCCTCTCCGCCTGTCTGTAATTTGCTTTTCCCCTTTGCTTTGGTGTGTTTGGGACATTTCTGGGCGGAGATTTCTGTGTATATCTGTTGGGGCAATTTCACTTGTCACTCTTATGATAAACAATATCATTAATACATCATAATGTGGGTAAATGGTGCCAGCGCTCACTGGCTTGTCTGATAACCAGCACATTGCTGACGACAAAGACCTTCACAGACCCACATGCGACCTGCCGAGAGACCAGCCTCCAGGAATGACGTTACAATAAAATCTGCCTGCTCTGACGTGAACCTCAGAGTCCTTCCGGAACTTCACACGAACACCCCGTCCGTGGATCTTCTGGACCGACTCCCCGGTTGTAGTGGGCTTTCTACTACAACTGCACCAACTCCTTTTCACTGTCATCTCCTCTTGAATTAATTCATTATCTATGTACCACATTGATTTTGATCATAAAACAGCTTAAAAATCTCAACTCGTCTGGCTGATTAATTGTCCCCTTTTCTGCCACGACAATATCACCAGCCAATGACAGAGCTAAGGGCGTGACACTGTGTAGGGATAAGCTCATGATTGGAGGAGACGCTCTGCGGTGAATTGAGCTTTACGTTGGAAAACCAGAGTTAATATTGGTTTGGCTTTTACCAGATTCCGAGCTTTGAAGGAGAGGCTTGAAGCTGAATAGACTGAAGAGCGATGCGGCCAGTAGCCCGAGGGGAGGAGCTGTCGGTTTGAATGGTGTTGTTTACAAAGAGAAATGAGGGGGTACTCCAGACTCTACCTTTAATAGGCGCAGTGGTGTCGCCAACCGATTTTCGTGCATTTACTGTTTAACCACCTTTTCCTGAAAAAAATCCAATGAAAATCCAGATGACCCAGCTTTCCACTAGCACTTAAACGCACCATGAATGCGCGAAGCTGCAGCCTAGCTCCCGTTAGTGTGGCATTATGAGCGAGCTTGAATTCCGACCCCCCCCCGTCTTTGATGTCAGATGAAGCTAAAGTGAGTTTGTCTGCTCCGTGTGCGCATGTGCAGAAGAGAGCAACAGTCAAATTAAAGTATTTATCAGCAGAGGAGAGCAGAAATGGACAGAAAATATAAGAGGAAGCAGCAGTTCCAACTCCTCAGCTTTTTCAGCAGAAAAGTAAAAGGTGAGATATCAGTGTTGACTATTTTTTTCTCTTTAAAAACAATATGAAAAAGTCAACATGAAATCTCCCAACATGAAAAACGAGGCTGAAGTTAACCCCTTTCTCAGCTTCCATTTCGATTTTGGATTAAAGGGCAATTCCACTCAAATTATTTTTGACTGACAATATTTAACGAGGTCCTGTGCAAAAAAAACAACACGTAGACTTTTCAAACCTGGACTCAGATGTTCTTTAGGGACTGTAGATTAATACAAGCACAGTTTCTGATTTGTGAAACCTGTATTCTATTTTAGAAAATTAAAAATACCCACATTTTATGGCTTAATTATTGTACAGACCACCTTAGACCAGGTCCTAATAAAAAACCTCAATACTTACAATCTGCAAACTTGGGCTGAAATGTTCCTTAAATTACTGTAAATTACTGTGATTAAAGCAGTATTTCTGATTTATGAAACTTATTAATGAATAAATGAGGAGAAAAAGAGAACAAATGAGGACAAGAGAAGAAATTATGAGAAGAGAACAAATGAGAAACAGAGCGAGTGATAACAGAACACATAAGGAGGAGAGGAATGGTAAATGGACTGTACTTATATAGCGCTTTTCCAGTCGTACTGACCGCTCAAAGCGCTTTACACTGCGTCACATTCACCCAATCACAAACACAATCATACACACATTGAATCCCCGATAGACACTTTGGGGTTCAGTGTCTTGCCCGAGGACACTTGAGCATGTAATCTCTGGAAGCCTGGAATCGATCCCCCAACCCTTTGGTTGAAGGACGACTGCTCTTCCACCTGAACTACAGCCGGAGAGAACATGAAAAAGAGAGCAAGTGATGAGGAAAAGAGAACAAAAAGGAGAAAGGGGAACACATTAGGAAGAAAAAGAAAATAAAAAATAATGAGCTAAGAGGAGCAAGTAAGAAGAGAGCATGTGATGATGAGGAGGGCCAGTGATGAGTCAAAGAGAAGACAAAGGGTTAATACTGTATTAATAACTGTTATGCGTAAGTGCAGTGCATGTGTTTTAGCAACAGAACGGTCAACATTTCATTGTTGATTTTGTAGTTCATTCATTTTTTAATTAAAATGACAATTTATTCACTTAATTATGTCTGTTATTGCCTTCTAAAAGTCATTTTTATAGGGAAGACTGGAGAAAAGCTCTTCTGATTTTTTCAAATTTACACTTGGTCCGACTCTGGGCTAAGCCCGGGTTGTCCTCAAAGGCTGGAGACGCCCCTGAATAGGGGTTCATGCTGCCGATAATGCTGCCAGTGATTGGTTGTAATGCTACATGTGGTTGAGGTGTGCAGGAAAAACACGTACATGGTCAGACCCACAAAAGGTCTGTGAACTACATTATGTCATCCCAGCAGTTAAAAAAATGCCTCCAGTGTTCCCTTACTTTCACTCAGCCCTGTTAGCGTCATGTCTTTAAAAAAGCATAGTGAAATAATTTCATCGCTCAACGTCAACATTTCTTGAGTGAAGCTGCATTCCCGGCACCTCCCGAAGCAGCCATCTGCTGCGCGGGTGAACACAGCATTCTGAGAGCGGTGATGGGGATGGCCACACAAGAAGTCACAGCCGCAGTAAAATCCTTCCTCTGTTTGTCTGACATACAGAAAGACATCTGCAAATTTTATTTAAATTTAAATTGCTTTTCTATTTTAGATCATTTAAATAAACACTTTTTTTGATAGTTTGAAGCCGATATTCACTGAGCTGCTTTGATCTGCGATGTCCCCTTATTCACTCATTCAGTGGAGCTCTGCTGTGATGCACAGGTTATATGAGGTCAAGACTTTTTCTACCGATGTGAAAAAATATACGAGAATTATTACAATATGGTTTGGCACACCCCTATTTTGGAAATATGGAGATGTAGTTTGTCATCACATGATCAGGTTGCCATTTCCACGTTACTATGATCGCTCTCCTAGTTCACCTTCACTCTCAAAAATGGCAAATTTGGACCACAATCAATGTGTTTCCAAGTGAATGCATGTTTAAGCATGAGAACAGTTTACAGATACATGATGAGACTTTGTGACACAATGTGTTAGAGATGTAAACAAACATACTGTACCTACAGCCTTTGGGCTAATGTAGCATTAAAAAGCCCTACAGAGTGGAGCCTAATGGTTTAACAGACTTAAGAGCTAACCACCAAACATCTTTACTTTTGCACATGACAGAGCCATAAATTAGGTATTTGCTTAGACAACTGCATGAAGCTATAATTGTAAATACCTAAAAAAAAAAAAAGCTTATGATTCACCACCCGAATGTGAGGAAATGCAGCTCATTTACTGAACCGGCTGTCTGGACTCTTAGAACCAATTAGAGCATTTCTCTGTGAACATTTCTCAGATCACTTCAGTCCAATTTGCCTTGAAAAGACACTAGTCTAATGGATAGTAATGAAAGAAAACAGAGTTTCCTCTTATTCATTGCCTAGCTTGTAGACTTTCCTTGCTGTTGATAAGAAGATAAGCTCACTGTACAGGTACGTAAAGTTAAATGCATCACAAAGTGTCTGGAATAACAGGGCACGGACATTTAAAGAAAAAGGTCATAAAGCATCCATCCAGTCAGTTGTACATACAGCATGCAACCCACAGACTAACTCACAAACACAAATACAGACAAGTCAGGAGATTAGAGAGCAACTTAGTTGCATCTAATCTAAAAAGTCTAATAAATTAAAGCAGTGACAGGGAGGTTTGGGGGAGGATCTGTTACTGATTAAGCGAATTAACAAGATGGAAAGACAATGTCTTGCAATAATTTCAAGCCGTGTTACTGGGAAGCCTGTTAAAGTCCAACAGTCTACGAGAATAGCAAAGTCATGTTTAACCAGAACATACTGTACATATAGACCATACATGGTCATAATGTGCTGTAGGAGTCACTTCAGTGTCATTTCCTGCAGTTTGATCACAGCTGAATGAAAGTTGGGGAAAAATATGCAACAATAAAGAGTAAAGGTTGTAGATAAGGAGAAAGATACTAAACAAAAATATTCTTTATCTTTTTTTAAAATCTTTTTTCAGGCTTGGTTTCTTATATGCTACAGTGGTTGGCTCACCTCATATTTTCACCTCAATATGTGTGATGTCACTTGAATTAAAAATAGGAAAGGGAAAAAAATGTAAGTCACTGCAATTTATCAGCGAAAAAGCAGCGATGCTGTATACTGAAACACTGTAGCAGACGACAATCAACATGACTCTGAGTGTCACAGCAACAAAAGCGTGTCAATTTTTGGTCTAAATAAAGGAAAAATGACCATAGTGAAAACAAAGCAAACTGAAAACAATTGGTTTCATGGTTTCACAGATTTAAAAACAAACAATTCTTTGATGCAGCCTCAGCAGCTGCTGCTGTTGAGTTCCAACCACTGAATAATTGGGAAAGACGCTTTTAGTGTTTGTTGCATTTTGGTTAAATTATAATAACAAAAACAGAAGTTCATGGCAAGAGCAGAAATAAAATAGTATATATATATATATATATATATATATATATATATATATAAAAAAAGAATCAGCACCACGGACAGCTCACAGACTGACTGGAGCAAAGATCAAAATCAGCACCATGGACAGAGGAATACATTTGCTTATTCAGTTACACACTCCACACTCTTAATTAGATAGGTACAGGTGTGGATGTCTATCAGAATACTGGGCAACACATCAAACCATGAAGCAGATAAGATGCCATTCTTGTCAGCTGAGAACATGTAACTAAAGCTAGAATTCACACTGGCTCACCAAAACAGCAGGGTCAAAATTAGCCAGTCTGCTGCTGGTGTAATGGTGTGGGGGTGTTTTTTTTGGCACATTGTTGCTCTTTAGTAAGCAATAATTCAAACAGCACAGCCAACCTGAATATTCTTGCTCCATTTATGAACACAGTGCATCCATCTTTTGATGCTACTTCCAAGCCAATTTAGTTCCAAAGCTGTTAAAACGGAGGGTATGCTGAACAGTAAGAATACATAAAAACATTAAAAAGACAGCAACTAAATTTAAAAATATAAACATAAGACAACAGAAATTCAGATTATAACTAAAATACAAAAAAGGATAAGAATATTTAAAAATCCGACTAACTATAATCCAGCAGGACAATATGAATATACTGTATATAACATTTCTGGCACCTATTTTCTAAGAAAACTTCCAGTCGTTGTCATTTGTCTTAGTTAAATGGTCTTCCTATGCTCTGAAAATGAAGGAATCATTTAATTGAATTTCTTTTTGTAAGATTATAGCAGGATTTTACATGCACAAGAGGTTTTCTTCAACTTTGATAATGAGTTAAAGCGCTGCACATCTGAAATAAGTGCTTCACATTGCAGATGCCATTTTTCTTTGTTTCACCCCTCTTGTGGGATTTCTTTCTTATGACACATTTTCATTTCTTAATTACCTGAAATTTGATTTCAAGCTACTTGCTTATGACAGAGCTAGGGAGGTTCCTTTTTTAATAATCATTGGTTACATTAGCACTTCTCCTACAGTATACCTCTCAAAATCCAAGTCCATGTATGTGTGTGTTAAGCCAAACTGTGTAGGTGTAGATAATTATATGACTCAGAGAGGAAGAGAAGTGCCAGAGATACTGCTGCAGACAATATTATTCTCTCTCCAATGCTCCTGCTCCCCGTTGGCTTCTCCAGCAAGTGAAGGATAGAAAGAAAGGTTACACCAGCAATACTCCTTGTATTGAAATTCAAGACCACTTCACCTTGCCCAGGAGTGGCTGTCTGAAGATTAATGAGCTATTTGGGGAGAGTTCAGCTATTTCACATGCACAGGGTCCACATTAGTGAAATAATTAATTTTACAACACTGGGGTGTTGTCACCCCTCAGTTGCGTGCCATGTGCCTATGATAAGCAATCCCTAATTAAACAACATACAAAAAGGAAAAAAAAAATAACTTGACATTCAAAATCCCAGGAGGAAAAGTAAGTCCAAGCTAGAGTTAAGCTGCCCAGTCCTTCTTATCCTCACAGGACTCCTTTGCATGAGTTTTACATACTTCACAGTTAAGTAATTGGATGGATATTGATCTTAGTGTCCACATCAAGGCTATGAGAAAATCTAAGTGTGCTGGGAATCCAAGAATTTGTGATAGTAGATGTGTTGACCCACAAACACAAACACAACCTTCATCGTATCTTGTCAAGGTAACCAAAAATCTCCCTGCAAACTTGACAAAGTGATGACATGGACACAGACAGAGTGACCTGAGGTTTAATTAAAGTTGCTTCAAAATGATAGTCTGAGGTATTTATCTTAGAAATAAAAATTGAATATTGAACACACATTAGTAGATGACAGTGGTAGTAGCATCATGCTCAGGGTGGTTTTCCTGCAGATTGCTGAGAGGACCCAGAAATGGGAAATCATCAGGTGAAAACAGAAGCGGGGCTCTTTGAGTCCAATGGAATGATGAGTTCTGATGAAACCTCCCGAACATGATGAGCAGTCTGCGCTTTGTGTCGTGATGTTTACTGGTCTAGGCAAAAAACTAGCCAGCAAAAAAAGAAAAGATAGAAGCCTTCTTTCTGTAAAGTGGGGGGAAACACATTTAACAGAAAAAATACAGCTTATTTAGTTGAAGTGAAATAAAACGAATGTGAAATCTTGTGGAAGTGTGTAAATCTTCATCTCTTGTTGTGTATAAATGGTTTAAAACTTGTGATGACTCGTCTTGGTCTCCTGAAGTCTTGTCATCATGGCAGACATCCTGGTGGAAAATAGTACATCTACCTCCTGGAGAGCGTTCTTCCCCCGGCTGAGAGTTGTAAGAGGATTTTTCTTTACCATGGAAAGTGACCATAGGCCTTTTCATGTTGCCGAGCTCAACAGTATTTTTTTTTCTGCTCATCCGAGCTCAGACTGAACCAAAAGGCTTATTTGGCCACTCCTAACCTCCCTGCTATCTCTGATGGATTTGTTTTGTTTTTGCAGCCTACAGATGGCCAATTTCCCTTGCAAGGAGCAATCCTTTGACCATGTGTTGTGGTTTCATAGCACCAGATTCTAAATGCAAATACCCCTCTTAGAATCAATGCTAGACCTTTTACCTCCGTAATTGATGAAAGAATAATGAAGGAATAGCTCACACCTGTCTGTGAAATAGGGTTTTAATCAATTGTCCAATTAAATCCAGAGCCTTAAAAGGAAAGTTCCACATGTTAAAAAGCTGTAATACCAACACTTTTCCTCCAATTTGGTTGTGAATATCATGACATTTATAAATGAACCTGTATTATTACTGTATTTGCGGAATAAGTATTTTGTAAATTGTGCCATTGTCTAAATCTATCTGAGTAAAACTGTGTTCAGACTTAATGAATGTAGTGATTGAGATGAAGCCAAATGATTAATCTGGGTTATTACTGAAAATGATTTTTCCTTCCAAGTATGTTTTTATGCTGTTCCCCATCATTTCTGCTACCGGTGTATTGCATTGTTCAGTTTCACTTTTTACATGGCAAAACTTTACTTTTAATTGTTTTAGGAAACAAAATATTCTCCTATAATCCTGGGAAACCGATGAAATTAAACTCAGTCTCGGCTTGTTACTTACACAAGTAACAAGCTTTCTGCATGTTAATCAATCTAAATTGCTCAGATGATCCACTTTGGTTCTTATATATCACAAAAATATAGCGACAATTACAGTAATTGTTTCATGGTGTTTCTCTGCTAAAGAATAGACATCAGATTTAGTTTTAGCATTATTACTGATTACATGAATTGGCTACATTAGTAAAGCTTCACATACAGTCTAACACCCGTATTCTTTTACTGAAAACATGTTTTTTCCTTGTCAAATCTCTATCTCACTGCAACTGCAAGAATTGTGATTAGAAAATTGCTCAGAAGTCACACAAGCAGTTATATTTTGACTACTTATACTCATCAAAGCACATTTGTTCATTTCCCAGTATGACCATAAGGATGTGATGAGATTGAATTGATCAGCCTCATTTCTCATTGCTCATTAATCGCCTGGATCTGTTACTGAAATCTCAGCCCCTAAAACAGCCACTATACAACTAAACTAAGGAAATGTGCTTAAAAAAATCACATGTGAGTCACTATTGGTAAGCGATTAATGGACATATTAAACCATGACCATCACCTTCACCACACACTCCATTCATCATTGTGAAACTGGGCAGGAAGGATTGCGACTTAAAACTCAACAAATCCTCCAAACTTCAGACAAGGACTTTGCAAACGCCTAAATGTTCTCAACCAGCAAGATGTGGATGTTAAATACTAGGTGAGTTGAAAGATTATGCAACGGCGGGATCCATTGTGGTGAAATATGGCAGCCAAGGGTTGCAGCAGGTGCCTTCATTTGAATAAGAATGTGTTTGCAGCATTCAGCTTCCTGAATACATTCACAGATCTTACACCTCAATCTGCATCGTGAAAAACCAAAATGAAATGTGAAGACACTCGAAGGTTTCTCATCCATCTATTTTGGTTTGAATTGTAATGCACTGCTGCGAGCAAAAGTGCCGGCCGAACAAGTGACAACAATGGAAGAGCCCTCACGGTCAATGCTGCAGTTCATTTCCACTCACAGGAAGACAGAAAAATAACAGTTTAACTTTGAATTTAACCAACCAAAAGTATTAACATACACTCAAACACCTCTCTCAAGACCTTTGCTCTCAGGTGCCATAACAGACTCTATCACCTTCATGAGAAATGAGTGGGCTTTATGCAAATGTTCTCCCACATGCACGGACAATGCAGCTCAGCTGCTGTTCATGAATACATTTCGGCTGCGATTGTGAATTATGCGGTCAGAGGTGTTAGCTCGTTTATTATTTAGATGCTCGACTGCGACAAAATATTAAAGAAAAGCCAGCAGCTAACGTATGAGTGTTTACTGGAGTTTATAAATGCTAAACAACTACTTAGTGGCAAATGGTAAGCACATGCACAGAGGCGTAGTTGTGTAAAAAAGGGGCTACATTTACTTTATAACCTTAAAATGCCATGTGTAGCAGAGTGTAAATAGAAAACAGAATTATTTATATTCTGGAGAATTTCAGCTTAATGGAACAATGCAGCGACTGGCCTGGAGGGAAAATACGTGTTAAAGAAGAATTAATTTGTGTGAATAAAATGCCATGGTGATGGTATGATTTATGTTCCTGCATGCCAGATGCAAAATGGAAAAAAAATGGAAAATAGAGCAGCACAGAATAGCTGTAAATCAAGCTGTGGGTGACATTGAAACCACCACGATCAACTATTTCTATATGGCCATACAGCTGGTAATTCGGGCTGTGGTCTCTATGGATGCAATGTTTAGGGATCTAATGGATGCAGCAGTTCTTTTTCCTTCACTGCTTTCTGTTTGCATGTGCGTACCGATGAACACCCAGCTTTTCCTTTCTGCTGCAACAGTCATTTTTGTGAACTAAACCTTGAAGAAACACAGTACATTAACTTTTACTGTACACCACCTTTAAATTTAAGCTATTTCCTTAACTGAATTGAAACCAGAGGAGTGGAAAGAGTGGTCTTTTCTTTCTGGTTTAGGGAGGTACCAAGTTTGTTACTAATAACTGCTTATTTTTCCCCCCAGTTTGTATTTAAAAAAATAAAATAAAATAAGAAGAATTAAAATATGTTTGCTTTATTTCACTCAAAAGCAAAAAGATATGTTAATGAGTAAATACCTGCACTTCTTTGTCATCCTGTGTGCCATGGTTCTAATAAATCAATAAATAAATAGTTTATCTGATTTTGCGTGCATTTTCTCATATTCTATACTGTAAGAATGTTACTTTGGATTAAATTGAAAATTTGTGTCAACTTGTCACATTTAATTTTTTTTCGTTTTTATCAAACTAAATTTATGATTTGGTTGAAACCATAAATTTTAATTTACTTGAAATAATTTTTTTCTACATGAAAACAAAGAAAGAAATTGCTTTGATACAAAGTAAAGATTTAATTCATAACATAGAAACAATTTCTTTACTTTTTTTTACAACAAATTGCTGTAATTCTGTTACATTCTTTAAAAAAATGTTTTTTTCCGAGTTAAATTTCTGAATTAGGTTAGGTTAATTGATTACTCTAAATTGTCCCTACTGTAGGTATGAATGTGAGTGTGAATGTCTGTCTCTCTCTGTCGGCCCTGTGACAGACTGGCGACCTGTCCAGGGTGTACCCTGCCTCTCGCCTGATAATAGCTGGGATAGGCTCCAGCAACCCCCGCGACCCTGAACTGGATAAGCGGTACAGAAAATGACTGACTGACTGAATTTCTGAATTATGACAAAATGAAATTTTACTTATATCTATTATTATATGTTATTAATGTCCACACACACATTGGTAAACTAAATCTTTCTTAAATGAACGTTTTTAATGCCAAAATCAAGAAGTAGATTTAAAAAATAATAATAAAGTGAAATCTACATTTGTCTTGATTACAGGCCAAATCTTGTTTTAAGAGATACTCTGCTGCTTGTGTACAAGCTGAGTTGCTTAGCAACCATACTGTCCACTCATCTTACTGGACGGAGAACAAATAGTTCTCCATTGTATTATTTCATTATTACCCATAAATTGTTTATTTTTATGTGTTTGTTTACTTTTACTTTTTTTTTATAGACAGCATGTAAGCTAACCGTTTCATAAAAGCAATAAGCCCCTTGAATCTGTGGGTTACAGCGGTTTTACAATGGAGGGGCACAACGCGAAGTGTTGTTGTTCTTATCAACGACAGCCCAGATACTCTTTTTACAGTGTAGGATGTTATGTTGAGTTGAGCTGCCAGCAGCTGCTGTATGAGCTTAATCAAACAGTCTGACATTGACTATATCTTTGGATTCCCCCAGGTTTTTGGAGGGGGGCGAAACAAACCAGCAAAAATTACAAACAGGATATAAACTAAAATTGTGCCAACTTTTTCATATGATAATATGATGACACCTCAATTAGTTTCACATTAAGACATGTTGCTCATGACCAGATGAAAATGGATAATAGTGCAAACACCATTTAAGTACAGAGGAGACTAAATGGAATAAAAAATGATTAACCAGTTTCTAAATATATCGAGAAGAACAACATCAAGGCAGGCACAGTCAAGTATGCAAATGGCCCCAAGCTAAATTAGGGCATCACAGCCTCATAAGCTGGAAAAATTAAGCATTTAAACAAAAAGCACATAAGCTATTTAAAAGCTTTTGTCCACACCAGACCGCCCTTCTTTCACAAACACATATGACTTTCATAAGGTGCACCAATTACCCTGGAGAAAGACGGGAGATATGCCTTTGTATTTTTAACTGCTATACTTAATCTCTCCACTTTGGATGCAAACTATATATCAGTCCACAGAAAAATCCTCACTTTTACTTTCTGTATTTTTTGAGACACCCAGCACAACCTCCCAGATAGAAGCTCTTCTGCGTTGACGTCATTGCTTTTTCTGTTGCTCGCAGAAATGTTTTAGTTGCTATTCAACTCAAACAAGTCTGGTTTCCATAAAATGTGTGAAGATAGGTTATAGAAAAGTTAAAGATCTAAACAGGCCTGTGTCCCAGGTTTTTTAGACTTTTTACATAAGATACAAAGTACACGTGTATTGAGGAATTGTGAAGCTGGCTGCTCTCAAGGTGCGCTTGTCAAATCCATGGCAGCAGTGTCTGTGAAGAAAAATGACACCAACTTTGAAACGCACTTCATGAATAACTTTGCATTTCATACCATCTTGATGTGCTTCCTATTTAATGTGCAAAGCAGACTAAATATACAATGTAAGACCTCAAAGAAACTTCCTCTTTGTTTTGTCTTCATGGCGTTGCAGCTGTGTTAACATAAAGTGTTTGCTGATGGATGCATCTGTAAAATGCGACCTCTGTGCAGTAATATTTATAAGCATGAATGCAATCAAGTCAAATAAACGCCAAAGGGCTGTAGAGATGCAGGAATTTGGGATGATTCTGCATAACAATCTGCACGCAACAACACCCCAGATTTCTCTCAGGCCCTGGGAGCTAAACGAGCTTCCCCTGACAGCAAACCCACCATACCTCCAAGTTTGTCGCTTTCCCTCACCGCTTTGCCTGATAGGTAACACAGTTAAAATGGGCAGAAATAATGGGAGACAACACAAGCGGAGGCAGCGCCAACAGCTCGCGGGTCCTGCATGTGGCGAGCCGTGCCCATGCGACAGATGGATGTAGTCTCTGGACTGATTAATGTGCTCACTGGCCTGTGCCTCTGTGGCTGCAGCAATGAAGGAGTTTGCAAAAAGTGGGCTTGTTATTTGTTCTGTCTCCAAAACAGGTGTTACACTTGTTTGGTCCCCCTCATTCCAGTGCAGTTTGTATAGGTGGATGATCCAACCAAGCATATCTGACATGAAGGTCATCCAGACTTTATTTCCCTACCAGAATACATAAATGGATCTAAGGCCAGTCAAACCTGGTGCATGCATAAATTCATCATGAAACATAATGGAAAACCACAGCAGGGTGGAAACCAAAATGTAGCCAGAGTCAAGGTCAGACTTGTTTATAGAGCTTTTTGACATAGCATATCACTAACTGTTTACAAAGAACCAAATGACATAAAGAATGGATTAAATGATACTGGATGCAGATGAAGCTTTAACAAATCACATTCATGTCTTGACAGCTTAATTAATCTGGAATGTAAAAACCATGACTGGAATATATTTTATGCCTCCCCTGTTTATTCATTTATTTCCTCAACTTTACTTACTCATCATTGCCCAGAAGAGGAGGCAAAGCAGCCCATTCTGTTAATAAAATAGAAAAACCAGATCAATATGCATGTTTTCCATGCTGGAGCAGGACCTCTCCTCCATCGCAGCATGATGACACGGAGAGCTTGCCGGAAAGCCAAAAAGGACGCCAGGACTAATGGTCGTCAAAGCCAAGAGACAGCGAAGCTTATCTGTGGTGAGCCATATTTCCTCTGCCTCTCCAAAGATCTGGCTGGACAGTGTGTGTTATCCCTCCATCCCGATAACCCTCATCTCCCACACACACATCCTGCAGTGTGTGTCACTCCCAGGTTATAAGCTAGAAACACTGCGCTGCCGCCTCTCCCTCAAAAGCAGCCACGGCCGCCGTCCTCCAGTCAGGAAACAACGGTAGTTTTTAGTCTTTGGCCCACCTAATACTCTGCTGACACACATCCCCGTCCTCACACTTGTTCATATGTTTTTTACCCGGTCTAAAGATCTCTGCCTCCTCCTTTGAGAATACAGGCGGGTAAAAATGAAAAATAGCGTTTTCAGAACAGTGACATCTAATCTGTTTGGTGAGCTTTAATTTCCCTGGACGATGTAAGTGCCGGTGGGCCACAAACTCACAGACTTTTGTCAGAGGACAAAGATAACACCATAGAAGAAGAGATAAACACCTGCATGTTTTATCCAAATCTTACCTCTCATTTTCCTTATTTTAGTCACATTATTTTCTTTAAGTTTAGGTCTTCGATTCTATACACTCTCAAAAATAGAGGTACAAGACAGGAACATTTCTGTACCTGTAGGTACATTTTTTTTTTACAAACGTTCTCTCAAAAGTATAATATTGGTCTTTATGAGGCCAGAAGTGAATCTTTAAACTATGAGAACGGGTCCAAAGTGATATAAAGTACAAATTTGTACCACTTCAACCCTAACGGTACCTGCAGCATTGAAAAATGCATGTAGCTTGTACAATAACTATAATTAGCAGTCCTTCTAAACAGTAGTATAATTATATTTATTATATTATGATTTTCATAATAATCATAGTAATCAGCAATAACTGTATGTATAATTGCATAAGTGTTTGGCCTAATATTTATATAATAATTATTCATTTATTATACGCATCTTTGATTGTTGTCTTAATCTCTATTTTATTTACTTTTATTCATCATTTTTAATTGGTTTAATTGTCGTTTTAACTTATACAGCTTGATAAGGTACAAAAATGGACCAGAACCGAAGGGTACAGAAATGTACACCCCCAGCGACAAGCTTTGTACCCTTTTAAGTACAAACTGGTACATCTGTTTGTGAGTGTGTATGTTATGACTGGAAATGCTTTTTTGAGGGTTTTTTTTAAGAGTCTAAAGCATTTTCTATGTTACCAGCTGCTTAAATAAAATGTCCCAACCTATTTTTGGGGGGAAATCTTTTTTTTAGAAGATTGGGTTTCAGCAAATGTAACCAACTTACACACCAACAAAGTTTTGTGATTTGCTATGACAATTAAACACTTCATGCTTGAAACATGTCCAGAAAACTGAACTACAGTATACAGTATGTTCCGGGCCTGAATCTGACTTTAACACAACATGAGCTCAATAAAACTGATGCCATTGAGCAGGAGTTAAGCTGCTTTATGTTTTTTAGTTGAATATTTGCAGATTATTTTCACAACTGACAAGCTGTCTCGTAAATCACTTGCAGTTTAATTACCCTACTGACCTTTGGAATAATAATTTAGATATCCGTGTGTATTTGATCATGTAAACATCGCTTGATCGCATATCAAGCATGACATTCACAAAGAATATAGCTGCAAGCAGCTACGAGGGGGCCACATAGTTAAGCAGGGAAGCTTAATCTCTTCATGTTAAAAGCATGGCTCCAAGCAATGACAGGGAAAAAAAACATGTTTTTAGTTATATTTTCCCCCTCTTTCTGATTATTGTATTCCCAGCTGGTAAAATGATGCCATCTTTAGTTATAAACCTGAGGTCAGGGTTCTGAATTCATCATTTAAGTCTTAAGTTTGTTATAATTACATAAAACAAGAGCTTAAGGTTATTTTTCATCGGGCAGATTTACAAAAGATTTCAACTAGCTTCAAAGAACTAGTAATTATAAAAGCAAAAGATCCATATAATATCTTATGAAGGGATTTGTCTGCTCCAATTTGAGGGAAAATGTGAAAACAAGTGGCCTGCAAAAAATATTTGAACAAGCATTTCTCTGCAGGTTGATGAGGTTCAGGCTCCAGCGAGACGAGGAAAGTATTCATACAAGTAGATTAGTAAAATACATGATGTCAGCATAAGAAATACAGTCATTATTTGGATTCAGGAATGTTAAATGACAATAAAAGCCCATCAGCCAGGAAAAGAACTCAATGTTTGACTTCTGCTTGAGTCATATTTCTCTCCACCAGATGCTGCAGTGCAACTTCCTGTTTAAAAAAAGTGCACCTTGGATAAAAAGGAGGGAGGTTGACTCCACTTTGAGTATTTCACAAAAGATCAAATTTAATTTTTCTTACATCTGTATTTTATTTGCAGGGATAAGGGTGGTGCAAACGTTTCTTTTTGAAAACCACATGAATACCAAATAATTCTTTAAGATTCTGGATGAGATAAAGATGTGGCTTTCTTATTTAAGGGGGGCACTGCAGGTAAAAATCCTGTTTTTTCATCACCTGGTCAATTTTGAGATTTTCATTTTTTCCCTTCTTCAACATGTTTTCTTTCAGACTAGTGTAAAAAAATGTCAAAAATAAACATTTTAGGAGTTTATTTCATGATACTTTGTCTGATGCACCCAAATCCCCTCAAAATGCAGCTAAAGTTGGTGTTTTTAAACGGAGTGCAGCACCGTGGTGCTCGTCTGAACCCCATCATGTCTGGTATCATTGTAAACGTCTCTTTTTCCTGAATGATGTCATCTTAACCAAACTCGATGATTCCAGCTCATGAATCTGATTGGATCTAATGTCTGTAAATACAGAACAAAAAATGTGGAGAATTTTACAATCCAGAACTTTAAAGGCCGTTTTCTCAAAATATTATTTTTTCTTTTATTCCAGGTAAAAAATCTCCACTTCAGGAGTACTTACAGAAACCAAACTTTTAAGATTTTCTTCTGACTGTATAAAGTTTTTATTGAAGGATTTTTTTTATATCTCATTCACAGCCTAATTTATAGAACATTTCATCCCAAAAATATGCTCAAAATTGAGTTTTTTTCTGGTTGTTGACAGTGTATTCTTAATTGTGAAATGATCTATAGAGATATCCAAAATCCCCTCTGTAAAAACTTTTGACTTTAATATGTGAACAAAAGAAACTTTGAACCTGGCTTAATCCAGTGTTTAGATTTTTTTCCCTATAGAAATATATGCAAATTAGCGCATGTTTGGCTATATAACACCTAATTTGCATATTCACATAAACATAAACATAACATGTGTTATTTTCACAACATAAAATTTCAGAAAACTTGATATACAAAAAATGATAGCCCTAATGTGAGGAATAAACCAGGAAAGTTTATTGGTGATACCAGTGAAAAAAAAAATTAACCCTATTTGCCTGTAGTGTCTTAATATTTATTGATGATCATCTGAGATGCTGACCGTTCATAGAAGTAAATAAAACTCTGACTGGCAACTAATGAAAAGTATGATAGAACCTTAAAAGGATGTGCAAACCTACAACATTCACCAAGTATTTTGTCACCTCCAAGCACCTCAGAAACATTCTTGCCTTGAGATATTGAAGAGAGAAAGAGCAGCGTAGAAGCCTTATATGATAATAAGATAACTCTTCATCATCTCTCCCTGTCTGTCAGCCAGGTGGAGACTGATGGCAGGTCTCTGATGTGGTGCAGAGCATTAACCATGTCATGCATTTACACAGAACAGTTCTCCATCACCTCCTCCAGCACTTAGCTTGGGCAGCAGGGGTAGACCCGGTTCATCCGACCCCTGACGGCTCAGACTATTACGGTGATGCACAGCGGCTCATTCCTCATCCTACATGAGAGGGGTGATGGATCCGCTCCAGCTCAAGGTTCCAAATGGGCCTCTGTTGTGTGGAGCAGTGGGGTGGGGAAGGAGGTGTCGATGCAGTTGTGCATGTACCTGTATGATGGAGAGTTATGTGACTGAGTCTGTGTGAAGGCTGCAGGTTTACAGTATGCCTCTGTTGACCCCAATGGTCATGGGTTCAACTCCTTGCTAAAGGACAGTTAAAAAAAAACGTCATATTTATGAGCCACTGAGCCTAAGGATTAATTTTATATTATCAATGAGTAAATATGCTGCAACAAAACTAACGCTTACTTTCCAGAGACTCTATTTTAATGATGATGGAAAATGAAGACTTAAGAACAGAAGAAAAAACAGCAAAGGGAGTGAAAGGACGTCATGTTAAAGTTGATATTACCCGAATAAAGAAGTCTAATGGTCTCCTTTATGAAAAGTATAGAAAAGAAAATAACCGAAGCAATTAATGCTTTTAGATCTCTATTTTATCTTGATAAAAGAATTCTGTTAATTAGATTGCTTCACCTTTTCCTCGTGTTCTTTTAGCTTACTAACAGATTTCTACAAAACCAAGCATGTATGTGCAACCTCACCATCACACTTTAAATAAATAAATAAATAAATGTGGAAAATGGGAAAGAAATTACGCACTTTAAACAACCTTGTTAGCAGCAGAAGATGCACCTTTCAGCACAAATCCTTTCTATTAATGAAATATTAAATCCTGCTTAGGGTATACCCACAGACACACATACACAAATATGTACACACACACGTCCACACATTACATGCTGCAGCATAATGAATAATCACAAAGTCATAATTACCTTCTAACAACCTTTTTCTCACTACAGTGCATCTTTGTGATTGAAGTCCACCCACATTGAGTTAATTGCATTTATTCCCCGATGCCACAAAAATGCAATTAAAATGCAGGCATTACACACAGTCCTGCAAAATCATCAATACGGCGTTCTGTTAAAAATAGGCTTGGTGTTTGCATCCAAAGGATCAACCTCAAATTTGTTGTTTTGGGAAATGCGAGCAGGGGATAGATGTTGGAAAGTACTGCAGCGCTTTATGCGTTTGATTTATTTTTCTGAATTATCTGTTTGTTCAGTGGCAACCACATTTGGATAATTGTACAGTGTAGTCAAATTGCACCAGATTTGTTTTAGTGGACAAAAGATGGAAAGCAGAACTTTTATAAAAAATGTCTACATCATTCAGAGTAAACTTGGGATTCCCATCGAATCCCTTTTGACAAACAACAGATTTAAATCCTAGATGTTTTCGATTAGTAGGCTGTTTATTTTTTTTAATTTTTTTTTTTTTTGTATGTTTTATATTATTTTTTAATGTACCCCTATTTCTCTTTTTCTTCCCTCCCTCCCCTAACCATTTTTTAGTTTTCAAAAAAAATAATTTATATGTTGTTTCCTATTTGAATAGTTTTAAACCCACCCCCCCCCTATTTCTTGGGAAAATTATCGTTTTTCTACCCTTTTATTTTTCTCCCCCCCCCTCTTTTAAACCTCTTCTCCCCCATTTTTCTTTTTTTTTTGGGGGGGGTTTTTGTTTTTTTTTCCCCTGGGAGCAAGCTACATCTTTTTTTTTTTTTTTATGGTGTGAAATTGTCACATTGTCGACTGTCAACCCATTTGTAAATCTGCAATCTCCTTTTGTATTTACAGAGATTAGATTTTTTTACCTTCCTTTTTATGAAAACATAGGGCCGGATCTATTAAAGGTATAAAAATCTGAGCAATCTCCTTACACATGCACAAAAAATGTACAAACTGATCTACTAACACCGTGCAAAAAGGGTTGTGTCTTTCAAAGGTTACAAATAGCTGCAATGACTATGCAATACGGGGCGTTAAAACACAATTTTGCTTCCAGGAGAAAATATAAATATAAAAAAAAAAAAAAAAAGAAAATATAAATATATTAATTTAGCAATCACAAAGAGATTTATCGACCCTGAAACGGTCACATTTCATTTGTTCAGCAACTCATGATCCATGTCCTCATAAATTGGCCACTTCTGTTGTTTCATTTTCATTTTTATCATACGTATTTGAAATTATATTTTCACTTTCCTCCTACACTAACAACTCTGTCTGCATTGGGTCGTATATCCTTTTGCACACAAAACCCTCTTTTACATAGGGGCATTTACTACACGTTTGAGCCTGCAGTCATTAGCGCCTTCACTTTTAGTAAATCACCTGCAAAACATGGTTCAGCCTCCCCACGCAAAATTTGGATTGCACAGGCAAATTACTACATGCAAATTTGTAGATCCAGCCCATAATGAATTGATTACTCTCAAGATGGAGGGTAACAAAAAGTGTGTCTAAACAGGATTACCTACTCTGGCTTTAAAGGTGTTAACCAAACAAACAAAACTGGCCTGAAGATTGACAAACAAAAGAAAAGTAGAAGCAACATTCATAAAAAAAAACACTAACAATAGAAACTTTTCCAAATATTAATATAATACAAATATACACAACAGATATAAACCTTTCTATCTTAATCTTCAAAAGTTATGTAGAACTATAAACTAAGGCCCTGATTTACTAAGATGTCAAACAAAGTTTGTTGTCATTTGCAACAGGCTTTTGCGCATGCAATTAAGTTTGCACCTGTTTTAAAAAATACAACCCTTTTGTAAATCAGGTCCTAAAAGAGAACTTAAGAGGAAACCCTGGTGACTTTACAACGAACACACTAATAAAACCAAACGCCAAGTGGTTTTAGTTCACCACTGGAACTGATAATATTAAGTTAGCAAATCTAAAGTCCACCTCAAAGCGAGCCAAACTGTCCACAGGACAAACAGTTGTCACCGTCTGAGGATCTGCCAGGAACTTTTATGTCTACATGCCCCATTTATCCTATCACACCCACACACATACAGCACTTCTAAATGGTTCCCTAAGCATTCATACACATTTATACTCTGATGGGCACTTTGGAAAACAATGTGGGGTCGATCTGGGGAAGACAGGGATCGATCCACTGATCGTCAATTCAATTATAGAAGACTACAGTATGCTTTTTCCTCAACTACAGCCACCCCAAAATATAAAATAATGAATCATCTTCAAAAAATGTATAAAAGTGGTAGACCATACACTCTTTCCTTTCACCTGACATTTTTTTATGTAATGTCTTCTAAACTGCTTTAAATCTTGTTTTTGTAATCATGTCGTAAAGGATAAATATATGCTTTAGTCTACAGGTCATTGGGGGTACTTTAAAACAGAGTCCATAAAGAAGTCTTTTATGGTTTCAGAGGGGGTTGTTTAATTGAGAAAAAATCAGATCATTTGTCTTTACTGACTGCAGAATACTGAATAGGTAAGAAAGACACTTTTCCGATTGCTGCAGCCTCTTTATCATCTGTTAAAGAAATGCTGGAAAAACTGTTTATATTTCATTCTTTTAAAATGGATGATTATCAGGCAGTGGCTTGAGAAGTTTTTAGGGTTTTATGTTGATGGAAAAAACTGGAAACAGGTCTTTAAGGAATATCATGAAGCATGATCATGCATAGTTAACATCAACAGGGTTTTTTGGCATTGATGTTTAGTTGGAAACTAGTGAAATGTTTTCTTTATTAATGAAACCTCTTTCCATCTTATGACCAGTCAAAAAAGTAGCCTGTCAGTGCAAAACAAAACAAAGAAATGATTTGACTTTATCAACAAATTGTACAGATTTTACTTTCAAATATTTTCAACTCGTTAAAGAAAAAGGAAAAAGGCAAAGCCACACTGAAAACATAATTTCAGTGCTTTTATAGTTTTATAGATGTAAATGTGGCTTGTACACTGCCAAGGAAACACTTCTAAGATGTGATAATGGGAGCACTTACATAAAAACTGCTTCCACCTTAAATGCATACCCTCTAGTTGTTTGTCAATATCAGCATTATAATGCAGTGGCATTTCTTATTTCACAATATGGGCTGAACGTATTAATTCAACATCTTCAAGAGTGCCCTTACAATGATTTTCTTTGCATCTTTAAAGTGCTGATGCCACGACCTTAACTTCAAGTAACTTTGACATACACCAACACACCAAGACATAATAAGTAGTTCTGTCCAGTTAGAAGTTAATCAGAAGTGTATTTACGTAAATATCCGATGTTAAAGAGGCACGGCTAAGCGCTAATAGCTTTTCATTCGCAAACTTAGCCTCTGTGAGCTAGACAGCTAGATTGGAACTGGTTTGTGTGGTGGGATGATCAGCCAGTTCAGAAAAGTTCAGAAGGTAATGGAGAAAAAAAAAAGAATATTGTTTGCCTGAAAAGGGACTTCAACCCGCGACCTTTGGGTTAAAAGGCAAATGTTCTACCAACTGATCTACCTGAACTCTACCAAAATCAGCGCGAGTAACAATATCCTCTGTCCCTCTCATATTACTTCTCCTCGTTTTCTTCCTCTGTTGCTGTTTTTACTTGCGACTAGCTAACAATTCATGAAGTGTGCTACCACCAGCTACTGGTAGGGAGTGCGAACTGTCGCTTATTTGATGATGTCACTCTCTGATCGTGAAATCTGATTGGCTAACACCTTGGCCTATAGAAAACATGCAGTGAGATGACGTCAGACATAGCTCGACTCAGCACAGAAAATGTATCACCTCAGCTTGGAGAACCCCGTGTAGAAAAGCTCACTAACCAAGGTGAGGTGAGGTGAGGTGAGCAGAAAAGTGATGGTGGAAAAGGGGCATTAGTGAAGGGATGCCCATGTCTAGTCCCCAAGACCTACTATCCAACAACTTTTAGAGCACACCTTCTCCAACGTATCTTAATTCCCTCGTGCACACGTTATTCAGCTGTGCAGAGGCCCGGTAACGAGAAGTTTATTTGATTCAGGTGTGTTGGAGAAGGGATGCATCGAAAAGTTGCAGGCTCTCGAGGACTGGACTCGGGCACCCCTGGCTTAATGTTTACAAAGTGGCACCCAAATATTGACACTTATAATTTTCACAATTTTACAGGGCATTTGAGCTTTCCGGTTACTGTTCCTTTGTAATAAGTAAAGTAAAAGTAGAAGAGAAACATTTAAAAAAGAGTAAGGAAAGAAATGTGAATGGGGTGGGACCTCTCCTCCTCACTGTACAGTTTCTACTTTCCCTCTTCATTTTGCTTGCAACAGATGTTGCCCGTTGTGGCGATTGCTGGGTTGAGTATACAGCCCTTTATATTGGGGCAGGTACAGATGCGGGCATGAGAAAGTTCCCCTTTCTGCCGACTGCCAGCCACTTACCAGCCACTTGTCTGCTAATTCAATTGCACAGAGAAACGCCTGTGTGCCATGGGGAAACAATCTCAGAGCATAAATGAATGCCTGGAACAAGGATGTTTCCACACACCAAGTTTGGACACCGTGCGTGATGACGTATTCGTGGGACGAGTCGTTCAGCCAGTGATAGTGCAGTAATGGTGCACTATTACTGCATCACTTATGGCAGGAAAAGGCGGAACTTTTTCATGTCTGCATCTGTATCTGCTCTTAAGCATGCACTCATTCTGCTGTCAGCAGTTGGTTTGGCTCGTTCTACCTTGGAGTCTTATCATTTGTGATCATAAGTGACATTTCTTGTCTGGATATTTGGGGTTGGCGCTGGTCTCCGGGTGTGACACCTGCTTAATTTCTCGACAGTGTGGTGGTCTGCTGACTGTGGCCTGTGTCTCACAGCTTCACCTTAAGTAAGCTGGTCTGATTCCTCAGCTGCGTCATCGGGCTGTGGCTTCTTCCTCCCTGTGAGACGGGGAGCTCATCACCAACTGGTAGGACATCTAACTTTAAAGGATAACTTTCTTTTTTTTCAACCTGGACCTCATTTTCAGGAAATTATTCGTGCATTTACACACAGTAACATTTCTGTGTCACTCTGACACCTCCCGTCCACTGCTTCCGCTCTGTCCCGCTCTGATGCGCTCCAGTCCGTCTTTCTGGTGGGCAGCAAAAACCCTAGTACACTGACTCCGTAAAAGTCCCCAGCCCCCTCTTTGTTCAGCCACATAGCAAGCAAAATTAGGGTTTCTTTGCCCATGTTTTCTTTTACAGGACTTTTAGCAGGATTTGGCGAGTACCTACAGTACAGTAGCCTACTTTTTGGGTGTATATGGCACACCGAACACAAGGTCTACACACTTTGCTTTTAAAAGCATGGATGTCAGTCAATGTTTAACATCTGGCTGGATCATTAATGCCAAAATCAAAAGCATCTCAAGGACAAGAATCTTTTTGCTTAGAATAGTTAGGTTTCATTATAGGGATCACTTTTTACGTAAACAGTTGCTAACACTAGGTAACTGTTGGACCTCATGATCTTATCCAGATGTCTATATTTAAGGCAAACTAAATGTATTTGTTACGCAACAGCTCTGATTTACTAAAACGTCAAAGTAGGCTGATTTGCGTGTGGCACAAATTGCGCACGCTGTGTCTTCGTTGTTTTACGGGTGATCTAAGAGTGCTCACGCAATTGATAACAGGAACAAACAGCAGTATTTGAGGATTTGGCGCATGCTATTGTTTTGCCATTGAAAGTTGGAGAGTATGTTCTAAATGCAAATTGAAATTCAACTTGACGCAGAAATATTAAGTGACGAAATGTGTAGTATAAAATAAGTACAGTATATCAAATATAAAATAAATACTGCATGTATCTCTGCGGTGAACATGGATAAGGAGTTGCTGTTGGAACAAATCAATCCATCTGCAGTCTTGAAGATGGTCTGACATCTATTACCATGAGGCGCTGCTCTACGACACAATGCCAGCGGCTTCAGAGCGCAGCAGCTAGGTCTTAAGAGGGTATTTCTTTTTATTGATTGGCTTTTAGTAATCAAGAATAACAGATTCATTTTAGACAAAGGAATCAGAACATTTGCAGTCACTGTAGCTTAATTGGAGTTAAAGCTAAAATAGTCTTTTTATTTTTTTTTATATGGATGGCATCTCAGACCACCTGTGTGAGTCACTGTAGCGCTAGATACCAGAACAGGTACTCAGTATGGCAGCGGCAAATTTGATTGTGGTGAAGCGCATCTGACGTCAGCTACAATCTAAGAATAAGATTTTTCACTATTTGTCAATGGCAGTTTACAAATCATAAGTTTTTAAACCCCTAAATGTGAGGCAAGTTCTTCAACACCTCAATGAATGAAGTTTATATGGAGAGACTGGTGCTTAAAAACTGGTCCAGGTGAGGGATTCAGTTAATTGGTGTTTAAATCATGAAAAAAAAAAAAAAAAAGCTAACAGAGATGGAGGCCTGTAAAGCATAAGCCATTTCCTATAATGAAACACAATTTTTCTATTGATCAAAGAACCTGCACATGGGTGCATATGTGCATTTTGAGAATTGCGCTGACAAAAACTCCTCTGCACACATAACGGGCAGAGAAATTTTTCAGTGTGTGTCTGCATCTGGGTGTGTGTTGTGTACAGTAGACACCTTGCATGCAGAGGCAGAAACTCTTAATAATGCAGCTTGTCGTGCAGGTTGGCCCTCTTCTCCATTTGCTCAGGCAGGTTGGGAGAAATGCTGATGATGCAATGTGCTGACCCAAATACACAACCTGCTCCCAGCAGACTGTGCCAGCTGGGGCAATCTCTGTCTTTCTCTCTTTCTACCTCTTTCATAAACCCTTACCCCTCTTTTACTCTGACTGTTTAAAAAAAATGAAGGCACATTGGTATTAGTTCTTTTTATGCTGTCCTGCTTTCGGCCGTCTGTCTCTCTCGGCCTAAAATTGTTTTTCTGTGTGCAACATGATCACAGTCGCAAGCCTTCAATGCCTTCTTTCTGCTCTAATTTTTTCCTGTGGCCTGGTCTGAAAAATGCCTATTGAGTAAGTGATATGCCATCGAGTTAGCCAGGAATCAAAAGGGAAGATGCTCACTCATGTAGTGCAAAAGCACCAGAGACATAAAGGCTGATGAAACAGCTCACCACTCGCTGACAGGGGGAAAATTGTGCAGAAAATGTACCACAGATAGAATAAAAGCAGTCTTTTGATCAGCTACACAAGATAACGTCAACCAACATCCCGCTCAACCATGCTCTCACGCTGGTTAACTACAAAAGTACCAGATGACCAATTTCTCGCTCGTTGCTCTCACTAGACAGGCAGATCAAAAAACCTCTACAAAACACTCAGGCCTTTCATAACACCAGTGTGTGCCCAGGGGAGCTGATGTATGAGGCTGTAGTTGTATCCGCATGTACACAGAAAATATAATACCTGCAGTGTCACATTACATGACATCTATAGCAGCAGCAATGATACGGAAAACAGGAGCAGCCTTTACACCATAGGGTTCTCTGTTACTGCATAATTTCTGAACTGGTTTGTAAAAGTAGGGGCGGGGGGGGGGGCTTTTTGGAAGTTAACGTTTGTTCAGTGTCAATATTGTTCTGTTTTAAGTTAGTAATTGTCTATCGACAACTCAGTCAAGACAAGGTGAAGTCCAGTGTTACGTCTTTTTTGATGCAATGGAATCATTTTCTACTTAATTAAGCAGTCGCATTTGTGATTTTTACCCTTTGATTGAAATACTATTAGTCCTTACATCCTTACAATGAAGTCAGCCACATGCACCATCACAGCCAAAATAAAGGCCATATTAGGGGTAAAAATTTGCCCAAATGGACAAAAATGTCATTATTGATTTTTAAGGTTTTCTTCTTGTTCTCAAAGTAGAGTTCCAGATCTAAATCAGCAGCAGTATCAAACCAATTTAAAAAAATAATAAAATTACAAAGCTACTTTTTTAATATTGATAATGCTTCCAAACATGAAATGAAACGGTAAATAAAATTTTCCATCAAGATATTAAATCAGAACTAACGTTTACAGAGTTTCACTGAACATGTCAGGAGATCAAAAATCACCCGTCAGTCAAAGTGAACGACGGCGCATCTTATATAGGATCTGTGATTGGCTGGAAGTTAAGGGGGCGGGTCTGTTCATGTTTTCCATTTGTGTGTGTGGAAAAAGGATGGTGTTAGCGGCAACCTCTGTCTGCACCACTGGACCACGCTTCAACATTGAGAGTACTACCATATATTTTTTCCAACTTTATATATATATGCTGCAGTAATGGGTATAATTAACCATAAACCTAATCTTTTTGATATTCATCCAAAAAGATGAATGTTAAAGTGTTAGTCTGACAGCAATGTAACTATTCATTAGCACACCCCAAAACTTACATGGTGTTATCGTCTGGTGACCAATCCATGTATGAGAATACGAAGTCATGCTCCCTCAATCACTTTTTCACAACATGAGCTGGATGAATCCTGGCATTATCATCTGGAAATACTTTATACCGGCAGTCTCAGGGAAGGAACTAACAAAATCTGTTGTTGGAAAAATTTGGTGATTAACAGCATTTACTCTTCCAGAAAAACCACATGTGGTTCCCATGTGCAAACGTGGTTTTGGAACATTGTCATGCGATCCATATGCGCAAATGCCCCATATGGAAAAGATACAGCTAAATCTGGTAAAGTTTCTATGCGTATTGTTTGAAACTTGTATGTAATGCATAAGTGAAACCAAATATAAGATCTATAGGAAAATAGTATAAAAGTAAAATTGTATGATTTGGGTACTTCTAAGAGCAATATATGACAACATATAAACAACAAAGAAATGCAATAGTAGCCACTTTCAAGAGGAAATCATAAAAGCCTTATATGAAGTACAATACATGAAAGAAACTAATCTTTTATACGTTTTTTTCTATTTCTTTTCCATATGGGGCGTGAAGCACATGTGGCTAAAAAATGTTCATGCACATGTAAATCACATGTGAACTAGAAGTGGTTGACATCGTCGTGTGACCCACATGTGGAAACATGAGGATCACAGGTAAAATTCATGTGGTTTTTCAGTAAAGACATTGTTAGAATATCAAATAAGACGATTACTCACAGTTAATCACAGGACTAATTGAAACTACGATTTTGTTTATAAAATATGCCTTGTTTTATACCAAATAAAGTGTTCAGTCTGAACAGAAGTCCCATTTTTGGCACCTTCCCTATGTAAGGCATTTACCCTCCTCACCTCTGAGTTGCTTGCAGCAGAACTGGTATTGCACTAGATATTTAGAAGGAAAAAAATGTTATCAGTGCAAAGAAGATGGGCTAATGCAACAATGCTCAATCATCCTTCTCTTGATGAAATAAAAGAAAAGCTCACAGTTGAATTATTAACTCTTGTTTCTAGCCCTGTTTGAGGTGAGGGGATCAGGCATGAAAGTCCTACACTGCTAAGAAATGTAAAACTAAAGACCAGAGTGTTTCTAACAGAAAGCCCACTCACAAAGTGCTGGAGGGGATTCAGGTTGCACACATTTAATAGCACATCAGCTTCATCTGAGGATAGGAATAAAAATGAACAACTAATGGCTCATCCACGGCCTCTTTTCCCCGTATTTTCATAATGTACTCCAGGTACATTGCATGCTAAGGTTGCAAAACTGATGCAACAGAGATAATTTTACTTTGTGGCAAGGCAGAGAATATGTATCACTGTGAAATCATCAGAATACAAAATAAACAGAAAGATAATTCCAAGTAACTCCAGCAGCTCTAAAACTTGCATCCTTTTTGTGACTGGATCAGTTTGGTTTTTAGCGCGGAGGGCTTATGCGTATAATTACAAAGACACAGTTATTTTCTGCATGACAGGTTTCCTGCCATAATAGCTTCTGTTTTCAAAGGGGGGAAAAAAAGAATGAGTATCAGGTAAATTGGAATTTTCTCATTGTGTGTTTTTCCCCTTAAAGCCTGTGTCCAAAATGACTTTGTCTTTTTTTTTTTTTTCCTGCCGAAGATGATTGTAAACCAAAGTGAATGTACCCATGATGACATCTCATAGGCAGGATGAGAAGGAGGCGGGTTGATTGCTCCACTTTTTAATCTTGATGTTCAAATTCTCCAAATCAATCAGTGTCATTGACTTTCTACTAACTGTAGACGACTGACTGCTGGTCCTGTCAACAACTGGATTAGAAATGAATGATTCCAACATGATGAGCATTTACACATTACTAGTCTCTTGGTATGTAATTAAACAAGTCAAATGTGTCCATGTGTCCTTTTTTCCCTCCTTTTTGGTGGTTTTTGCAGACGTAAAGATGTTTCTTGGCCTCTAAAGTGTTAATGAATTACAGGAAAAGGTCACTGACAACGAAATCTCTTTCCCTGCTTGGCCTGCATTTCCTCTAACCAGAGGGGCCAAAGGCAACATTACCACATTCATTAAGAGGTCGTGGTTTACACTTATTATTCCATTATCGACCTTGATCTGAAATTTGCATCATGCGTTCTTTCTTATGCGGTGGTAATCAATGTGCGCTAGCCTTTTTGAGTTTTAAAACCAGTGATTGACAATGATAAATGGAGGTGCCAGTTCTATTCGGAGTACAAAAACTGAGCAGAGACAAAAGGTGCATGGGGACACATTACAGTGAGAATGTGGGGGGGGTGATTAAACTTAAGAAGAAAATGTGGAGATGTTGAAAATTTTACAGGGCAAGGATAGACGAAAATACAGGATCCAAGTCTGAGAGAAAGAAGAAAGCCTGGCACTCAGGTTGATGTGCAGACACCCAATCAGACAGCCCTTCATCCCTTAACCCCCAGCCAAGAGTAGAGTAGCAAGATGAGAGGGGAGAGAAGGAGAGGGAGGAATCAGCTTTAGAAGTGCTGAAACTGGATTTCTTTGTCCTTTTTTGGGGGGGAGAAAAAGAATATCGAAAAAAAGGAAAGGGAGGAGTTCTAGGGAGACGTAAGGCACAAGAGTTAATCTTCTTAAACAGGGGAAAAGATGAGAGCAGGTGGAAATGTGGAGGTGAAACAATGTGTTTTTTCCTCTGCAGCCAAGCTTTCGAGCTTGTGAGACAAAGCTTAAAGGATTCAGGCTGGAGGATCACAACACAATGCCCTGTGCCAAGCAATGAAGATTTCATTCCTCTAATTCAGTTGCACAACTTGAGTTAGATAGAATTCACAGAGGAATATGAAGGTCAGGTGCTGTGCTATGTACATGCTCAATCTCCATAGCCATTAGTGCTTAGTTATAAAGCCATTAATGTCCATTATCATAATTACTTTTGCTAACTCACAGAAGCCAGTGTCACACGGTGGAATCTGCAGAAGTTGTGGTGCAGGCTACAATCCTCCCCTCGAACCATTAGTGTGTTTTCCCTGCCTGGCCGTAGCACATTGTCTTCTGCTCTTTCACCTGACTGCGCGCTTCCTGTTCTTCAAAAATACAACCTGGAGCCGCCTCTTGCATATGTTTGCTTGCTGTGAAAAGGTGTGCCATTAATATGCAAGTGCTGATCATGAATTAGTAATGCAGCGCCCCTCTGCAGATGCAGTGCATGTCAGGTTCAGTAAAGCATATACTGTAGGAGAAGGCGGACATTTGGCGGATTATACCAGTTTGCCAATGAGCAAGTAGCGCTGTTGTTCCCCTAAAGGGGGCAATACGTCCCTGTTTCATGTCTGCCCTGCCCTGTTTTTTTATTTTTCTCTCTTGTGTGAGTTGCTGGAACTTTAGGGTCAAAGGTTGGTAACGGCCAACAATCCAATTTCACAGCTCCTGCCTCTGACAGACACCGTGTGATCTTGGGTGGAACCCCTCGAAATCCCCCTCTTTGCATATCCTTAAGAACACTCAGAACTTAATCAAACTTTAATTAGCCCTCTGCTTTTGTGATAATTCTCAGTCCAAGAAGGGGCCAGCACGCTCATGCAGGATGGTAGTATGTATGTGAGGCTATAACCGTGAGAGGAAGCTGCTTCTTAGCCAGATAAGACCTCTGTATTAAACACATAATCAGACTGTCATTCACAGCAGGGGAATGAATCTTCAGATAAAGTATTCATATCTAGAAATATCTGTACAAATGAACACCTGTTCAAACAAGAAACTGAGCAAACATAAAGGTAAAATAATCCTGATCTGAATAGTGGAAAATCAGTCACTCGCATTCACAGCTATGAAGCCCTTATTTCACTTTTAAATCTGTCTTGGCCAAACAAAAGGCAAGAAAAATAACATTTTTTCTTGTTAGAGAACAGCATCAGTGCACCTACATCACACTATAGAGAGTTTCTCTGTATGAGAGAAGTGTGAAGAAGAAAACTGACCTATGTCAGTGATGTGTGTGTTTGTGTGTCATATGGAGCAGCAGTGAGAATCGTGATCCATGGATATGTTTTTAGAGTCAAAAAGTAATAAAAAACAATTATGGTCTGAGACTCTTTGACCTGATAGAGAAAATCCATGCCAACCCAATCTTGTTGTCAGTACTATGATCTTCTGAATTGAATGCCCTGTGAAATGAAATCAATGGAGTAACTCACTCCAGAGCCACATCAATCTGCTGAGATTGTGCTGCATGCGGATTTAGAGGCCTACCGTTCCCCCCCAAGACGACGTGGGTCAATAGCATTAATGTGAAAAGTTTTAGGATAGCAACAGGACGCGTTGGCCCCTGAGGCTGTCACACATTTCAACTAAAGTGTTCAGTTAGCAGCGGTGGGAGGTAAATTAAAGCAGCTTCCTTTGAGAGTAACGAAACACAATGTTTCCACGGTGGCAGTGCAATATGACAAATTATGTCTGTGCTGAATGAGTGATTGTTTTCACAAAGGCAAATAAGGGAAATTGAACAGAATGAAAGAATAATTAAATGAAACTAAATTTCTCCTCTTGGTCTGAGTTGCCTGTAGATTTGCAGCAGCACTGGAGAGGTGAAATTGCAGCAGTGTTGTCTGTAACATGCCATCTTCATCTCCTCCATTTGATACACACCTCCACAGTAATATATTACCACAGTAATTTTTATCTATTCATTGTTATTATCATTATTAAAACCAGAGTTGGTAATCCGGCTCAGAAACACTTTTTGTAATACTGGGTGAAATGGTCCTTCCATCCTGACAGTAGTCAATACGTCATGTATTCATAAAAAGGAAGGAAAACGTCAGACCTCTGTGAGAGCTGCAGTTCTGTGAAAACTCTGACCAACCCCTGCCATTCACACTGAAAGGAAGGAATTGGTAATTCGCAGCTTATAGAAAGAAAGAATCAATGCCTTTATGTCTTGTCCCTCCTCTCTCTCTGTCCCCCATGTGACCCCCCTGTGCACCGCTCACTGTAAACGAATGTAGCTAACGGACTTGTAACTGCTGCTGCGCCAAAAGACCAAAACAAAACAACAAATTAGGATCAAGTCTCGGAGGCGTTGATGTTTGCAGTGTGGACTCTACACTGCAGAAGGAGTTGGAGGTGAGTGGATTAAAGCTTTTTTAAAAAGCTGTTTACTGTCAAGCTAATGAGCTATCCACTCGGCTGTAATTGTTAACCTGCTCGTAAACATCAGCGCACATCCCTGCGCTCTGAAGGCATGGTTTCAGGTCATGTCTTTTTTTAAACTGTTGCTTGCTCAAACTGTTTTTCCCACATTGCCAACCCTAGCTTTGAGTTAATCGTATGCGACATGCTATAATATAATCATACCACCGGTATGAGGTGGTATGTTGATGCTGGTGCCGGTGGGGTTGGCAGCTGCTGGTCTTGGTCCACTGGGGCCTGGGCTCCGGCCGTCTTCTGCCGCCCTCTGGGGTATGTATGTCCGTCCCTTTTGGGGGGGTGGCTGGGGTCCAGGCCTCTGGGTGGCTACTGGGGGCCCAGGTCTCAGGCTTCGCAGGCTTCCTCCTCCTTGCAGAGATGAGGTTGCATCTGCATGACTGCATCACCATAGAGACCCTTTATTATGCATGTTAACACTGTGACACTGACGCTGCTTCCCGTTGCGCTGACTAGGTTGAACCTCTTCTCTGCGTAGTTCTGCGTGTGTTTGTATGATTTGAGGATATTTAAGCCACCTGCAGGTCCTCCTGTAGGGGATTGCTTGTTTTGTTTTCCAGCAGAGACCTTGGAATGTTGTTTAGGGATCGCTGTACAGATGTACCAGTGAACTGTGTAAGTGGATCCATGTTTTCTCTCCTCTTTCTCTCTCTCTCTTCTTCACTCCTTTCTCTCTGTTCCACTTTCTATCATTGCCTCTGTTAACTTTCATTTTTCCCTTGTCAAGCCCAGCAGTATGGTATGGAATGCAAATAAAATGGATAAACATAATATCAAGGGGACCCTTATGTTCATAAATCTCCCCTTGGCAAAGCAAAACTGTTCAACACAATAAAGCAACCAGATCACCATTCTGCGTGCTATGATGCTGGACAGGACAAGTAGGAAAGAAAAAAAAAAAAGTATAATCATACCAGTTGCTGGCAGTAATGCACCTTTGAGTTTGCCAAGAAGAAGAAGAAGAAGAAGAAGTCACGTAAGAAAGATTTATGAAACTGAGATAGAGATGGATATTTGGATGGATGTTTTTGAAGTCCAATGAAACATCATATAAGCAGGTTTAATCTGGTCACTTTTCCACCTATTTATCCTGTAAAATGTAATGGAGTACATCGCCGCAAGCTGCCATCTTGAAATCAAGTGATCGGCGGACGTGTTTTGATTGGTCACAAGCAGACAACTCAAGTGCACATGGTGAGCTTTTCATCTTGCAAAGTAAAAGATATTGAACGTGTTCGATTTTCACCTCAAGGCTTCATGAGGCAGAAAAGTCGCCGAAAATTAGGCGCACACAGCAGGCATTGTGAAGCCTTGTGAAACACCAGGAAGCAGCGGGAATTTGTATGTATCCTGTGTAAATGAAAGACCAGAGGGGTAAGGTGCCTGTCTCCCATAACAACAATGCTGTTGTCATCTATTCATCTGTTCAGTAAGCAGCTGCTGTGACTCTCCCCTTGCTCAAACCTTTGAACTATCATGCAGGCCAGCTAGAATCCAGATCTGCAACACGACAATGCTGAATTAATGACAAAATGTGGAATCAGTGAGCAGAGATCTTGAGCCTCCAACATGAAATGGTCAGGCAGGTTATCAGGTAAACTGCAGGTATCACCTTTGTAAAGATAACTGACTTAACCACAGAGAAACTGAATGCTCAGTCAGCCGGACTGTCGTGTGCATATTTGGGAATGAGAGCTTCTGCTGTGCAGAGTTTTCTCTATTGAAAGTAAAAAATAGATAAATAATCATTTTAAAAAAAAAGATAAAAAGGATAAGACC
The DNA here is from genome assembly GCA_023101725.1 of Atherinomorus stipes. NCBI lineage: Eukaryota > Metazoa > Chordata > Actinopteri > Atheriniformes > Atherinidae > Atherinomorus > Atherinomorus stipes. The sequence goes on along the minus strand of JALJCO010002057.1, from coordinate 143,148 downwards.
ACAGTGTACCTTGATATGGTTTGAGGCAGATACCCACAAGCAAAGCTCTGCAAGTTAGGTCTCCTTTAAAAAAAGAAAAAAAAAGAAAAACAAACCTGTAGTTTCTTTCATCTTAACTCTGACACACACTTGTTTTCTAAGGTTATGTACAGACATAACTCTCAGAGCTATACGGATGATTTTATCTACCAACTCTATCAGTTTTCTGGCCTTGGTAAATGTTTTTTAAGTGTATGGTGTGAAACTAACAACATAGGGGTTCTTCACTATCTTTATATCGTTTGAGGCTCATGAGTTGTACAGAGATAATGTTCTTTACCTTGTTGTTCTTTGTAAACTGAAATCTTTTGGGGGGAGTTTTCTTTGTTTTTTTATGGATTGGTTTATATAAACAGTTATTGTTTCAATTAGAAAATTACCACAATGAATTGGACTGTATTTTTAAAAGTTCCTTGAGGTAATTGTCTTGAATTGGGGCTATACAAATAAAGCTTGAATTAAACAAATTTTCTTTCTTATTAGCAAAAAACTTAATAATCAAAAATAGTTTTGCACTTCATACTGGGTTGTAAAATAAAAAAGTATGATCCCAGCTTTTACTTTTATTCTGGGCTTCCCATTCAAGACTATTATTAAAATCAATCTTAACAAATTCAGTCAGCTCCAACGTGGCAGTAATATTAAGACATTTTAAAGGCTTTTAGCTCCCCATGTGCCTTTGATGTGTCCTCTTCTTTTAGATTTATTCTTCACTCAGATCAGGCTCAGACTAGAATAAAAGAAAATTACCTAAAAATTCTTCTTCCCAAGGGGTAAATCTTTTTCAAAAACTACTAATGGGACTATGTATTTTGCATGTTGTATTTAATAAAGTAAATTCATACATGACATCCACCTGCGATCATGTGTTTTTTACTAGTTTTACTAAAGTGCTGCTGCACTTCAACCAACAACGCAGCTTGACAAAGCAGTAGCACTCTGGCTCAAATTGATTTTGAGAACATCAAATGCAGTTAAAAATATACAGTTTGATGGTGTGTGTGTGTTTGCATAAAACACACAAATGCAACCCGAAGTATACATGTTTAGGTTTGCTCTTGTATGCATCTATCTGCAAAATGCCCAAGGTCCAATACCCCAGGGATTCCTCTATGGAGTAATTTATCATAAGATTTTGAAGTTCCCTTGTGTCAAACAACAAAGTTACCTCCAGGAGACATAGCATTAACATTCAAGGATACCAGTTTGACGTATACTGGGCAGACTTGTTTCCCTGTTGGGTTGGCAAAAAGAGCAAACAGGAAAAAAGGGAAAAGCCTTTGAAGTGCATGCTTCATGGGCTCGTCAATAACTGCTATTGAACCTTCCCACTTTTATTTAATAAGGTTCCCATTCCTAAGGCTTGATTTGCTGGATGCTCATTGCTATGCTAGCTGTGCTGCAGTATGCTGCCATACTGCTGATGCCAAGTATTTTCGCATTGATTACACCTCTGGGATTAGCTCAAATGCAAATGCAACAGTGTGTGTTTGTGCACGTTGGGAATGTGCTTGAAGAAAAAGGAGCGAGGAAAAAGTTTCTAACACTTTTGACTGGTAACACAAGTGCATGTTTTAGAAAAGCTATCGTCCTGAAAACACTGAAAATAGTGATGTTTACAGGATCTATGGGGGGCTCTTTAGTACCAATGAAAACACATCTATCAATGAAGGATATAAAGTATTCCATCCCCCATTTAGAACGCATCCAAATCATCCAGGCATATTAGATGCGACTGTTGGCATCTGTGAGAATCATGCTTCCTTGAAAAGCCTGGGAAACATTACTTGGAAAGAAACGTCAAGCAGAAAGAGATTAACATGCGGCAAAGGAGAAGTCCCTAGTCTTATAATTAGAGTGTGGATTAAATTGCGATCAGCCATTCTGAATTGATCTCCATGAAAGCATCAGCAGGATGTGGCGTCCTTGCACGTAGAGTACCATAACTGTACACTTAAGCATTTTACCTTATTAAACAAATCCAATTTGGATTTTGGGAGCAGCGCACGTTCACTGATGTGAAGGTCATTGAAACACAAGCTGATTTAATCTTTCTGCCCCTCGTGTTTGATTGGCTGTAAAAGTGTTAGCCTGCTTTACACACAGGTGTTGATTCTTTTATGTAAGACGCTGCTCACTGTAAAAGGTAGACTGTACTTCTTTCTTAAATATGAAATGTTATTTTGCTTATTGAATTTGTCAGGACAGAAATGAAAGGGAAAGTTTATGACCTCTCCTTACAAAACAGGTGAATGTGTCTGTGCCTGTGAGACCTGCATTCATCTCCTCTGCACCTTTCTAAGTTTGTCAAGGATAAATCTGAATGAACCAGTTTTCAATGTGATCCATTGAGCCACAGTTAGACTTGACTATTTTGCCAAATCTAACACTGGTATAACGAAATCAACGTCTTTGCCTTGATGACTCGGACCTCAGCTGTTGGTTCACTTGTGTTGCTTGGTGCTCATGCAGTGATGTTAGCTTCTTTAACCAAACTGGTAGTTGTTAAAGTTTTTGGGACATGCACTTTCCCAATTAATTAAACTGAGGAGATGTCTGTTCAAGGCACGATGGATGATGTTTTCCAGGAGCATTTTTTACTATATTGCTTAAAGTCTTCTTCACATCCCAATTGCAGCCAAATTAATTAAATGTTCTAACACAAAAATTTTAAAAAATTATCACTTGTGGAACAGACGGGATTGGAAAAACCCCATCCAATGAAATTGTAACGGCCCGTGTTTATTGATTGAATGATTTTATGTCCATCAAACTCGACTGCCGTTTGTTCCCCTTCCACACTCCCCGCGTGCATGCGTGAGTGTCTCACAGTGCACACGAACGTAGCTGCTCGCTGCTTTTATCTATGCACCTGTTTGCTTTTAAAATCCACCAAAAAGAAAAAGAAAAAAGAAAAAAAAAACGGATGTGGATCAAGTCATGGAGGTGTTGGTGTTTGCAGTGAGGATGTTTTATGCTGCAGAAGAAGTTGGAGGTGAGATAGTTATCACTTTGTTTTTAGCTGTTTTTTCTGCTGTTTACTGGGAAGCTAACAGGCTAGCCACTCGGCTGTTCTCGGTTATCTTCGCCAACAACCATCGGCGCACACGTTCCTGTGTTCTGGAGGCGTGGTTTCGGGTGGGTGTATTTTTTCAAAATGTAGCTTGCTCGAACCGTTTTTCCAGGATCCTCTACCCTGCCTTCAGGGCTTGACATTAACTTTTTTGCTCACCAGCCATTGTGGCCAGTGGTTTTCCAAAGTTACTAGCCACTCAAAATTTTCACTAGCCACAATTTTGTTGTTGAGAAAAGACGTTTAATAGGATTAAAGCCGACTATGGCCTGCTAAAGTTTACTTAAACTGGATTTGCAAACGTTTTAAATGTAAATGACTCTTGTCCACATTCATTTGAAGGCTACATAAAATGTTTAACACCTATCAATCATTCAGCTCTGATAGGGTTCTGTGTGAAGCTCCTTTTATATGAAAATATGCAGCGTACTGTACTAAGTAATAAAAAATGTGGTTTCTTTTTGCATTTTAAAAATTGTGCAGGGGAGTAAAAGATTAATTTAAAAGATAAAAACTGAACTGGAAAAAATCTGAAAAGAATCCCTGTTTCAGTATTTATTTACTGCATAGACTAAATAGGCAACTACAGAGAAGAAAAAATAAAAACAACAGAGACCGCTAAATCTTTTCACCCCCACAGCCTTCATCCTACAGTCGCTGTCTGGTTAATAATAATAATAATTATAATAATAATGGATTTGATATATATTGTGCTTTTACTGCTGGACACTCAAAGCGCTCACATTGGATCCATCATGTGTTCACTCCTCAGTAATAGTGGATGCTGCAGCTTTATGAATACATTGCTGCATCTTAAGGAATGGTTTATAAAACATGCTACCATGCACGTTCAGGATGTTTAAATCCCAAACTTGCATTGATGTGTGCGGCTATGAGCACACCGGAGCTTGGGCAGATCTCCGCTGGCCTGCAGCAATCATTCTGGGCATGGCTCAGCCTCGTCACACAGGTAGACCACGTCTCCCAGTGAAGAAAACCAGCAGAAAATCACTTAATCCTTGTTAGTTATGATGTCTCCCATAGTGCTCGAGTCTGACACGTTAAATCTTCATCATCACTGCCCACAACCAGCGTTAAAACAGCTGCTGTATTAGGGATCTGGATTTGACACATTCGGGAGAAAACTAAAACCAGAAGACTGCTGCTTCACGGTCTGACTCTGAGCCACATTCAGACAACTCGTGCTTTCTCATGTTGAACATGAACTAAGCGCTGCAGGTAGAACTGTGAAGATCAGATGTGCAGAAAGAAAGTTAGCAGTCCCCTTTGGAAAGCCGATCTCAGCTAGTAGCGCCCCGCTTTACAACTGCGCTCTCCACAGGAACCGCCTCTAGTGACAGATGGACCAATGAGCAAACACTGTGTGCAGGCAGTGCTCATGGGAATTATAGTCTTTTAGTCTAACATTTAAGTTCTTTTATTGTTTCAGAAGCTGTTTGAGAAAACTACAATTAAAATGTAAATAGAATTCAACCCGCCAAAGTGGCTAGTTGGAGTGGCCGTGTTACCCGCCACTGCTGAAATTCGCCCGCATTTGGCAGGTTGGCGGGTGTAATGTCAAGTCCTGCCTGCCTGTAAGGAGACTGATATGAGCTGCTTATTAGAACGACATGAAGTCAGTCATTGGAGCAGAGATAATACTTCAAAACCTGCTATGTAATATTCATTTGCCTTAACAACTGGGAACCGGATCAGAATTTAGGACATTCTGATGTGTCTTGTTAGTGTTTTTGGGTTGTTTCAATTTACTGCTACTTCTGAAATAAATTGTTCTGAATGTAAGCAATCAGTTACTGTGGGAGGATTTTATGAAGTCATATGAAGAATCGATTTAACTGTTTCAACTCAGCATTGTACCTTTAGGTAGGTTTGAGTTAAAACTTTACTGTCCCAAGGGGAAATTTGTCTTGGGCTTGCAGTGCCATGGGTGTAACAAATAATAAAAAACCTACAGTTGTACTCAAAATTATTCGTACCCCGCAAATAAAGAATAAAAAAATCAGCCTTCAGTGAAATACAGTACATTGAAATGGACAAAAGTTATAATAAATAAAAAATTCATGGAAATCATGGCATTGATTTTGTATTGTGATGATGTTGAGCAACCCTTTGAGGCAATCACTGCAATCAGGTGTTTGCCGTAATGTTCAAGACTTCTACACCTGTTGACAGGTACAGTATTTTGGCCCACTGTTCACGGGAAAGGTTCTCTAATGTGTCGGTGATAGGTTCGTTCTTTTTTTTTTTAATTGTTACTTTTAACCACAATTCAAAAGCAATATTATATTTCACTAAATTATAATTTTATTTATTTATGATTAGTTTCTTCAGTTTCCTGTTATTTGATTTACTATTGTGAATTTTGCTTTTTCTTTAAAGCAAAACTACAGTGAGTAACTTTTCACCTCAGTAAATGCTTTTCAGAATCCCCGTGGGGCTAAACAAAGTGTTTACAGATCAATTCGATGTTTCCTAGCCTCCACAGACACAGATCTTGCAATAACAGAAACCGCTATACGGCACTCACGTCCCCTATCCAGCGCTGGTTTGCACCAGAACCAGACTAAAAGCTTGTTCTTTAGCTCCCCACCACCTAAACATTGACTCCTGGCTCTCAAAACCAACTCTTTGCTGTACCAGAGTGAAGATCTGGTTCACGTAGCTTGTGCTGCCTGGGCGCCGGGTGAGCATCACCGAGCCTCACACCCGAATAGGCTCAATAATCACTTGTCATGTCCACAAGAAGTAAATAAAATTTTGTTTTTTTTACCTGCTACCCGCCAACACCAGAGAAAAGTATAATCCACGGCATATTTACCCGCAAAACACGGGAAAACGTCCAACTGCAGGAGACACAGGACTTTGCTTTGAGCAGAGGGAGACGAGCTGCTGCTACCAACGTAGCAAAGTAGCATCAACAAGCTAGTAAATGCTTAGAAGTATATTAAGGGATCAGAATAGGGGAAAGACTTGTAGAAACAAACTTTACCATAGTGAAAGGACACCACTATGGGGAGCCCCGAGCTGAAGTTACTGAGTTTTGCTTTAATTGGAGGGTATAATTTTGAGGATGACTGAAAGTACAATACATTAGCTTTAGAACCATTACAAGTCAGCTCAATTTGCACAATCACATAAAAAATGGCTTTCCAGCTGTAGGGTTGTGAAGTTCAAAGTAAGTTGGATACATTTTTGTTGAGCAAATGAGAAAATGCATTCTTACCATGTATTTCAACATTTAAAAGTCATATAATTGCCACATTTTAAATAAATACAGTATCTTTTGGTCGTCACAGCACCAGTGGGATGGCCAAAAAGCAGTTGCCTTCTGACTGTGAGGTCAAAGAGGCAACAATGAGATTATTCCTTTCCATCCATTTTGCTGCCAATTGTTTTAAAACTAGCAGTCCTTTTACAGAGAAACTTTTATTCTGTGGCCTCACCCCACACATGCACACAAGCATGATTCTCCTGTATGGAAATTGTAAACTGAGAGCCCTTTCAATTCTCATGGGGACCGTACTGAGTTGCGAAGCCATATGGAGGTGGGTGGACCGTGTCTTGTGGGAGAATGTGGTGAAACTGAAGAAACAATTCAGGTATGGAGGGGGTCACCAATAAGCGTCACCCTCCACAGGGACTGGGCATGACAGGAGTCACCGTCACCCGCTCTCACTCCCAAGTTCTGCAATTGCAGCTGTCACAGTTGCATGGCTTTGGTGGCGGGTGTGAGACACGGAGCAAAGACAAGGGGAAGGATCGCGAAGAGTTGTTTCATGCTCTGCCAACGCAAAACAAAAACATCTGTTTGCTATAACATAAGGACACAAATTCAAGGTACAGATCACCAGAGAGAATTTATGCAAGATTACAGATGTGCCACATATAAATCTGCAGCCTTTACAGCTTGTTTTTTATTAAGTTTTTTTTTTTTTTTTTTAACACGCTTTATTAAAGTACTGTAACTGTAGCTCCATATAAACTCTTTCACACTTTGCAAATAATTTAGTTGACTTAAAAGTAGACAAAGAATATGAATAAACAAATTATTCACTGCTTAACAGAGAAGAGGTTAAAATCTGGTTGATATTATCTTCAATGTTTATGGCCACATTAGTTCACGTAGTGCACTTACAGTTATATCCCAGACCACCTTGAAGAACGGCCCTCTTTAACTGATGTCCTGTGAGTTAACAGTTATTTGCCTTGCTGCTTGCTTCTGATAAAAGCGGTGCATTTGGTGTTTGCCGATATAAACGATGTACTGTGTTGTCTTTGTGTTATATAAGGCAGAGAAGTGAGGTCTGGCCACATTTGATCATTGAAGCGCGTGATGACAATTTAGACAAAGCAGTTCCAGGGTTAGGATAGCTAAGATCTGCTCTTTATTTTCTATTTCATGTTTGACCCTCGTTTCCACTTGCTGGGTCTGGGCCGGGACAGGAAGGTCAGTCCACAGTTATCATAGGTTTCACAGGCAAAAACTGGGAAGGGCGCCCTGATCTGACCCAATTTTTGAGACCCTTTGAGGGGGCCAGTCTTACTGATCTGATCCAAAAGGGTAAAAATTAACATGCTACAACCCACTGACTGGTTGAAAGACTTATTACTTCCAAGAACAAAGCAGCAACAGCGCCATGTTTAAATGTACAGTTGATTATTTTTTATTGTATTTTTTTTAATTCATCTATTTATTTATTTTTGTTATTTAGAGCTATGAGACAAGAAGAAATAATACAAACTGCTGGATGTCCACCATTCTCATCCTTCATTTCTGTGTTACATTCTTTTTCATTATGATTCAAGGCAGGTGTTGCGGTGCTATGACATCACACAAATACGTAACTGATGCAGCCATACCTATCCGGTCAAAGCTGTGGAAACACTACAGAGAGCAGAGAACATTTACCCACAATCCCAACCTGACCTGCTGGTTGAAATGGGGCATTCGTTTTCACCATGACAACCATAGATTACAGTACTTGTCTCATTTTCCCAGCAAATCGATGCCCTCACATCTTGTGTTTAGTTTTCAAAAGCTGTTGTGAACAACAGTTGCTGTTGATGATTGCTCCCCCCATTTTTCCTTTTTTGCTAATGCTAACCAGCTTTTCTGAACAGCAATATAGGATTACAGAATTTATACAAGCTGTTCAGTCAGATCTATAAACACCAGCTGACTTCCCAAGTCTCAAACGCTGCATATGGTGACTGTGAACGCCACTATGGGTAGCACTTTGGGTAGTGTTTGCAGACTGGAAATACAAAACATGAGAGAACACGAAAATGGGAAGAATTTTATCTTTTAGATTCTTCCACTGCTGCTAAAACTTCAGCTTTCTCACTCCTCCTATGAATTACACAGGCTACATACAGTACTACTCTGGTGAGTGATTTTTAAACATGGTGTTTACAGATGTGGGCATGAAAAAGTTCCGCCTTTTTCTGCCAGAAGTGGTGCAGTAATCACCGGCTGAACGATTTGTCCTGTGAATACGTCATCACGCACGGTGTCCAAACTTGGCGTGTGGAAACGGCCTCGTTCCGGGTGTTCATTTATGCCCTGAAATCGTTTCCCCTGGGCACACGGGCGTTTCTCTGTGTGATTGAATTAGCAGATGAGTCGCTGGTAAGTGGCTGGTAAGTTGCTGGTAAGTTGCTGATAAGTGGCTGGCAGTCGTCAGAAAGGGGAACTTTTTCATGCCCGCATCTGTAAATTTACTCCTGTTAACTATCTGTGGGCTGTGACTCTACAGCCCACAGACAAAGAAAAACTGTCATCTCTCTATGATAGCCTTGAAAATTTTGGCCCACTGAAAACCTCATGGATGGAACATATTTTTATTCAAAGAAGCTCTATGGGATATTGGCAGATTTTCTCAATACGGCGCCCCTAAACGATGACTAATTCAGCATTTATCTTACAACCTACCTGCACTCTGGGATCTCTGCAGCACATAAAAGTCAGAGGCTGATTCCTTTTACTTAATTCTAATCTTTTCCTCAGATAATGGACACCTGTGTTTCTTTGCTGAATCACCCATGGTGTGTTTCTTTGCTCACAGCCAGTGTTTGTTGATATCCAGCAGCTGGTGTATGACAAAGCTCAGCTGTAACATGATGCAGGGTCCCAGAAGCAAAAGTTGTGAAATATGGTTTCTCCCCTGCTGCTGGGCAACAACTGCTCCAGGAATGTAAATGTCACTGTGTCATCAAATGGGTCAGAAAAGCACTGCTCTCTTTAAATGTAGAGAGCAGTGGTCTGCCATGGTACCCAGGGAGCAGTAAGCTGGCCCACAGTGGTTCACATCTTCTTGCACTCTAACCCAGTTCTTCTAGATCCAAGCCCAACTCTGTAACCACAAGGTTTCTACTCCCTTAAAAAGCACTGATGTAGAATCAGAGTGAGATTACATTCATGCAAACCGTTCAGATGAAAAGTGTCTCACTTTCCTAATACTGAATATTGATTATTTCAAAGAAAAAATATCAAAATCAATTGCAATTTTATATAAGTCTAAGGATGTATTAAATTCTAAATGTCTACATAATTTGTTGTTCACTTATTGATCCTTACTTGTCTTATTGTGTAGAGTTGTGGGGATCAAAATTTAAAACAACTATAAACTCAATGATTATTTTGCAAAAACATGCAATAAGTTTGGTTAATAATGCAGATTATTATGATCACACAAGTCCGTTGTTTCTGAAGTCACATGTTTTGAAATTTAATGTTATAGTATACTTCAGGATAATGCAAATAATGTACAAGGAAAAATCAAATTCACTACCTGTAACTTTACAAAGATTTTTTTCTATGTCTGAAGGGAAATATGACTTTAGAGATGGTTTTAGGTTTGTTGTGCCAAAAGCAACAAAAGGGATTAAAAGGAGATGTGTTTTTGTTGTGGATGGTAGCATTTTGGAATTTTCAAATCAATTCAATTCAACTTTATTTGTATAGCAGAGATGCAGAGATGAGTGGGAAAGGAAGAGCCCAGTGCATCATGAATGTCCTACAGCCTAAACCTACAGCACTTAACTAAGGGATGGCTAACCATCCCTAACTATAAGACTTATCACAAAGGAAGGTTTTAAGCCTAATCTTAAAGGTAGAGGGGGTGTCTGCCTCCTGAACCTGAATTGGTAGCTGGTTCCATAATAAGGCTGATTTGAATTCACGTTTGTGTAATTCATTGTTGATTTTTAAGCGCACAATTGTTGAATCTTGTTTTCAAATCTATAAGTAGGAGATAAGAAAAATGGGAAAATATGGTAAAAGGAAAAAAATAGGAAAAAAAACACTTTTTAGTTTATATCTATTTCTTTCTTTTCTATTCCTTCCTTATTTGGTGGATTAAGTTAGGAATTTTGTTGTAGGATAGGCAATACACGCTAATGCTTCAGCCTATACCTTTTCAGTCATTGTCATTGGAAATGTGAAGACTGATGTATCTTTATATGTTGTTGTATGGTAACTGAATAAATTAAGGAACTAAAAAAAAAAAAAAAAAAAAAAACCCTATGGTGCTAACACTGCTTTGTCATGCTTCTACAGTAAAGCATGTGCTGAAAACATGGCTATTAAAAACCACCATGACCCCTTGGTGCAGGTCTAGGCATGTGCACATCAGCTGTACCATTATTCCGCTTTCACTGTACAGCTTGTCTGACCAACATGGCCGTCCTGTTAGAGCCTGTATTGTCCAGTTTGCTCCAGGCACAGCATTTTTAATCAGTTGCATACTTCTGTTTTTATTATTCCTCAACTCTCTCTGGACCATAGCTTCTTGTTTATAATCGCCTTATTGGGAAATTTTGAACGCTGATGTTTTATTTAATTAAAATGTTTAAATATATCATGCTTTTTTTCTTCTCTTATAAATAAAATCATAAACATATCCATTTTTTAATGGAATCACTAAACCAAAGAAGACCAACTTCTTTTTATTTAACTCATCTTTCCTGAAGTTTGGCAAAGATTTTTTTTTCTTTTTTTTTTTTTAAATCCACCGCATAAAATAAAATGAAAACCCTCTTAATATGTGAACGTGTGAAAAGTACATTTTTTTCTCTTGAGGTTCCATTACATTCTTCATAAAAACAAGATAAATAGGAGGAAACATGTTAAATAGATTTTTAAAAAATTAAATATATTATTTTAAAGAATATTTTTTAAATCCCTTCATGTGTGCATGTAATGTAGAGTGACGGTGTGACCATCAGTCTTTGCACTTTACAAATTTGACTACGTGTTTGTGTGAACATGCCGAACAAGCCTGATTACTGGAGTGTGCGGTCACCTTGCCATGTGATTAAAGTTTTTTACTCTTTAACTGCTTAAAAGGAGCCTGTTTGTCCTCAAAAGGGAGAAAGAAACACAGGAAAAAAAAAAAAGGCATGTTTTTATCAGTCACAGCCAGAACTCAATATTTTGCTATTTTCCCCAGATTAGGCTTATTCACAAGGTCCTATAGGTGAAATGCCTTCAAAGATAATAAAGAGATTAAGATCACATTCAGAAATCCCTACGAGGGAAGGAAGAAAGCTTTTGAAATAAACAAAGCTCTCCAACTTCTAACAGTTTCACAGTTTTTTCCGCCCTGTTGCTGAGTGATTTGGATTTGGCTTAACTTCTTAAATGTTCACATTAAGATCTAAAGATGGGTTCGTAAAGATTTTTTTTTCCTTCTCAAAGTCAACTACAGAAATAGGATAAAACCAAGAAACCCAAACCCACAGCAGATGGAATGATTAAAATATGAAAATACAGTCATTTTTCTGTGAAAAGGTTCCTGGCTTGATGCATGTTGGTGAAAAAAAAAGGGGGGAAAATCATTTGTGAGAATGAAATGAAGGTTGAAATTACTCATATCATTTCTGGAACGGGAGATGAAACACTTGATTATTCGATTGGCCATCCAATCAAAGTCATGTATGGCCACAATCTCCATCCAAGCTGTCATCTATTGTCTTGCTGTCAAAGTATTTGGAGGGACACTGGGTGGCCCCAGGTGTCAGCACACACACGGAAATGACAATGTTGCCCTGCCAATGTCCTTTATCTCCCCTTGCTCAATGAAATGTTAACTAGGAGGCAATCAGGCGTCCGATAAATGGAGGCAGATGAATCTGCCACATATTTCTTAAACTAATTCCAAAGCTCTGAAGCCATTTTTTATGCCAATCTGTGAGGGGATATGGGCCTCATCAAAACAGCCTTTAGCCTTTGCATCTTTACAGCCTGTTTAACTCAATAAAATTTATATTTTAGTTACTTGATTCACAGCAAGATGCTTCTTTATACAGTCGTCAGTTAAATCAAAGATATATCAACTGTGTATAAAGGCTACTTGAAATGGCAGAAAATTAGAGAAATAGGTTTCAGAACAAAAGAAAAGGTAAACCAATTTGAAATATATAAAAAATAAATAAAAATCAATACAAAAACAAAGGCCATGTCCACACAGAGACAAGTTCAGGTCTATCTGCTCAAGTTTTTTTTATTGTTTCGACATTTTTGTAAACATGAACCAAGCATTTTTGTTTCCATGTTTACAACCATGTGCATCTCTCCTGACCTGATGACAGCCTGGCATCCCCTCTCCCTTCACCTGCATGCCAACCCTGCCAACTGAACGATGGTGGGCTATAACGCGTTCGTGCTGCAGACACAAACCTTTTTGACTTGATCCACCAATTGTCACTCGCTGAAAAAAGCCTCATTCACTGATTTGTTGTAATGTTTTCCTTTACTTCTGCACCCTTTATAGGATCAAATGAGGAAGGTGAGCTCTGTTATCGGTGTCTGCAGCATTCCCTCTGGTCGTAACAGAGTCACTGAAATAATCAGCGCAGCCACAAGGGAGGTCCTGCTCCCATTGACACATTGACGGTCACTGGAGGGAAGCCGCTGTCCTGCCATTAATAAAGAGTCACATTTACATAAGCTGACAGGTGCAAAGTGCTCCGGCTCCACCTTCCCACAAGCATTTCACATATACTCTGACTCATGACACCTACTGTGAGTATTTCAGGGTATGGTTACCCTGGCTTTTAACTGAGTTCTGTTAACAAGCACTTATTAATTTTTAATTATTTGTTGCATTAGATTGGAGGAATTTGCTTCATTTTCAGTTTTTAAATGCTCATTTGACTGCTCGTGTTAATATTATCATGATTTACTCACTTTAATAACAAAACATTGAACATTAGACTGTCTATAATTACATAAAACTAAAAAAAGAAAAGAAATTAAAATATAAAGGCAGAATTGATATTTAGAAGCTGTAATTACAGTGTACGCTCAAAGGTAGCACTTATTCCTTGATGGCAAACACATTTTTACACCTCTGTTTCACAAACACACGTATTAATGAGAATGTATGAGATATACTGAAAAAATGCACACAGTGAAAAACCACAGCCGTTTTATTCTACAAACTATTAAATCATCATCAGACAAAATAGAATGAATCCAAGATGATTCATCTGTGCAAAATAAATAAATAAATCTTTCAGCCCTGCAGCAAATTGCTTAGTTTTCTCATTGATTTCAGTTCAGCTGGTACAGGGATGCAGTGGGGGGTGTAAATATGCAGGGTTGTGTCGAAGAATGAGAAAAAAAAAGAAAGTCATCTGTTTTTTTTAAAGTGCTTGACATGCAAATACATGCAAACCCATATTCCAATTTATTTATTTTTATTTTCGCAGCTTTGAGGTTGTGTTAATCTGCTCTTTCTTCCTGAGAATGTGCATCAGACATGAATTAAGACATAACCTAAAGCAGTCTGATTGCAGTTGTACAACAAAGAAAAGATCTCTCCAGCAGCAAAGCAGGGAAAGTGGAGCAGCTTTGTAAATCTGGATAGCCTTGAAATTTCAAGCATAATTGTACAATATCCATCATTTATGTTCCATATTACACACTTTAATACCTTAAATGCTGATACTTGCCCTGACATTTGAAGGCAGCTTTTTTATATCCAGTCACATGAGGTTGCGCAGTGTTGGATGACATATTAAGATTGCAAGATTACACACAGATTTTGGCTGATTTTTGCAGCTTCCTAGCGGCATTGTGCTGATGCAAGAGATGGGCATTCATGAGTACATTTGCATGTATTTCTAAGTGTTAGATTAGCAATGTGCAGCTGAGTACTGCAGGGGGTATTCCACTCTTTAACAGTGATGTGTCTTAGTGAGAAGAACTATTTCATAAATCACATTAATGCACACCATTAGGCCTGATGCGTTGATGTACTTGGCAGTCGTCTCTCAGAAGATGTTAAATATTTTAGAAATGGAAAAAGTCTTGCAGGACATAATTGTAGCACTGAGTCTGTCTGATCTGGAGGAAAAAAACAGACACACAGGAACAACCTTCCTATCTGTTTCTTTGCTCATCCATAAGCTTTGTTGAACATAAGTTCTTTTATCATAAGCATCCACAGTTAAGATAAAAGTTCAAAATGTGCTGTGCAATAACAACTTGTTAATTTTGCAACAATAAGCCATATAGTAGAGATACATAGTAGTATTTATACACAGCATAACTTTATTTCTAAACTCTAAATGCCTTTGAAAACCAAAGACGAAATGAAATCCAGCTGATAGACTGCCACAGACAGTACGCCGGGTTTTAAAGTGTGGAGGGTTCCAGTAGAAGCATCTTGGTTGAGGGTGGCAAGCAGATGGCAGACGGATTCTGAGACAAACAGCAAATCCTTTGATATGTCTGAAGCGTCCCATGCACAAGAGGCATCAACAAATATGTGCAAAAACTGTGTTCTGAGCGCTCATGGGAAGAGATGACAAATTGGAACTCGGAGAAGTGACAAGAGATTAAATGTCTTGCCCGGAACTAATCGGTGCTGCCACAAAACAGCGTGATCGCTGGATGGTCAACTATTTATCTCAGTGTGTGTGCAATTTGAAAATGTAGAATTGAATCAATTCTGTATTTGCGCAGAATTGAGAAGAATATATGAGCAGTTCAGGATGGGTCTGTTTCTTTTCATATGACAGTAAGCTTGCACGAAGCAGAAAATATGGTAGAATCTGGGGGAGAGAGAAAAAACTACAGCCTGGTGAATTAAAAATTGAAACTGGTTTAAAGTGCAAAATCTGAATAATTCAAAAATGTTAAAGAAGTTTAAAATCTAGAAATCCACCTCAGGATATAATGAAGCCCTAAGATTCAACGAAAGACTGTGCAAAGTAAAAACCATCATTAATACATTTTAAATCTTTTATTAAACAAAAAGAAAAGTGTGCATGCAAATCACTGGATGTAAAAAGTCTTTGAAAAGCAACCAGGTTAAAACCTTACTACAAACAATGAACTGACCAGAGCAACTTGACACTTTCTATTCGAATGCCACGATAAACAGGGTGCTCAACTACATCTGTTTTTTTGCAGATTTAGGTTCACACGATATAAATAAAAGGCTTAT
Source organism: Atherinomorus stipes (assembly GCA_023101725.1). Classification (NCBI taxonomy): domain Eukaryota; kingdom Metazoa; phylum Chordata; class Actinopteri; order Atheriniformes; family Atherinidae; genus Atherinomorus; species Atherinomorus stipes. The sequence goes on along the minus strand of JALJCO010002057.1, from coordinate 127,560 downwards.
GCATTTTGATAGATATGGGTCACTTCCACATAGCATGCAAATGAATTAATAAATAGCTTCAACATTAAACACTAAGAAATCAATGTTAAAAGTCCAAAAATATGAGTCTAAAATATCCCAGTTGGGGCATGGGGTTACAGCAGATAGCACTGTCCCCACACAGCAAATAGCTTTCCCAGTCTGAATATCAACTGGGAAAATTGATATTTTGTGATCTACCTGTGGGTTTTCTCCACATTCCTTTCACAGTCTAAGGCCCTGTCCCAATACCCACCCTAAACCCTACACCCCTGTATGAAGTGTGCACTTGGCAGAGGTGCACATTAAAGGTTGGAGTGTGCAGGTTGCAAGCGCGGGAAAAAGGCGGAACTGGGACGATGGTCCATCATCTTGCACCACAACTTGATTTTATGTCACTGCTTCCAAACTCAGCCTCATCTCTGTTCCTGGTGAAGAGACGTCATTTTCAGACCTAAACTGAATATAGTTAATTTCATCTGTTTTTGTAAAATATATGTTATGAAATCACTTGTTTAATCTTCTGCTGAACATAAAAACATGGGGTAAACTTCAGTTGCATGTGAAAGAATGCAACTTCAAAACAGCCAGTAACAGAAACATGTTATGCAAGGGATGCTTTAAAGAAACAGTCCCAGAGAAAATATGTCACCAGTCATCTTTGAATACTTTTGATGTGGGGTGTGGGGTAATTTAGTAGCAGTGCATTACAGATAAACAGAGAACAGATTTGTGGAAGAGATTTGATCTGCAGTGAGGCAATATTTCAGTTTCCATTACAGGTTGACTCTCCAGGCTTTCTGTAATGCAAACTTACCTAGACATCTTTTAAATTAATCTGGTTCAGTCTGTTTTTGTCTCGTTATTAGCTCTTCTAAAATTCACTTTTGTTTTAATCTACCATACTTGTGTCTAAATATTAATTTTGGCAGTGGTCCATTGTTTCAAGCAATGTAATTATTTAACTAAATTATCCATTTGTCGTCTTCAAAATGTATTGATTATTGCAAAATAAACAATTGGTAAAATGTTTGCACGTGTGAAAATGTTCTCTTTATGTAGGTCTACTATAGTATTTTTAAATAAATCAGTTACACTGACTAAGGCAAGGCCAGGGTATTTCTAGAACACATTTCATGTATAAGACAATTCAAAGTGCTTCATTTTAAAAATGAAAGCATTAAAGTTGGGTTGTCCAGAAATGGACCCAACCATCACCATTTCATTTGGCTGCTTAACATTAAACATCCACCCCAATCATAGGCCATTTGACACCAGCTGTTTTAATATAAATTAGATGTTTCCACGTGTGTTACTGGGAAAAAAAATGCTACTTTGAAGTTTAATTGTACCACTTTAGGGATGAGGGATCTTTCTTGAGCTGTAAACAGCAATGAAACCCTCCTGTATCAGATACTGAATTGTACCTTAGTTTTGCACACTTGTGTACGTTGGATTCCTTTGACAACTGCTAAGAATAATTCACCACTATGGAAGACTTCTGATTGTGTGAATGAAGCAGAATCTGTACAACTGACAGCTTGAAGGTGACATGCTGTCAACTGCTGTGCACACACTGTTGCAGCAGACAAGTAGGTCTTATATCAGGCATCCAAGGCATCTGAGATGGTGAGTGTGACAACATGCATTCTGGTCAGATGTACTTTCAGTGAAGGTAACTTTGATTATTTGTGCCATAAGAGGACTGTGCTTTTGATCTGATCATGTTATTTTCTCCTTTTTAGAACTTGGCCTGCTGTCAGAACTGTGGAAGACCTGATTCCTGATGTAAAAGTTCAGATATGGGTCATGGTCTGTCCACTGTTTTGCGAAACCGGATGCCAGCCTAAATTAAGTGACTCGCTTTGTGCTGGAGAAATACTTGTTCATCATTGCTTCAGGAGCGGTAAGTGGAAGAAGCAAGAGTCAGCAGGTCAAAAGCTGTTCAAGACTTGGTCATTTCTGTGTTGTAAGTATAAAGTATTCAGTTTGCGATCGTAACATTAGATAAGGTAAACAGTTGGGTTTGGTTCAAACTGTAGCAATCCAGTTGTCACTGAAGAGAGTGTTAAAGTGAGTCCTGTGGAACTCCGCTAACGTAAGTGGTACTTTCCCGTTTGTTATGTTTTTGTATGATATGTTTGAGGCCATGGGTTAGATCATTATTTTAAACTTAGTTTTTACTGTAAAATAAATGGCTTTGTTTTTACATTCATCTGTTTCCTTTTGTATTATGTTGACGGCCCTTTAACCCTTAGACATCTGGGTCGTAACATGGGTGCAAAAGCATGAAAAAGTATAGAAGAAATAGAGGTAATTTAAAAAGAAGCGAAACTAAATTAACAGAGTGAGGACCTAACATTTTTTTTTTATAAAAGGCAGCAAAAAGAAAAGTTTTTAACCTTGATTTGAAACTGCTGAGAGTTTCAGCAGACCTGCAGTTTACTAGGAGTTTTTCCACATGTTCTGACTTTGGGAATAGGAACAAGACTTGACCCTTATGACCTGAGGGATCCAGTTGGTTCATAACAAACCAGATCTTAATTGTATTTTGGCCCTAAACTATTCAGTGCTTTGTAAGCTAACAGGATATTTTGTAGTCGTTTCTTTGACAAACAGGAAACCAGTGTTAAGATTGAAGGACTGGACTTATCTGATCCACTCTGTTGGTCTTGGTGAGGAGTCAAGCAGCAGCATTCAGGATTAATTGCAACTGTCTGATGGACATTTTAGGGAACCTGTAAGGACAGCCTTACAGTTGTCTAGTCCAGTGGTTCCCAACCTGCGGTCCAGGACCCTCCAAGGGGGTCCCCAAAGACCACAGAAGGGGTCCACAAAGCTGTCACTGTTTAGAGCCAGTGTGACTAAAATAAAAATCATGTCCATACAGAGATGTGTTGAGATATAACACAAGGTTTTTATCATCTGGGTTTGGTTACATCATGCTTTTATCAAAGGACAGGAAAGGACTTAGCCAGGATGCTTCATTTGTCTCCAGAAACTTGCAAATAGGCAAAAGGCGGCAAAGGGGGTCCACATATTTTTGGTAGCTGTATGAAGGGAAAATAGGTTTGGAACTGCTAGTCTTCTAAAGACAAGTGCCCAGACAAGGTTTTCTAAATCCTGCTGAAACGTCAGTTCTTTAATCCTCAATGTGTTCTCTAATGATAAAATGCTGACTTCACAAATGTTTTAATATGACTGCTGAAATTGAAGTCTGACTCCATGACTACACCCAAATGTCTGGATTTGTCAGTTTTTAATGTTTGAAGCCGAGCGCTGACTTTAAATCGTTCTTCCAGGGTTCCAATATTTTTTCAGTTTTGTCTTAATTTCATTGAAGAGAGTTCTCACCCACATTTTTAATTTGATCAGTGTTTTGAATGGATGATAGTCTCCTGGTGAGATATTTATGTAAATTTGTGTGTCATCAACATAGCTACGGTAACATGTTTAGTTTTTTTACTTCCAGTCAGTGGGGGCATGTGGACGTTAAACAGCAGTGGCCCCAGGATGGAGCCTTGGGGAACTCCACAGGTTATTTTTGTTTAGTCAGATTTATACCTATAGACTCAAAGTTGTCCCTGTCTTTTAGGGCTCAAACCAATTAACTGAGGTGACACAAAGTCCTACCTGTGTCAAATGCAGCACTGATATCCAGGACTGAAATGTCTGCTGTCGTTACTCAATAAGATGTCATTGAAAACCTTAACTAGACAGTCTCAGTACAGTGACATGGCTAAAAATCTGACTAGTCAAAACAATTATTTAGTCTCAGGAAGTTGTGTAATTGTTGAAAGACAGCTTTTTCTGGAATCTCAGGTTTGAGGTCACCCTACAGCTGCTCATGAGTGACAACTAAGTTGTTCTTTTTCAGGAGTAGCTTGATGACGGCTGCTTTTAGAGTTTGAGGGAAGGTCCCTGAAAGAAAAAAACATATTTACAATCAGCAAACTATCTAAGGCCATGCATCCTGAATCATTTCTGAAAACCCCTGTTGGCAGGGGATCAAGACAGCAAGTGGTGGATTTCAGATGACCAATGATCTCACCTAGGATTTTAGGACTGGTTGGGGAAAAAAATGAGTCATCGTGTTTATGTCTCCTCTGAGTGAAAATAGTGATGACATACAGTGTGTCCTGCCCCTGGCCTGGGAGCATTGGCTGACTGCCTAATTTTCTCAATTTTGTCAGTGAAGAAAGAAGCAAACTCATTACAGGCTTGGTTGGACAGAAGTTCTGGGGTTACTGACATTGGAGGATTAGTCAACCTGTCAACAGTAACAAACAAGACACAAGCATTACTACTGTTCTTAGCTATGATGTTAGAAAAGAATTATCCTCTTGCATTTCTTACCTCCAATTATTATACAGTCGCTCTTTATAGACCTCATACTGAACCTGCAACTTCAGTTTTCAACACTTGCATTCAGCTTTTTGACCGTTTTGTTTTGCAGCTTTCACTAGTGCGGCATTTTCCCATTAAGCTCTTTTTTTGACAGTGATCACATTCGCCTTGGTGGGAGCTATGACATTAAAGGGCCCATATTTTCCCCCCATCTGAAACAATTCTTTGATATCTCAATATTGGAGTCATGGTTTGATTAAATCCATCCTCAGTTACAGCACTTCAGCTGTGCCGCGTGCCCTTTTACTTCTTCCTCTTTCAAACACACCTCTGAGTGTGACACGCGAGCAGCTGCACCAGCGTCATTGTTTCTCATCTCTGCCGGTATTGAGCAGGACAGCATGCGAGTACAGTCCTTAATGAAGCGAGAGATCGTCTCAGTCTCGGAAGCAGAGCAGTGCTCACTAACTAGGTATGGAAATGGACGATGTTTGAGACTGGAGTCACCAGCCAGTGACGTATGAATAAAATGCGGAATTTAGGCCGATCATTAAAAAATGCTTAGTTTAAAAGTCTTAAAGATTCTTAAAAACAACAAAGTTGTTTTTTATGGGACTTTTTCAGTCTCTTTGTAAGTTAAAACACCCCAGAAGACCATTTCAAGCACTTTAATAAATCTTGTAATTTTACCATTAAAATGATCCACAAGCTCATCAACTAAATGCTGGGAGAGGGAGGTCAGGAAGAGAAAGCCTATATTTTTTTCTTGAGTGAAACTATGACTCAGAAAGATCAACTTAAGGCCCATTTATGCTCCCTTATGTACATACTGTAAATGGCGGCATCTGTTTCATGTGTCGCCCTGCGTGGCTGCCTTCATACTTCCATGCATCTTCCGCATTCCCATGGTTCATAAATCGGTTTGTCCACTAAGTGTCAGTGCTGCATGTCCCTGTGCCCTGGCGTAGAAATGAGTGTACTTTCAGACCCACTCGCAAAGCCTCTCCTCAAAAGCTACAGCCATGTCTATAGATGCTCTCTGCTTGCTTGGCATCTTCTTTCTCAGGTGCTTTTATTGGGCTATTTTGCATTTAGCACTGGCAGTTTTTGTGTTGTTTTTGTTCCGGTTCCTGTTCTCTTTCTTTGGTGTGTTTCTTTTGCTGGCTGCGTATCAGCTACACAGCTCAACACTGACACCACTGTTTCCAGTGGTATTGTTCTTTCTTCTACGTCAAGTGACGGACAAAAGAGCCCCTCGAAAATGCACCAAATTTCGTGCGTAATTGACGCCGACAACAGACGTCCATCCGTCTGCGTATACGCATTCTGCGTTGAGCATAAATGGACCTTTAGACATATCATTGCTCAATTTAGTGAATCCAGAATGCCCTTTCACTCTTGAAAAACTGAAATTGACACTTAAGCATTACAAGCCTTACATATCAACACAAGTTGCATAATGGGAAATGTTTTCTTGCGCATCTATGTTTGTATTAATACATATGTAATACATATGTAGCCACTTATCTTGCCAATTGTAGCGGAAACTGGTGAAAAAAGAGCCAAGAACAATGTAAAAGTCTCAATGATTATCTAGAATTTTAAGTTAGAAGCTACACTTTTATGGCTCTTTCTACTGAGATACTGGTGGAATGAAACCATGGAAACCCCATACACAAATTGCAACAACAAATTTCTGTCCCAATCTTTTGTCTGTCAGATACATGTAAGAAACCTGTAAAAACCTCAGTGCCTTTACTTGACAGTCTCATCAGAAAGTCAGCTCTTCATCATCATCGTTATAAATAGAGTCCATAAAAATGAAGCAGCCTCCTACTTGCAGTCCAGACTTCATGCTAACCAAATAGAATAAAGTGCGTTATTCATAACGCAATGGGAAATGCAAATGTCATGCCCATTTCTCGATTTAATGGTAGGTTCAGCAATAAATTGTAACTGGCCCCATCCCTGTTAAGAAGCCTGCTCAATAATTCAAAATATACTATAATTGGCACAACCATAAAATATGTTTTTTTTTCTCTCTCTCTCTAAACACTGATAGAGTCTTGGTAATTCAATACAGAATACATGGAAAATTTACGCTGCCCAGTATCAGTAGCTAATTTCCTCAGGGAAATTAATCTCTACTGGGTATAAGATGAACACTGTCCACTGTCTGCTCTGTAAATATTGACAGCTGGGGGAGAATGAGGCAGCCATAACTAGCTCATATATGTGACAGCTAAATTATGTCTGCACAGAGGCTTAAAGTCGCAGTATGGCTGATATTTATAAAGATGAATTAGTTGGACTCTCAGGTGACTTGGATGGAAGGGGATCTAAGAAAAAGTAAAGAGGGAGTCAAGCGAATGAGCTTAAGTGGTTTTGGCGGTGCCTTCATTTCAAGGAGTTATGATTATTTCATACAGGCTTGGAGGGCTTGACCACTCACATTTCATCTCATCACAGATCCTCACATAGAAATGAATATTTGAAAGACAGAAGCAGTTAAACTTGTTGCAGCCAGCCTTTTACTTAGTTAATTTTGATCTTTTTCAACTGGTGCACAGCATTTACAGTACAGCCAACAAATAAAACAATACTGGACCCCTCTGAGTGCTTCAGTGTAACGTAACCGTGTTGCGCAATCACTGGGTTTGCTTTCAAAGCCTTGTCACACACAAAAGCTGCATCAGTGGATTGATAAGCCCATGTAGTGGACTCCTTTTGCTGCATCTTGTTCATCAATGCATCCTTCAAAATTGGCAAATTTAATTTTACCATCACAAATAATGGCCTCAGAGCTCATTGCACAGTGTCCTTATTTGAATTTCTTGACCCATGCCAAACCCCTAATCAGAAAAGTCGAGAAGGCTCTGGCTGCAGACCTCCACACCAGTTCCAGAGCAGGCTCCACTCTCAGGCAACCTCCACCATGGGGCAGGAAGAAAATAAGATTGTTCCAAATAAAATGCATTGATAAATCGGCCAACACTGTGCTATAACAGGTTATTACCCTTGTGTGGCCCATGCATGACGTCAAGTTTAATGATCAAACAAACAAGCATGTTTCTTTCAACAATTTTTGCAATATTGGATGAAATTGGGATTAATTAAAAGCTTTAAATATATAAATATTATTATGCATCAGCTGTGAAAGTAATGGGGCTGAAAAAACATCGGCCATTCATCTCTGCATTCCTATTTTCATTTTTCTATTGGCTCGTCAATCACTTTTACTTCAGAAGTAAGAGTGATTGACGGTCAACTCAATGGGTAATAGGCGAGACTGATCAATGAGAGTGATTGATTGGTGATTTATTGTATGCTGGAAGCTGCGCGCACTCGTCTGACATTTACAGCAGGTAGCTAACATCATTCTGCTAGCAGTTAGCAACGTTCAGACAACGACATTCCGTTCACTTGCATTTGTGACATGATGGAGAATCTGTACCTGCTGTTTGCTAAACACCAGAGTGGCTCGTACATGTTATTCCTTGGCCCGGGGAGGGAGCTGTGAATCTAGCGGGTTGGTCTTGTGCGTGTGTATTATTCAAAAAGTCGCCAACAGTCTCTGCTTTCTGAAATGCTGAAACATCTTCTATAGCACCTTTAATAGAAACAACACACTTTTCAGTGAAATGCCCCTTGAAAAGGATTTATCTTTTTAACACTTTCAGCAGATTTTAACACAAGAAATACCAATAACTGTGCATTATTGTCCCAATAAGATCGCTGTAACAATGTAATTATAACAACTCAGTACTGTTTACTCTAGAAACTTAATGGACAGAAAGTATATTATAAAGAAGTTTAATAAAAAACAAGAATTGTACTGGGGCGCAGCTGTTTTTAAAACTAGACTCTCTGGGTTCCTCTGCAAATTACAAATTCAAAGCTCTGAATTCTAAAATTTTTTTTTGTCAAAAATTACCTTGGAAAATGAGTTCTGTAAACATGTGCAATGCATCATGAAACCTGAGGACAGATGGGGTCACTTCAAGTTAAAGTTCAAGTTCAATTTATTTATAGAGCACACCAAATACATCCTTTTGGAGCCCGAGGTGCTGTACAACCCAACTAAACGATTGGATACTTGAAACAAATCACAATAAAGGATAAAATAAAAACTAACAAAGAGGAAAGGACCAAGTGGAAAAACTGCAAAAGCAAATTTGAACCTATAAGGAACCACTTGTTTGGGAGTTATCTCACTCCTCACTTCTGATTATCTTGTGCAACTCTTGTTAACTGTTGATAAGTCAATAGAATGACATTTTCCTGTTGCCACTTAGTCATAGCACAGCTGGTGCGTGAGCTACAGCCACAGAAGGATAACTGGTAATAGACAGCCATGAATCAGTTCCCTGTGTGGTGAAAAGGAAAGTGAAGGGCGTTTCAACATGTTTGGGCAGGTTCTGAAGAATGACAGTATTCATCTATTGTTGAGTGAATAAACTTTGTCGTGACTAGACTGATACACTTGAATTGTACTGTCTTTTTTCTCATTAGTTTTGGTTCATTTTGCCCCACAATTACTCAAAAAATGTTAAAGAAAGTCCATCCTGTGAGCATGGATTACCATGACCTCTTTGTTTTGTTTTTTAAACTAAACAAATTGTGTTGAATAAAAATAAAAACTCAGAAATCAATCTGTAAAAAGATATACAAGATTTATGAACCCCACAGCACTAAAGCACCACAAGAACATGTGAAAACACGATTATCTCTGCTCACAAACTGTTCCTCGATGAGCATTTCCAAATCTGTAAAACTAATCATTTCCCAAGAGGCGTTCATAGCGCCTGCCCATTTTGCACTTTTCTTCTACGTCCCCCTCTCATAACAATAACATTAAGCACTCAGGATTTTCCCTGCACAACACCTGCCACATTATGAGATGACGTGAACCATCCTACCATCCCAGTTCCCATCTGGCAGCTGCCAACATTATAACTGTTCGCTAACACGGGGGTTAATGAAACCCCCATGTTCGTGAACACACCTCGCTGTTCAGGGCTCAAGCTGCTTGGAGATGCACATGCAGCCCTGAAGGATTGGCTCCATTATGGATGCCAGCACGGGGCTACACACACTTCCTGAATAAAATAATACTCACACCTGCTACCTGGGCTCAGCTGTTGCCATGCAACGCAGAGATGATGCATTCTGTTGTGTACTCTCATGCTGTGTGCACAACGTCTGCAATTACAATGCAATTAGCGGACTTCCAAAAGAGTTAACTTGTAGGTACAAAGGCTTTTGTTTGTGCTACTATTCAGCATTTACTTCCTCATTTAACAAACTGTTTACTTAATGTTTGAGGGGGAAAGAGGTGCTCTAAAAATTGAATATCAAAGACAAATGAAGCACTGCTTTTGCCTGAAAACATAATGTCAGTAAAGGTTTTTTTTTCTTTCTCTATCTCTTTTTAAATCAACATGCACAAAACTCTGATGTTCTAGTTAGCTAGAGCCAATTATAGCCAAACATTTTAATTAGTGGGGTCAGCTGTACACATTTGTATGCATACACAAAGTCAAAGACAAGCATGTGCTTTACATTCATGAGATGTTTTATTGAATCATCTGCATGCCTGGTTCTATTCAATAAGCTTTTTTTGTCTCTTTTTTTTCCCTTCTGGGCCCCCCCTCCTCCCCCCCTTTTCCCATCTCCAGTATTATAATAAGGTACAATTGCACAGGCCTGATTTGGACTTTTATGCCTTAACTGAGGTGAAAACAAACCATATGATGATCAGTGATCCATGTGCAACCTCATCAACTCTCAAGGTACTCATGACCGAAGAAAAGATTAAATGCATACCCCCTAAAGTTTGCTCTAATTATAATAAACCTTTTGATTTAAACTTCTTTTCTTCACCGAACTATAATCAATTCCTATTTTCAATCAAAATAGATATATAATGACCTAGATGTTCGAGATTCTTTCTGATGTGAAGAGTCATGGAAATGTTCTCTTGCAAAAGCTACCCATAACTGGAAGTAGGTCCTTTTGCATAACAAGGCCTCTTACTGCCTCAACACTCAACTGAATAGAATTGCAAAGGAATCGTGATATTTTGACAGTTCTCCCCATAAAAGCTTGTGTTTTATTCAAACGGTGGTTTGGTCAATGATCCATTAAGTTATGCCACTTAAAAAGGCATGCTGGGAGGCTTGAGCATTCAGGCACTCAAAAGAAATCCTGACCATTTGAATCCAGCTTTAAGGAGTCTGAGAAGGGGGGGTCTTATCTACTCTGTTGCCATCAATACTAGTGCATGCACCCTCATACCTTTTCCTTTCTTTGTACACTTAGTGAATACTAGATGAAAGATCCAGACCTTTGCTCTCTGGCTTTTAAAATCCTCTTTGAGGATGCAACCCGACATTTATCGCAGGCAGTGTCTTTGAAACAACATGAAAAGGCTAAATTTCCGATATAAAAGGGGAGGGTGTGTTTAGGTTGCCAAAAAAACAGGCTGTGAAGGGACCAAACAGCTCTGAGGTACACGATCAGAACAAATAATAACAATAAAATCATAGTTGGTAGTCACAAAGCATGTTCTCTCCCTGTCAATAATCAAGCAAGAGCATCACAACACAATGGACATTCATGTTAAGTTGAGATATTATGTTGACACATCTCTTTTTTTTTACCATTATTCTTTTCTTGTGAAGGAGTCTTTGTGTTAATTTTTCTCTTGCTGCTTTTCTGGTATTTTCTGTCTTGTTGCAATTATTGTTTTATCTTACTTTTTTCTTCATGGATCAAAGCTTCAGCTACCTTACACTGCATCCCAGCTTCAAAAGAACGAGATTCCTGTGAAATTCCATCCACTAAACAACATTTAGTGCTTATGAAACTACAATAAGATGCTGCTTCTGCACCTGCCCAAGTTTTCGACTAAGTCACATCCAATTCACAGGCTCTCTGTCAGCACACTTAACTATGGATGAGAGGAAACAAGAACACTTTTTCTTTTGTACTTTCATTTACAAATTTGCAAGGATCATTTGTATTCAATACAGTGTAAAGTATTCTATATCTGCAACTTTGTGCTAAATGCATGGGATATGGCAAAGTACACTCAGGCACATCTATCTTGCTTCCCATTATACAAAAAAGGCGTTAAGTGCAAATCAATCTCAGGAAAAAAGACTTGTCCCTTTTCAAAAAGAAAAAGAAAACACTTCTCCAAGGAGATTTAAAGTGTATGAGCGTTTACTCTGCATAGCCGCTAAGAACCCTAAACTCATGCAGAAGAGGTTTGTGAACAATCAATGACCATAAAAACAAGGACTCTGGGGAAATGGACCAATTGTACCAATGTGGCTTGATGAAAGATTTAAAAGTTTGTGTAGAGCAGTGAGTGATGCATAAGATGTTATCTATTCTAACAGGTCACTTGTATCAGCTCACTTACGGCTGGCTCTTTTACATGTTCCCCCTTTTCAGCAACCTTAAGTACTGTAGTGTTTGTGCTGGTAGAGATCCAAAGATGTCAAGGATTTTTCAACCCACAGTCAAAGAACATGAGTAATGATGGTAGACATTTTATTGGAAGCATGATGAAGCATCTTACATATCAAAGTACTTGATTCATTGTAAGTCCAGAAACATGATCTCAGTCGCCATTAAATTCACAGTTTCCCAAATCTGTATGTAAATGATGGGATGTCAACACACAAACCTCCGCTTCACAAAGAATTTCACCTCTGCAAACTACAAAAATATCTTTCTGATTATACAGTAAAATTTTCTTTCTGAAATTTATAGAACTATGTTAACATGATATGGATCTCTTTACTTTCTTTTGCAGCAATAATATTAATGCAAATCTTCTGCTTGTGTTCTCACAAACACTCTAGGTGCAATTTAGACACATCATCAGTGTTGTATCCTGGGTTCATTGGGTGTTTTGGGTCTCACAACAGACACCCTCGCCCACTGACCGAAACCGGGGTTGATCAGGCCCCGGCTTGTATCTAAGCAGCCTGTGTAGCCAACGGATCCCCCCGCTTGATCAACAGCCATCTTGATGCTTTCTCTGCTGCATCAGAGATGTTTCTGATGGGTTTCCTGTTCTGCAGCCCTTTCATTCCCAACAACTTGAGTGCCCTGACAACAGACTGGCCAACAAAGCCTCTGCACCCGACCTTGATGGGGTCAAGTCAGGTCCTCCATCCTACACTCCAGCAATCGACTGCCAGGTCCCCATACTTGACCCTCTTCCTCTCAAAGGCCTTCTCCTCCATCCGGTCTTCCCAGGGAACAGTCAGCTCCAGCAGGACCACTTGCCTCATTGTTTCAGAGACCAGGACTATGTCTGGCCTGAGTGTGGTCACTGTAATGTTCTCTGGAAATTTGAGCTGTCTCCCTAGGTCAGACTTCAGCTGCCAGTCCCGAGCTGTTGACAGCAGCCCCCCCTGCCTGGCTCTGATGCTGTTGTGGCTTCTCCCCAGCCCTAAAAAAGGCGATGGACTACCTTGTTGGTTGTATATGCTCGCTGTTGGAGATCCCTGTACTGATGACCTCAGCAATGACCCGTAGCACTTGGTCATGGCGCCAGCGGTAGCGCCGGTCTCCAAGTGCCCAGGGGCAGCAGCTCAGGATGTGCTCCAGCGATCCAGTTTTCTGGCAGAGAGGGCATAGCAGAGTCTCAGGACGGAAGAGGTTGGACGGGCTTGGGAGTACATCCTACACCAACTGTATGAGGAACTTGATCCAATGTGGCTCAGATTTCCATAGTTCTGTCCACGAGATCCTCCAGTCAGCTGCCTCTTCCCATCGGGTCCATGCACCCTGCTGTGACATCCCTACTGTCCTACTGCAGCAGGCTTCCTCCACCCCTGCTTGGACCTCCTCCTGGATCAGCTTCCACCTTTCCTTTCTCTGGGCTCTGCTGTAGAGAGGTCTTGGATTGCTCCAAAGACCTGCCCGTCCAGCTGCAACTGTTCCCACCAGCTCGCTGTGTCGCAGCCGTGCCTCAGCCTGGTTGACCACCTCATGTGCCTTCCACTTCCTGCCAGTTCTCAATTCTACACCTGCCAAGGAGACTTTGTTGTCGCTGGAGTCCCTATACAGCAGCACCTCTCAAGCTCAGGTAACCATAAACTCTTCTGTCAGACTACTGAAGGGCAGTTTTAGTTTGTTGTTCCTCTCGTACAAGGCAATGCTGCTGAGGCTTTGTGGTAGGCCCAGCCACTTCTGGAGGAAAGAGCTGACCTTCCTCTCGAAGCACTCGACAGTGGTCAATGGCACGTCGTAGACCAGCAGTGGCCACAGGAGTCGTGGCGAGATGCCATGCTGGTAGAGCCAGGCTTTATACCTGCCTGGGAGCCCTGACTTATCCACCGCTGTCAGCCAGGTTCACAACTCCTGTGATGTTGATTGGAGTGCTGTAGCATCATTCAAGGTGCAATCATAGATCTTGCCCAGGCTGCTGACTGGCTTTTCTGTCTCAGATGGGGTTCGGATGCCTCCTATCATGAAGGGAAACTGGTCTGCAACCTTACCCTTCCTCACTACCAGGGACCTGGACATGGCTGGCTCGAAGTTCATTCATGCCCAGCTGAGGAGATGTTCAAGTCCTTGCAAGATCCATCTGCAGCCCGAGACTGATGTAGTTGTCACTGTCAGATCATCCATATATGCATATAACAATAATATCATGTGCAGGTAGTATACACTTCTAGCTTTTTCATAGTTGTGTTAGGAGAGCAAAAGGTATGGAAAGATTAGGTGAAAGTGTATACAGTTTTCTTTTTCTTTTTTTAAATAATAGAGACTTAATGTGCTTTTGGTCTGCAATATTCCACTCATGGGCAACAGTTGGAGCAGCAGCAAGGGCTGCAGATGTAATGCATTTCAGTGCTAAACATAAAAGTCCTCATCAATGGTCAATTTGATTAAACTGGTCAAATTCTCATCTTAGAGTGATGTGACCATGCCTGCACAGATGTCAGAGATCATTGATGCTATACTGTACTGTATGCTGTATACATAGAAAAACTGTAAACTTTTTTTTCTCACATATGAACTGATATTTGTTATTTCCTGACAATTCACTTTAAAAAGATCTGCGGTATATAGACAACTGAGCATGTGAAATTTGATCAAGTATTTCTTGTACTAGTTGTTCCAAGAAGTTGATAATTAATAGTCTCTTTTAATGCCAACCAGGTTTGCATGATAGTTGTTTTTACGGATACCCAAGCTAGAGATGCTAATGTTTTTCTTTGCTGTCGCTTTCACTGACATGTCTAATAACTTGTGCCACTTGTAGATCATTTCTGCAAATGACTGACTGAGGAAGTGCCTTCATGCATTCAAGGGTGAAGATAATGTGGAAATCAGATTGGTGCATGTGCATGCATTATCGAATTTTTCTTCCTTTTTTTTACTGATAGTATTTTGCTGTGATTAATTGTGGTATAAGATCGATTTAAAGCTGTTGTCATTCTTACCTGTTATTACTTTTTAGAGCATTAACTCTTTGGAACAAATTGGAAAATGAATAGCACAAAATGACGTGTTTTTTTTCTGCATAGGCAGGATGGGTAGTCCCTCTGCAAACAAATGCCACCAAACATATTTCATGACATGCACGCACCTCAGTAGTAATAAATCAGTGCATTTGTGTGCTCATAACCTTCCACTCAGTGCCAATCATTTAATATCACAACACCATACAGAATAACCTAATTGAACCAAGGGTCCCACGACAGCAAAACAGCAGTGGCTTGCTCTTTGAGCAAATTCATTAATACCTTCACATCAAGAGTACATTTGATGTACAGTTTCTTATTTAAAGGCCAAATCTAGACTATCCAATTTTCCTGACATGAAAGCTCAACATAACTGATGCAAATGTAGATAAGAATTGTCTATAAAAATCTTATCTGGTTTCCCTTTTGTTATGACAGATGGATAACAGGAGAGCTTTCAGATATTCAAACTTTATGAATGAGATGTTTACAGAAGGTATTGTTGACACATAAGGAGTCAGAGTTAGAATTCAGAACATTTCCTCTTGTGGTTTTACTTCATTAACTTAACTTATAAGTAACTCAGACTGCTAACACTTAAGTAAAAGATTTTAGTTTCTGATTTAGCCTTCTGACGCATTGTGAATGGTGCAAGACAATCTGTTAGAAATGTGTATAATATAACCAAGTTTGGTCAGGTAGCAATACAATTCTGGAAAAGCAACCCTATTCTATTCTATTCTATTCTATTCTATTCTATTCTATTCTATTCTATTCTATTCTGCAGTGCAGAGGTATTCTGCACCACTTATAAAGTCCAGGTAGTGACTATTTTCTTTTAAGCTTTAAACTAGTAAAACCTGCACAAATACAGCTGCATCCAAGAACTAAAGAATGTGCTCAGTGCTGAGGTTATCATGTTGTTTTTAGCGCTTTCATGTTATACTACATATTTTCATACTCAGATCTTTGCAGTATAAAAACTATAAAAAAGAGTGTTTTGGCTTTGATTTCACTTTAACTTAAAAAAAAAAAAAGAAAAGTAAGGAAGAAAAGGTGAGGAAAACTGAGAAAGAAAAGGGGATTTAGAGTTTAGAACTAAAAGGAAAGACCCACTAAGCGCTACACTTGATTTTAAATGCTGCATTAAGTAGATGCCGACAGTATTGGAAAATTAAAAAGCAGAATAAAACAAAGCATTCCCTCTTTTGAGGACCTTCAAAGAAGTGTTTCTTCTTCAGCCCTAAATGTAGATCAGGATATTTAGAAAAAATATATATTTATATTATTATTTCTTAAAGAAAATTATTATGAAATGTAGTCAAGATTACTTTGTAATTTAAGAAAAAAATAAGTCAAAATACAGAAACAGTGTGTAAAGAACACTAGTACACTGTTACTGCTTCGACAGGAATTAAGAGGGTATGTAGCAGCCAGATGCTGCTACGCATTTGACTGATGTTTTGGTATTGTGCTGGTCTGGTTCATTCACGTGTGTTTCAGCACAATACCATGGGGGAAGGACATTAGCAATGATCTTAGAAAAACACTTACTGTATCAGTCTGTGAAGATTTACAAGCCAGTTTAAAAAAAACCCAAAAACCAAAACAATACACATTTGGGCGCCATCATGCTACAATAAGAAACATCATTCATAAGTGGTAAAAATTCAAGAAAGTTGCCAATCTGCCCAGAGGCAGACGTTCCAACAAGTTCACCCAAAGGTCAGACTGTTTAATGTTCAGGGAAACTGTAAAAGAAAACCCAAGCGCTACATCTCACACTCTACAGGCCTCAATTAAATAAGCATACTAAATGTTAAAGTTCATGACAATATAATTAGAAAAAGACTAAACAATCATGGCTTGTTTGGAAAGGTTGCAGAGAGAAAGTCTCTTCTCTCTAAAAAAATAACAGAAGGTTTGCAAACTTGCATCCTTCGGACAGTTTAAACAAAAACAGAGATGTTAATTCATTACAGAGCCAAATATAGCATATAATGTCTCGCAAGTGGAATCTGTATTATATTATATTATATTATATTATATTATATTATATTATATTATATTATATTATATTATATTATATTATTTATATTATATTATACAGTATTTAGGGATATCAAACGATACCGATATATGCAGAGAACTGTGAGGTTGTATTTCTTATATTTTGAGAAATATAGCTGTATTCTGCTCTGAGAGCAAAGATCCCAAAATATCCTTAACTCAGCCAGAGTTCTTTATGCACATCTGGCTACCATATATTAGATACTAGCAGGTATTAGCCAACATGTGGTTAATTATAATGTTTCTCCAGAAACATTATAAAACAATAGATAAATAAAAAGATAAATAAAAGTTACCAAGTTGTCATGACAAATTGGTAACTTAACCAACAACTTAAAATCAGACATATTGTAAGCAGCTTTAAAGCAAGTCAGTCTGTAGCAGCAGCAGCTGCACCGTAGTCACATGACTGACAGGCATGCTGGGATATGAAATTCTTCTAGGATAACAGGGACTTCATGCTGGGCCGCTGCTAATGGAACAAGATCTCGCAAGATTTCGTTTTTAAAAATATTGGTCCAAAAAACGATACCGACCTAAAAACAGCCGATAATATTGGTAGACAAATGATATCGGACATCCGTAATTATATTATATTTACTGACTTCATGGCAACATTTAATTTTCAGAGGATTGGCATGCAAACGTCTGTCCAACAAGTTGAAAACTTTGCTCAAAGATGCAACATGTTGCCCATCACGTGCAGCCTTTTTACCTGTATCCCTGGATAAAGATGGCTGAATTGCAGATGTCTGCATAATTGATGCAAATCAACACACTCCATGATGTGCTTTGCACCACTAAGTCTGAACAGTCAAGCATCTACCTGTGACCGTTCATGTGATTCATCATTCACATTACTTTCAACTTTTTGACAGCCTGCCACTTGAGAACTGCAGAAACCTTTTGTACACGTGGATGAAAGGATCGAGTCAGTACAAGGACAACTGTCAGTGATAGCTTTGTAATTAGATTTATCCTGACTAGTCATTCCGCAGATTAGTTATGACAATAATGACCTTAAAATCTGCCTGTATGTGGATGACGTATTCAAAAGAAAAACCTTCAAGTTCGTAATGTCACTGCAACTCAAGTGCCATTACTCATTTAGTTGAGGATGTGTTGATTAAGGTAGGGTTTCAATATTAAACACCTGTCACTCATTTTTTTAACATCAGTTTCTTTTGGCAATGACAGAGTGTTTGATTTGCTAATTTTTCTTTGAATTGCAAATCAGGGTCTCCTTCTAGCTTTTCATGTGCCATCACTCAATTTAGTTCCTATCTGAGTGACTTTTGGGGAGGTCAGCAGCAGCAAAACCACAGTTTCTCAGTGAAGCCCTCTGACCCGATAAAACAAAGCTCAACAGAGCGTTATCAGTGATGGCACGCATGGTGAAGGCATGGTTTGAAAGGATAAGCAGAGAAGGGAGCTTGGGAACATACAAAATTCCCACAGATGAAAATTTGTTTACTAATGCGGCAATGTGGAAAATGCCGTACGGTAAAACAAAAAAAAGAGAGAGAGAGAGATTTAACACAGGCATGGGCCTATTGTTATTTTGTTACTTCTCTGGGTATTTGGGGACGCAAATGCTTCAAAGTGTGAATACCTGCAAAGTCCATTCGCTGCACTGAGCCAAAATAAATGACCAGGCTGCTCGTTGAATGCAATTCTACCAAGTGCCCTGTTTACATCTCCGCTTTGAATGAAGCAAAATATAGAGGAATTTTTTCTGCCTCCTCAACAGCTCCTTTATAATCCATGGGCATACATCACCGTTACACAGGAGGGGAAGTTAATCTGAGGTCAGCATCCTAACCTGCCAATGAACATGCCTGTAACACACACACACATCACAAACATATATATATATATATATATGTGTGCGTGTGTGTATATCTACTGTCATCCTCAAAATTATTCATACCCTCCAATTAAAGAAGGAAAAAAATCCGCAACCAGTGAAATTAGTTGGAATTGACAAAAGGAATAATAAATGAAAATTCAATAAAAATCTTGACATTGATTTTAAATTGCGAGTCAAAAGAAATATTTAAAAACAAACACAAAAAAATAAAACAAGTAAACAAGCATGATGGGGGTCCAAAGCTAGAATTTTGTTGTGCAACTGTTTGAGGCAATCACTGCATTCAGGTGTTTTCTGTAATGTTCAAAAAGACTTCTACACCTGTTTTGGTCCACTGTTCATGAACTAGGTGCTCTAATGTGTCTCTGACCGTTTTGTTTATTTGTTTTTTCTTATTATTATTTCCGACCACAATTAAAAAGCAATATTTTACTTCACTAAATTATGATTTTGTAAAATTGTATTTATTATGAGTTTATTTAGTTTCTTTTCATTTGAATTACTGTTGTGAATTTAGCATTTTTCTTTAATTGGAGGGTATGAAAAATTTTGAGGACGAATACAAATGCAAAGAACAGGCCTATCTTATTTTTGAATTATGGCTTACAGATGGCTTAAAATTCCTGTTGTAAAATAATGACCACATGATACGTCTAATCATGGTAGAGTTAAGCCTCAGCTCAATCTGTTCATGTGGTGATCCAATTGTTTTTCCTTATTACCTGGATTTACTTTAAAAGGCCGCTGGCTTTTGCTAATGATTTTAAACACCATGGCAACCAAAGTCTTTGTCATGTTTTTCTTTCTCTAGTTTGATCCTTGTAAGGCGCCCAGTCCTTGTAACCTCAGTTTGACACAAACCATAAGTTTCGGGGTTTCCAGTCGAAGGACACACCTGCTCCACCCAGGTGTTCAACGTTTAAAGTGCTTAATGCTATGGCTTATGCTCATCATTGTCAGCTAAATCTCTTCCTCTTTATTCTCATTTAAGCCCTTAAAGAGGAACATTGAATAAACAAATAGGCCAATGTATTGGTGCCCCGTGCTGCTTCCCATAATGACCAAACATTCTGTACTTTTACCCCCTCTCATTCTATTGCTAATATGCTTGACACTGTCTTTTCTGGGAATCAAAAACTAGTTTAAATAACATTGCAATGAGCATTAGTTGGTCTTGAATGTCATATGATTATAGCGTCAATTACTGATGGTGTTTGCTGATGCCCTTGGTCATACTCATGCTTTTAGATTGGACTATCTGGGGATGAAGGATTCAGCTGCTGCGTCCTGAGTGTATTTCGAAAGAGTAACCCACCACGCTAGAGAGAGAGGGGGAGAGACACTGTTTAGCTCCGGCTGCGCGTTCAGCAAGGGATCTGCATGTCATAATGGGATATCATTACTTCACTACCTTCATTACAAGGTCCTCATCTGCCAGGGCTGGAGTGTAATGTTAATTATCAAGGAGGCATGAGACCAAAAGGGGCATTGTAGCTTCAAATGCCATTTTGATTGGATTTTGTTCCTTTTTGTCTCATTAAGTACTCCATAATGGCTTATTTGGGCGTCAACAATACAATGTGCCATAACAAGAACCTGTTAATGCTACATACCTCTTCTAATATGTCTTTTCTGTTTTTCTAGGACAGCACAAAATATGATGTTGTTCAAATGGAAAATGAAAATGTGTTAACTGTATTCTGAGTCCCTGAATAGACAGGATTTTTACAAGTTTAAAGGACAGTCACTGTGTGTGTCAGCAAGCCTGGTTGTGTTTTGCACTGGCATGCCTTTGAGCAGGACTGGAGGGCACACAGAAACCTGTAAGCAAGAGTTGCTGCTTCGCCAGAGCTCGGTTTTTATACAGACTCATCTTTAACATGGATTGCTTGCATATCTGAAGTTCTCCAACACAGATGAAGGGATGTTGCAAACTTAAAGACTTTGTCTTGCATAGCCAATGCTGCTACTCTAAAGAGCAGAATTTGGGGATATCTAGTCTTGGTAAATAATTGATTTCAATGTTCTTCATATAACTTTCAGTTGAACCAAACGTCACATACAGGACAAAATCAGTAACACACTCTTGCGTGCACTTAAACACATATAGTAGCCAAAAATGAACACAAGCCTAAATCCAACTAAACACAAGGATAATGTGTTTAGCCTAAACCTCAACTCTGCTCCTTGTGCTAGGGTTGGGTGATATGTCTATTTTCCATTATTTGTAGAGTTTCGTATAGCCTACTGTATGTAAAGAGAAAGACAATATATATATATATATATATATATATATATAGATGTGTGTGTATATATATATATATATGTATATATATATATATATATATGTATGTATTAATCTGATTCCATTTCCCATGTAAAGCCTGCACAATACTGCTGGTTTTACATTTTATCCCTCCGATAATTTGTACTATTACCTTGATTTCATTAGATGTATCAAATTGTGTATATTTATCTTTACATTCTTTCTGTGCTATTTCTGTAACTGTATTTTTGTGCCATGTCTCTGTATGCTTAATTCTAACGTGTTCATGGCCTGAAATCCATGTCTATCTCTATGCTGCTGCAACCATGCAAATCTCCCCTCTAAGGGGCAAATAAAGCAATAATCTATTCCATTCTATTCTTGATAAGCTATGGCTCCGTGTGTGTATTGCTCCACTCTATCTTTTTTCTCTGTTTTTGTCATGAACAATGCAGATATTCCCTTTATTCCAACTTCTTTACATTATTACCAACTTAGGGTTAATTTATGCCCAGTGTTAAATATGCAGACTCACATGGACACAGCCTTCTGTTCATACATTGCATTAACTTGGTGTTTATTTCAGTACACTTTCAGAGAGCTTGCACATACCTAAATGCAGCAGTTGGGCAATGCCAAGGGAAATCGTACAGAGTAGCCTACAAGACCAGCAAAAAGAATTAAAAGAGACAATGAACACAATTTTCCGCAAATGCATATTATAATTATCTCTGCCTTTGTTGCCATGGTTAAAAAATTAAAGAAAAAGCCTGCACACTTACTCCCAGCTGCATTTATTCCAACAATGTTTCGATTACAACGGATCCTCCTCAGATCAAACATTTTTCTGGACATGCCCCTCCCATATATATAACATCTGCTCCCTAATTGTTCGGCTCATCCAAAGGGACACAGAAGGAGTTAGGCATACACATAATCAATATAACATCAGTGGTCATACCGAACCATTCTATGCCATGGTTGCCATTGTTTATTGCTAATAAAATTGACGTCAAAGCTCTGTAGCATAGTCTGAACGTTGCTTTGCCCTCTGGTGGATAGGTTGGCTAACAACCATGTAAATGTAAAAGGCCAGGTACACTTGCTGTGGACGCACGCATCAGCAAGGCTGGAACTAGCTATGGGGTACCCGAGGTAAATACCTTGGTTATTATTTCCTGGGATTTTTTTTTTTTTTTATAAAAATATTAATTTTACCAAAAGAAAAGAAAAGAAAATCTAGTTTATAGAAAGATCGCACATTATATTAACTGCTATACTGTAGCTGACAATCAGGAATTCTGTGTATAGAATAAAAATAAATGAAATAAAAAAGAGTTGTTTCACATATGAGGTCTCCTCCTAACCTGTAGCATTACACATCACGCCGCAGCACGTCACGTTTACCGATGGCCTCGACATGTTTCGCTTTTGAGGTGAAGAAGAAGAGATTCTCCGCGCGGGAAGACCTGAATGAGAGGTAAAGAACAAACACACTCACCAGTTCACGCATCTGTCATAACAGTTCAGCTTGGGGGTAGTAAAGTTTATCTCAATCTCATTGTCATTTTATCTCACTAGCAAACGTTATCTAGCCTAATGTCAGAGAAGGAGAGAGGGACACCTCTCCATTCCAAACACCGCTGCCCCACCCAACCCCGAAGCTGTACATGTTGCTGAACCGGGTGACGTTTACACGCTCTGCATAACTGTGCCTTGTCTGTGAAATGCGTGAATCTGTCCCACTTGCTCTCCACCACTCTTCGTTGGGGGAGATCTTCCCTTCACAGAGTAAACGAAGTACACTTTTTTCCTTTCTCTCTCTCCCTGCCGAGGCTGGACACAGGCATGGGTAAGGAGGGGCAATGCCCCCCTAAATGCCATGACTGCCCCCCCCAAACATGATGGCAAAAATCCCAAATTGAAAAATTATTTTAAGGAAAATGGTCAGAGCGCATTCTGCTCTCTCTCTCTCTCTCTCTCTCTCTCTCTCTCTCTCTCTCTCTCAAAGTAGCTACTGTTTGGTAGATACATAGGAAGGGTGTGTCCAGTCCGGGCCAGTTGCTTCACTTTCCTCTGCTCAGCCTGAGCTCTGCGTCTCACTCACAGTCCAGCACACAGACATGCTGCCGTTAGCTCAGCCACTGTTTTGAGATTTCTTCCGCCCTCTGTCACGGAATTATTTGGTTACTCTTTCTCTCAATGTGTTCTCGTTCTCTCTCTCTCTCTCTTATCGCTCTCTCTGTTGTAATTTGAACAGTCGAGTCACTACGCGCAGATTTCTGGTTGCTAAAGCTAAAGCTAGCACAGCGAAGCTGCCGGTAGCAGAACTGCGGCATTAGCAGCAGCAGAGCGATCATCACTGCTCCTCCATAGTGACTCAGCACAAATTCTAACCATTCTAATTCTTCGCCGCCCTTGCCCCCCCTTATATGCTACCTGCACCTCCAAGTGGGGCTGTCTAAATGCGGGCCTGCTCCGCGCTGAGCCTGAGCGCGGCTGAGCCAGGCGCAAGCCTGCTGCTAGTGATGGGCAGTTTGGCTCTTTTCTTCTTTTGATTCGGCTCCCAAAGAAGAGCCGGCTCTTTCGACTCCCAAATGGCTCTTAATTTAAGATATTTGCAGCCCTGTATTTTACCTTAAATTTGCAATAAATTAATGGTTAGTGTGTTAAAAACTTTTTTGCATTCAGTATTTTTATGAGACGCCTTAAAATTCTGTGCATTTGTCATGGGGGGGGGGGGTATTCCCAGTTAGTTCATATTGTATGTTTATTGTTTTTCCTTGCAAGATATTCTTTGTGTTGTGTTTTGGGTTTATATAGTTTTATTTGCATGTTTTTGGTTGGAGTGTTCTGTTTTTTTCCCCCCATGACAATTGGGACATTGATTGCAGGTGTGGGGGCATTGATTGACTGGCGTAGGCAGCCAATGGCTGGTTGGGAGACGGAGGCAGTGAGCCGCTGTTAGCAGATGGGGCAGGACCTGTGTTTTTTATCAACAGATCAAGCAGCAGGTGAGGAGAGACCTCAAGAGAGAAGCAGCTGGCGGGCGGTGGCGTGCAACGCGCTCAGAAACAACACGTCGCTGGGTGCGGAAGAGTACCACAGGGATCCGGCCTGGAGGCGGCGAATGTGAAGCCAGCGGGGGAAGCAAGTGACGTTGGATTGTGACCGACAGGTGCAACACAATGCGCAACTTTGTGAGTACCGCTTTCGAGCGCACTTTGTCCTGGGCAAACATTAAAGAAGGAACAGAGAACTGCCGCTAGCTTCATTTCAGGACTGCCTTGGTGACGGCGCAGAGCAAGGGAGACAGAGCCACTAAGAGCCCCTGAGGAGGCCAGAACCAGCTGCTGAGCTGACCAGGATTTTTATGGTTCACTGTCCAGTGGGACATTTTATGGACTTCCTTTTTCGATATATATTTTGGAGACTTTTCGTTTTTAGGGTCTTTTTTTTTATCCCTTTATTACATTCCTAGGAGATTGTCTTCTGACTGATCCATTGCCAAGTTTAATGTAAAAAAGTGTGCTAATAAACTTGGCCAAATCATCATCTTTGCCTTCTCTTGGTGTCACTGTCGATCTCCACTTGACCTGTGTCCTTAAAGACACACAACGTAACTTTTAGACCTTAAAAATCTGTGTTTCTGACTCGTTTTGATGTCACACCAACATTCATTATGCGCATTTTCGAGCTGTCAGTACCCAGAGGCGTCCCGGGGCTCAGAAACAGCACTATGTAAGATTCCCATCCGGGACGCGACCGTGACGTTGCAGCCAACTATTGGTTGCAGCACCGCGTCACTCACTAGCAACCGGATGTAAACCAGGGATCAACATCGCGGGTGTTTTGAATGCAAATCATGTCGAATTCGGTAAAGAAACGCAAGGAAACATCACCAGAGGAAGAGAGGAAAAGAAAGAGAGGAAGGGACAGAACAAGAGTCAAGATAAGACTGTCTTTTACTGGCTGGAGTGAGCTTACAGTACAGGTACGAACAAGATGGATGCTAGTTTAGCCGCCGATAGGGGGCGCGTCACTTAGAAAACTGCTGAAAGTTCCGTTGTGTGTCTTTAAGTATTGACCCAGCCCGGTCACTTGCACATTTATTCTATCTTCGCACTTTTTGTTTATTTGATAATGACAGTACATATCAATGAACATATGTAGCAACAGAAGTAAACATGTTGGATTAGCATTAGCAAGCTAATTTGCATCAATGGCAGGTGAATTAAAGATACACAATACAGTAAGACAACAAAATTAAACTTTAAGGCAGTGGTTCTCAAACGGGGGGGGGGGGGGGGGGGCTTGACATTATTATTTCGAATGAAAGGGGGGCCCTGCAAAAAAAGTTTGAGAACCACTGCTTTAAGGTGTCACATGGTTACATTACAAGACAACACAACGCACTCACACACACTCTTCACTACTAACTTCTGTCGTCATTTGCAATGGAACATAGCCTTTCTGTTTTCATATACTGTATTTGTGCAAACCTATATGCTCAAATGTGACTAGCAGCATGGCCTCCTTAGTGGCCAGTCTAAAACAAAGTACTGTGATCTCCTAAAAAAAACTGGAAGCCAGCTCCTCTGATTCACTATGAAGCATTGGCTCTCAGAGCCAGCTCTTCTGAGCTAGGCTACAGCATGAGTGTCAAATGTTAATAAAAATTCAGTCAACAATATTATGATTGTGTATTTGTGTAATTGCACAGCTTAAAACACTATTTTACTTCTTATTCAATAATAAGTACTCATTATTTTTTTGCTCGCGCAGCATGCTCGCATGGTTTTCTACCTCACTAGTTTCATAACCCTGGTTACGGCCCTGCGCATCAGCATTCGTAATGCTTGTGTACATCGTTGCTGCAGCATTTGATGAACATGAAGTGCCCTAAATGCTCAGGTGTCTGCTAGGAGGACTACACAGCACTTTCAATGAAAGTCCAACCTGCCAAACACAGCATATTTCTTGTGCATTTTGCTAAACAACAAATTGCCAAACTATTGCTAACTGTTACAGCACGAGTGTTTGTCATTGTGGAACAGGGAGGAAACATTATAAAGATGCCGGTAGTTGTGGAAAAGTCCAAGCGGCTCTCTTCAAAAACGACTCGCCATTGTGTTTACCTACCTGATGTTCACGCTTTTCTACACATGAGCACCTGTCATTCAAGTCAATATTCCACTGCACACACGCGACACGTTACCTCGCGCCAACTTGCATCAAAATGAACGCTAGGAACATGTGGCAGCAATGAGATGTACGAGGATGCATCGCCAATAGCAAGTAGTATTACTTGGTCCAAAAGAGCAGATGCACTGCAAAAACTCAAATTTTAGCAAGAATATCTTTCTAATTTCTAGTCAAAATATCTCATCACACTCAAAATAAAACAAAAGAGAAACATTTCAGTAAATATAGGATCTAGTTTTAAGACAATGCATCTTATTTCAAGAAATCCTATCAAGAAAATTTTGCTTGTCCCATTGGCAGAATTGTTTTGCTTATTGCAAGCAAAATTTTCTTGCTTTTTTTACTCTTAAAATAAGTTTTTAAAAAAGTTGGGGGTTTTTTTTGCTCGTAATAAGCAAACAAATACTGCCAATGGGACAAGCAAAATTTTATTAATAAGAGTTCTTGAAATATGACGCATTGCCTTAAAACAAGATCTTATATCTCACTGAAATGTTTAAGTAATTTTGTCATATTTTGAGTGATGAGATATTTTGACTAGAAATTAGAAAAATATACTTGCTAACATTTGAGTTTTTGCAGTGTGAGTTTGTCACTTATACCTCTAAAACACATTTCAACCACTATTCCTGAGTAACTGTGCAATTGAACAACAGAAACTATAACACAGGTCCCATCTAAATTCTTTCTACCGAGTCAATAAATGCAGCATGCTTAAATATTTAGACACCATCTTCTATTTACCAAGATCCATGCAACCTTTTTAAGTCTTCTAAAAATGGACAAAAAAACAAAAATCTTTTTGTTCCTGTAAAGAAGTAAACACATTGCGCAATCACTAGAAAAAAAAAACTGTTAAGAGGATTCGCTTGTCGAAGATAAGTGCCTTGGAAAATGGTTAAGCAGTGACGTGTGTGGAATTAGCAGTCTGGTATGAATGGCTCAGGTTGAATTCGTGTGAAGTGTCAAACACAGGCTTGTGTGTAAGCAGTATCAGGCTGTCAGTGGGGTCTCTAAGGGCCACTTTCCTCTTGTCCATGTCATGTCATCCTTTTGTGGCCCCACACAACACCTAACCACACGCACTTTTGAAAGAACATGGGAGTCTGTAGGTCCTCTTTCTTTTATGTCTTTCGGGTGTACCTATCACAGTCATACCTGCTCTCTGTCTCACACACACACAGCCTCATACACCAACACACACTCAGGTCAGGGTGTGTGAAGAGAACCCACAGGCAGGCTGCTATCCACACTTCTCTGCTGTTTGAGCGTAGCTGTCTCAGCCTCTGCCTTTGAAGTGCATACAGACAGTTGGATGTCGGTGGAGCTGTGTGCTCCAATAGCAGAGGAGAAAGCTCAGAGAAACATCTGTGGGTTGAGACGTGACACGGTCACACACCCCCACACACGTGCACACATACACACACACACACAAAAACTGTATACACATGCTTGCTGAATACGGGAACAGAAGAGGAGAACTTTCCAACAGAGAAGAATAAACCCAGAGCTCAGAGTGTAAACAAAAACCGCATGAGCCAGAGATGCTGACCAGTTGAGGTCTTGACCTTATCAGTTGAGGAAAGCCCAAAGGTGTAAGCAGAGCGTTGGTTTCCATTAGATGAAGACAGCTGAAGCCTAGTGGAGCTAGCTTCATGGAAAAAGAACCTGAAAGTTGAAGTGAGAAACAGAGGAGCAGGTGAAGTTTTTTCAGGTGACTGCTGACGGGGCTCAGGGAGAGTGGAGGGCGAGGGGAGGGGGGAGTTGTGCTTGATGGGTCAAGGAGCAGAAGTAGGAGGAGGTGGATAAATGCTCAGGGAAGCAGGAGTGAGTGTCAGTCTGAGAGAGAGAGTTGTCACAATGGGAGATGGCTCTGGGGTCAGGAGCTGGTGAGATCAAAACCCAGCTTGCAACCGCTCCTCAGCCAGCATATCAAGCTGTATTGGTAAGAAATAAGACCCACAAGATAGGAAAACTTAACTCTGTTATCAGATGTTTGTGGCTTTATTCTTCCTCCTATTTTTTTCTGTATCTGCTGTGAAACTTGGCAAAATGATCGTGCAAATTTAATTCTCCAAACATCACTTTGCTGCTTATCCACAACAAAAGCCAAACCATCTGGTATGTTAATTTGTCTGCAGACTTGAATCAATCTACTTTCTTAAAAAAAAAAAAAAAAAAAAAAAAAAAAAAGCAAAATCCATTCGAATGATATTTGAGTGAGACCGCCTTGTATGTCGTTCTCAGACAGCTGTCCATCTCCCACCTTCAGCTCATATAGAACGCTGCTGCTGGGACGAGCACCCCCGTGCTGCCATCCCTTCACTGGCTTCCAGTTCGTTTTAGAATAGATTTTAAACTTCTTTTGTTTGTTATCAATGCCATTAATCGCCTGGCCTCTTCTTACCTGACAGAGATTTTAGTTACCTATGATCATGGTAGGACCCTGCCGTCCTCGGGTCAGCTTCAGGAAGTCCCGAGGTCTAGATACAAGCAGTGGGGGGATTGTTCTTTTGCTGTGGTTGCCCCTACACTGTGGAACAAGTTACCCCCTGACATTCGTACCACTACTGTTCTCTGCATTTTTAAATCTAAATTGAAAACCTACTTTTTTAGACTAGCCTTTAACTCCAACTAGGGATGTCTTATATTTTTCTTACTTCAACTTTGTATTTGAGGATTTTTATTATTTATTGTCCTTCCTCTTTTCCCTGTAGCACTTCTAGGCTCGTCATACTTTGCAGCACAGTAGCACTTTCCAGTTGTGTTTAGTGTCTTGTTTTAACTGTCTGTTTTTATGTACTCATTTTATTTATCCGGTTGCTTTTTTTTTCACAGTTCTTTGTTAAAGCACTTTGAGTACCTTTTGGCTATTGTAAAGGGCTATATAAATAAATCTGATTTGATTTGATATAGGTCGGTTTTACTAACAGAGCTGAAATTATGTAGCAGCAGAGAAGTTGTCAAAATATATATGGTCAAATATTCCTCACATTTCTGCTAAAAGCAGACAACCTTGCTGGTTATAACCAGTTTATATAGGAACTGTTCTGACTGTAAACTTTTTTTTTTCAACTTAATGCAAAAAGCACTGAAGGAATAATAGACTGTATAATATACTGGACAGATCCTCTGCGATGTCATCCATAGGTTTCTGAAGAGCTGAATTGAAGACATCGCCATCTTTGTAGTGTCACGCATCTTGTCACTCCCAGAAAACACAAAAAAGAGGGAGGTGGAGCTGAGAGGGGGGCTGTGAGCATAGGGGCAAATGATTGACACCCTTCGAATTCTGAGCTGCCTGTAGCTAAGAGCTAACTGGCTAACACACCTTTTTACATGCCATTTTAAGATTAAACAATATCTAAATGAATGAGTTATAAGCCCCCTAGGTTGTTAAAGGGATACAACATCCACAGAATGATGTGCCTTCATTTTCTACTCACCCTCATGCTAAGCAAGACTGTGCAGCACTTTTATAATATCTCCAATGCAACCGGAGATCTGAGGAGGCCTCGTTATCCATCGACTTTCATATAATGGAGTGCACCGGCGTTCAACACAAAAAGGTCCATAACAGTCCACAAAACTTGGCAATATTCCTCCAAACTGCTCGTCCAATGAAATCCAAGTATCCTGAGTGGGTAGGGTCCATAATTTACTCAAAACAACATCTTAGTATATTTCTTTTAGCCTAAACAGTGCTACATCTCACTTCTTATTTGCGTGTTTAAGTGGGTTCACGACACTACAGAAGCCGAGCTGCAGACAAAAACAAGAGGGGTTGGCTTTTGATGTAAAAGAAAGAAAAAAGGAAAGAAAGAACGCTTGATCTCGTCTGCAGCAGCTTCCGTAGTCTCGCATGAACGCACAAATAGGAAGTGTGATGTTTTACTGTTTAGGCTATAAAAAAAATACTAAATAATGTTGTGTCAAGTAAATTATGGACACTACCCACTCAGGACACTTGGATTTCATTGGACGAGCACTATAGATGAATATTGCCAAATTTTGTGGACTTTTATGGACTTTTTTGTGTTGAGCGCCAGTGAACTCTTTTATATGAAAGTCGGTGGATAATGAAAACTCCCCTGGATCTCCAGCTGCATTTAGGATATTGAAAAAGTGCTCCAGAGTCTTACTCAGCATGAGGGTGAGTAGAAAATGAAGACACATTATTCTGTGGGTGTTGCATCCCTTTAACAATTGAAATTCTGCTGTGAAGTTGGCCTTTCTAACATGATAATCTATGGGGATTGACCCCATTTTGCAGCCACACCCAAGTGGATAAGGGTGAACTGCAATTTCCAGCACTTCCACATAGGATTCACTTTTCACTTCTGGAGTTTGGAAGGAATTGGAAATTAAAAGCTTGTTTTGTTTTGTTTTTTTCTTAACATTTTTAAAGTCTGAATGATTTGCTGTTATACTTTTACAAAATGTTGAAAAAATCAGAACTATTTTAAAGTTATGACCAGAAAGCACAGAGCTGGCACCCGTTAACTGGTTACATCAGCTGTAATTAATCATTTTAACACAATTATCCAAAACAGACTTTGGGCCCATCTACTCCCCTCACTTTCCATTAATTGCACTAAACAAGGTGAACTGCTCTGACTTACATGTGATTATGTGGACATTAACATTGTTTGCTTGTCATTCAGAAAGCTCCCTGCATCCAAATAAGCTGTAGGACTGAGGGAAGAAAAACACTATTACAAAACGACATGGTTCCCTACATGTTAATGTGCACCCCAAGTTGAAATTATAGCCTCAGGAAATAGTGGAAGAGTATTTTTATTAACTGATGCTCCATTTACCTCCACTGATGGTTCCCAGTTTCTTCCATCTGTCCACATGGATGTTTATACAGTATGTGGCCAACACATCACGAAAACTGACATTTCCCACATCCATGATACCACGGAGAAGAATGATATTGATTTAGCCGACCCTAAGACCTTTTCTCAAGTGGTATCTGACCAAACTTCTCCCTCTCATCTCCTGACCCTGTATTTATTCTGATGCAACATTTGCTGTGAGAAAGGGTGAGCAAACTGTTGATTTTGGAGACCCTTTGACCTTTATTCAAGCACTATCACCAGAGGAAGTCATATTTAGCTATGTGAATTTCATGCATGCATGCTCATGCACACTGCCGCATGAAGTCTTCAACGTTATTGATGACTTTTATTAATATACTTAAGTTCTTGACATTAAGTTTCAGGGCTTTGTGATATTTGCTCTTTTGCCATGTAAAATTGAAGTCAAATAATTGTCCATTTTTTACCTATCCCAGCACCTCCTATTGTATGACGAACTGCAGTTTGATTATTGCTGTCTTTGCACACATTAGGTTCATTTAAACTATTGCTAAAATAGCTTATGAACGAAACCTCAAGTACAGCTGTTAAATGGATCTTGCAGTGAGATCACCGTCTCTAGAAATGTTCATTTAATCACATCTGCAGATCAGTGGAATAAGTTACTCAAACCAGATACTAACATCGTGCTAGTGTTCCGATAGGTAAGCCAGTGCTGGCAACCATTCAGCCTGTGTGGTTATTCAGGAAATATTACCATAGACCAGAGATCACCAAACCTGGACCTCTTGAGCCACTGTTCAGGAGGTTTTCAATGTCACCCTGTTCCAACACACCAGACCCAATTTAAAGGAGTGATGACATAACAGTATAAACTTTTTCATGTGTTGATATTGCTGCACATCAATTCTCAAAAGAAAAGCAACATCACTTTTTGAAATTTTTTAAAAATTGATGTCATGACACCTTTACTAAGTAGGGCTGTAACAGTACAGTATGTGTATTTGTGTTGAACCGATCGGTATGCTACTCTCGGTTTGGCAAGACCCTGTACCGAACTGTTGGGCGCAGGATTTCATTACCTTTTTGTGGTAGGGCAAACTGGCTTGTGAATGTAGTATGTAGTCGGCTTTGATGTTAAATTTTAGTGAACTTGTTGATAAAACACAATATATTTGTAAATTTTTTTCTCCATTATTGTACCGAGGAAAGACTGAACCGTGACCTGTGTACCGAGGTACATACAGAACCGTGATTTTTGTGTACCATTATAGCACTATTAAGTCATTGTGCAGAACTTCATGCCTGTTGGACCCATTTAATTTAAGGGTAACCAGGAGCTAATGGGAGCTAACGGATGTGGGCATTGTAGCCATCTAAAAACTGCTGCAGACTGAGGTCTTCCCAGGAGCAAGCAGGGAGCTAGCCATTAGCCACCAGAGCTAGTGGTGACACCCTATCAGTGGGTTGTCAATTAAAATGTTTATATATAAATACATAATATATCCTTGGACCTTGACAGCTCTAAAAAATTCTGAGAAAAGTTTAAATAAACCACAGATGATTGATCTGATCATTTTAATATAACTGCATCATTTTATTTATCAAATTTTATTGATCAAATCCTTGTCTTTTTATCCATTTCCATTATTTTTTTCGAAGTCTCTCTTTTTTTGTGATGAAATGTAATATTTTGTAGATTTTATGTTTAGAAACCTGATTAATTCTTGTTGGAGTCTGATTTTATTCCATGAATTATTGCACCTTTGTATTTGCAATTTCACATACATGTGATAAATTTCTTTGTGATGATCTGATGTCATATTCGTTAAATGAGCATGTTTTTTCATTTTTATTCTGTCATATCTTATTAGGTTTAGTCTGTTAAGCACAACTGTATTTCTTTTAGTTATATTGAGTTGAAATTAATCACAGAGTGAGAGCAATTAAAGTGTGTGATTGGGCCCCAGACTAGTGGGCCCCGGCATAGAAATAAGTTGAGAACCCTGTTCTAAGATGACGTTTATTTATGCTTTATTAATAAATTTCATCTTTGTAAGAAAGTTTTAATATTTGTGTGCAAAATGAAGCATAATTAAGCAGCACTATTCAGTGTAACAATTGTATATTGCGAGCAGCTCCCTCAGACTTTTCATGCTGCGTTTGCGTGAAACCGGGCAGACAGACAACAGCCGTTTCATGTAAAGGCATAAACAAGCCTCTATGTGAAGACGGGGTCTGTCAGTTACATTGACTTTCGTCCACATCTGATATATTGTCATGGCTATGTCGTATTATTTTCCCTGACCCATGTTTTACCAGCTTTCTCTCGGCTTCTGTGATTAAAATTACACCTGGTTTGTTACTGAGGGCCGTCTGCCCGACTGCATGTGAACCCAGCATCAGTGTAACAGTCGGTTCCTCCTCACTGCACCCGTGGTGACTTTTCAAAAGCATTACCTCAAACTGAGCCGACAACTCCGGTTTCTGCGGTGTGTTTTTGTGGTTTCCTACTTTCACTAGTGACACGACATGGTAGCCACTGCCGATCCTACCCGTTCCATGTATGATATGAGCAGCAAATTCAGAGCTTACAGGAGCACTTCAGTTTGTTGATGGGAGTGATTATTGATTAACGGAAAAACACTTTTGAACAAAATAATCAATTTTTGTGAATAGATAACAGGAGAACTTACACAATATCCCTTTAAGTATGATAGCAGTGTTTAGTTTGTTAGCACCAGGACATACAGATAGCCGTCATTTTATTTTTACAACCTGTTAAGCCTGAACTTGTTTCAGAGCACTGAAAAGATCATAACATTTGATCAGGTTTTCACTACCTCCACTCAAGGAATTCCAGTGCATCTTTTTTATATTCATTGTAGCATCATAAACAAAGTATTCATTTATAACTAAGAGTTACATTTTACTGGACTTTGCAGATGGTAAAGCTTGCAATTTAGCAACACCATGAGCACTCTTTAGGAAAAATTGTACATAATATTACGCCTACAGGGATGTACGATATTGGCATTTTGTCTTTTTTTTTTTTTTTTTTTAACTGATATCCGATATACCATTATTGTCCTACTAGCTTCAATTTCTCATACAGATATCAACCAACACCTATTTATACAGTTTCTCTACTTTTATACTTCTTCACATATTATAATGTAAACATCATTGCTAAAATATGTATCTCTTATATTTTGACATTTTGAGTCAGAAGAAAAGTAGCTGAAGAGTTTGACGTAAAATATGTACATGCTGTGTAAAAGGTGTCATTAAAAAAAAATCAAAACTGATGCCATTATTATATGTTAATGACAATATCAATCACTGATATTGGTAAGCCAATAATATCGGACATCTCTAAAATTCACAATATTTATTCAGACAATCAAGAATCATTTATAGAGCAACAGTTATTCTAATTTAGCTGTTTTCTGCTCATTTTTGTGATCCTGCCATTTCTTCTTTTTTAACCCCAGTTTCACCTCAAGACATTGTTGACTCAAAACATTATGTTTGAAATAACCAAGGTGACCAGAAAGCTCTTACAAAGTCTTTATATCAAAATTTTGAAATGAATGTGTCCCTGCAGTATGAGTCACTTGAAAAAGGATTTTCTATTTGTAACCATTCCAATGATCCTTTCACCACAATGGTATCAGACCTTGTCTTGTGTTAATGTGTTGCTTAAGAGACCCATATCACAAACTGCAAACCAAATGTGAAGTATAGAAAAATCCTTTAATGTGCTTTGTGCATTTTGCAGTTTTGCAAATGTTCATTTGTAAATGATCTAACTAGAATGTTAGTAACAGCAAACACATTTAAACATGAGCATGCTGGAGTAATCATGGTAAAGATGATTTCAAACATCTCAAAGCACCATGTTTTACAGACTTACTGAATTTTCATTACAGTATCTGCAGGTAAGAGCTGCTTTTTTTTTTTTTTTAATCCAAAGCAACTGAAAATGAGGAACGAACTGGAGACAAATGGGAGATTCTAAATTGTTTTCTATATGATTATTTCTTATGAAGCTTTCAAGGAAAGGCTGAGCTGTTATTTTGCTAACACTTCGACTTTTTCGATTGACATGTTTATGATACCGAGAGATCTTGAACTAGTGTCATTGGTATAAGTATTTCCGAATGAATAGAGTTGTCATTCAGTATACTGAGCAGATGTGAGTACTTCAGGCCACACACATTTTCTCTATGTTTGTGCTCTTTTATTATTATTGCATTACTATTACCGTGCAAGTGCAAGTTGAGAATCTGAAGTGTCTGGATAAAAAGTAATTTTCATCCTCATAGCAATAACCTGCATCTCCTAAGATATTTTGATCTTACAACCTTTGCTTGCTTTTACAGTAATGAAACCACACAACCATTATTGTTTGGATGACAGTAAGATAAATGTTGTAGTTTGTTTACACTCAACTGGAATGTCTTTGAAAACTTGGCACATCATTTCTATAAGTTGTTACATATCCTTAAACAGCCACTCCAGTCTTTTATTGTCACTTCTACTGTACATCAAAGCTTCAGTTCCATACAATGTAATATAAAAAGCATGTAACAACACAAAACACACAGGAAGCAGTTCTATTGGATACAATTGAATTATTTCTAAACTTTAGCAATGAAACAAAAGACCAAATTTAATTGAAGATTTTCAAAATCTGAACTATGATTTGATTTGCTTTTTCAGATGATTCATCATTCCAATACATTCTATTTTAATAAATTATATAATCTGCCTGTTTCATAACTTTACAATGACAGTACACTGTCAGCATATTCAAAACTTTGGAAAATAGACACTCAATTTACGTGGGAATTTTCTGAATATCTTGGGGGTTGAAACGCTCTTGGCTCAGGTGCATGGATGGACCTGTCAGCTGTGAAGAGATGCCACAATGACATTTTCATTTTTGCTGTGTTGCTTCTCCTCATCATACACTTGACTTATGGGGAGAAAGATTTTCACTATGACACTTCAGCTGACAGAAAATTGGCTCATTAGCTTTGGTTGCAGTTGTGACATTTTCTGCTTCATAAATCCAGACAAATGTATTTATAGAGTGCTTTAACAAATGGATTCCTCTCAAAGTGTTTTCTGGATCATCAAAGGCTGCAAATAAATAATAGAAAATACCTTTTAATTCCCTTATTATGGTAAATGCAAATAAAAAGCTCTTATAATGGTGGTAATAATAACAAATGGTCCTAGTAAGTGGTTTACTGATTGAAAAGACCATTTAGATCTGAAATACCACATTGCTGCTTTAGTGAGATTGGTCTGGAAAAAAAATACAGAAAGTATTGTGAAACTTCAGGATGTTGACATTTGAAAGATGCTCTTTTCGTAAAGACTGATTGGTGTCTCTGGGTGAGTTTTAATTTCTTTTTCCCCTCCTTTCCCGGGTATATTTTTGTGTGTCCTTTCCCCTGGGCCTTAATTCTATTCCTTTCTGATACCCAAATAGCAAAAATGTTTGGACAAAGAACGGCCCAATTGTGCATTTTTATTTAGCCAAAGTTTTGCTCTGACCTGCAGTGTTGTAAATGTGCGGACTTGTAAGTGTGGCTGCGAGAACTCTGCCACATGACCACCAGGGAAACTACTATAAGGCAAGCTTCCTGTATAAGGACCCCTTCTGGTCCTCAAAATACTTACCATAATAGATATCTAGGCCAGAGACCAACATCTGGACCACATGTGGCCCACAGGAAACTTGCCATAATCCAAGCCAGGTTGGCAACTGACATGTGGTCCACTTTTGGCCCACATTACACTTGCCAGTGTCGTAACTGAGCCATAAGTGTCAAAAGTAGTCCTAACTCACCCCAAACTCTAAATGTTTTTTTTTTTTTTCCTTTGCTTTTGGGTCAAACAATTTACAGAAACAGCCAGTGTATAAATTTATTTTTATGTTTTATTTTCACATCAACAGTCTGAAACAAATATCCGACGATTCCGCCCAACCACCAGGCATGTCCGTCTGCTTACTACTGGAGCCAGAACCCAGCAAAATCTGTACCAGAAATGTGGAGAATGGACAAACATGGCAAATAGTTATCTTACAAAGTGTAATTGCAATGTCTGCACAGCCGCTTGGCTCCAACTTGTTGGGCACTTGTGCTGTTTTTACAGAGCTCCAAATTCTTGATAGTGGAAGCAAGCTCCACTATCACACAGCATCATGTCCACTCTATCAATGATCACACATTGAACATTACTGTCAAACAGATGGATCTGGCAAGATGCATTTACTCCATAGTGATGCCAGCAGACTTATTTTGATTAGCATCACTTTTATCTCTCAGTTAGCTCACAATTTCGAGTTGGATCTCTGCAGTGTAAATAAGTGTTTATTTATTTAGGCTTTCAATGCATTATCCATGAAGTGCACCTTTTGCTTTGAAAAGATGTATAAAATTGAAAACCTAATGAATATTCACAATAAATTCTTTTTCAATTAAATTGCACATTTGAAAGTACTGAAGGTATTGAAAGTGTTGATAAATATATCTCAGTAGAAGTGGGACTGACACTGTTTCTGTGAAGTTAAAACTTTGTTTATTGTGGAGACACATTCGTACATCAGAGCCCCATTTGATTGATTAAATTACAGGGAGTGCAGAATTATTAGGCAAATTAGTATTTTGACCACATCATCCTCTTTATGCATGTTGTCTTACTCCAAGCTGTATTGGCCCAAAGCCTACTACCAATTAAGCATATCAGGTGATGTTTTTCCCCCCTTTTTTTTTTTTTTTTTTTCTTCCTTTTTTTTTTCCTCTCTTTTTTTTTTTTTTTCTCTCTTGTGGGGCTTCCCCCTTTCCGTTTTTTTTCTCCCCCCCCCCCCCCCCCCCCCCCCCCCCCCCCCCCCCCCCCCCCCCCCCCCCCCCCCCCCCCCCCCCCCCCCCCCCCCCCCCCCCCCCCCCCCCTTTTCCCTCCCCTCCCCCCCCCCCCCCCCCCCCCCCCCTCCCTCCCCCCCCCCCCCCCCCCCCCCCCCCCCCCCCCCCCCCCCCCCCCCCCCCCCCCCCCCCCCCCCCCCCCCCCCCCCCCCCCCCCTCCCCCCCCTCCCCCCCCTCCTCCCCCTCTTCCCTCCCCCCCCCCTCCCCCTCCCCCCCCCCCCCCCCTCCTCCTCTTTTTCCCCCTCTCTCCCCCCCCTCCCCCCCCCCCCCCCCCCCCCCCCCCCCCCCCCCCCCCCCCCCCCCCCCTCTTTTTTTTTTTTTCCCCTTTCTTCTTCCCCCCTTTCCTTTCTTTTTTTTTTCTTTTCTTTCCTTTTTTTTTTTTTCCCCTCTCCCTTTCCCCCCCCCTCCTCCCTCCCCTTTTTTTCCTTTTTTTTTCTTTCTCCTCTTTTCCCTTTTTTCTTTTTCCCTTCCCCTTTCTGACCCATTTTGCCAAAGGAAAGGAAGTTGCCTAATAATTATGTTTGCCCAATGCACCTGATATAGGGTGTTGGTGTCATTAGACCACACCCCTTCCCATTACAGAGATGCACATCACCTGACATGCTTAATTGGTAGTAGGCTTTGGGAATAATACAGCTTGGAGTAAGACAACATGCATAAAGAGGATGATGTGGTCAAAATACTCATTTGCCTAATAATTCTGCACTCCCTGTATATTAGCAACGTTGCTTTTGATCACATAGTATAGAGACAGATGCATCACATTGTTGCAGTTTATACACCTTGTGATCAAGCAGAGGGCACCCTGGTAGGTATCAGCTCGAGCTAATCCATGCCCGAGCAACCTTTCTTTAAAAATATTCTACAGTGCTGGCTGAAAGTTTAGACAAACTCCAATTAAATGAAACTTTATTTGTATAGCGTCAATTCATGACAATGTCACCTCAGGGCACTTAACAGACAGAGAAATTCAAGTCAGTTTCAAGTCAGTCAAGGAAACCAACAGATTGGATTGAATCTTGGCTTGACCCGGTCCAATCCCCCATCCTGAGCAAGCACGGAGTGGTGGCGACAGTGGGAAGGAAAACACCCTTTTAACAGGGAGGAAAAACCTCCGGCAGAACCCGGTTCAGGTAGGGCGGCCATCTGCCTCGACCGGCTAGGGTGGAGAAGGTAGAGACAGACAGGTACAACAACTTTATCCAGCCAGACCTGCTGACAGAGGAGAAACACAGTTAATGATGCAATACTGTCACTTACGTTGTAAAATCCAGTGAACAAATGCCATTTGCTGATTTTGTACAAAGAAATTACTTAAAGGTTGAATATGGAATACGGACAGAACAGCGACATCACGTGTGTCTAGGTTGTAGTTGCAACGGCAGAAAAACAACTCCAGCCGCTGGGATGCCAGGCTCACTGCCGATACGCAAGTGACCAACAGTCTGCAGCATGTCCAACAAGTAACGCAGAGGAGTTTATAACCGACAGCTAACGTTAGCCATGTTAGCAAACAAGCTAGCTTACCGATCCAGGAGGAAAGTCGCCATTTCAGTGTTTTGACTCCGTGGAAAACGTTTATGTGGGTCCATTTAGTGAAGTCTTCACCTAAATTTACTCCAGATTTTGCTCTTCTCAGGTCACTCCTCCTCAGAAACAGATAAAAATATCTCCAGGGCTCTGAAGCAGCTGCTTCACTCGTCATCTCCACGGTTTTTCCCTGCACAGGCCTGACTATGACTGAAATATTGTTTCCACACAGAGATCGCATTTGGCAACCTGCAATGGCGGCGTGTATTGGCTTATAGACGTAAATAAAATGCCATTATCGAACCCGTCAAAATTTATTTTATAATTATTTTTAGGCTAAATATAATTTTTCTGGGAAATGTTGTACTTTCATTCTGTACACCCCCAAACGACCTGTGGAGGTATTATTTTTTTGAAAATATAGCTTTTAATAAAAATGTTCCATATTTAACCTTTAAATCTTACTACACAATGCCAACAAATATGCAGGTTTGCCTGCTACATTTTGCCAACTGTAATCAAATAACTGTTTTTTACTTCAAAAGTTTGAACTTCATTTTTCAAAATGAATAAGCTTTAAATGAGTTGCAACTCACATGTCACATTCAGAAATTGATTCATGACATTTTGTCTGAGGTAGGGTGCTTCCTTGTTAATAGTTAAACCCAACTAATAATAAGCTTCATTGTCTTCAATTCTGGGCTGTGATACAAAACCAAAATTCCCAAGTAATGCCATTAAATTTGTAATCAGCAAGGCTGCTAACTTTCAAACAATTTAGACGCCATCTTGCTTAAATGTCTTTACACAAGAGACGACCAAAAATGAAGCCCACTGCCACAACAGAACATTTCCCAATCTCACTCTTGTCACTACCACTCCTATCAATCTATTCATTTGGAGATAATTAAAAACTTGCCAAAATAACAGCATTCAAATGTGCGGGCCAGAGCCGTTAAAACATTTTCTTCCTCTCCCTGTGCTGGTGCAGCTGCCAAGCGAGGTGACACTCCAAAATGGCCAGCTGTTATCAGTGCACTCCACACCAGTTGGTCTCAATGCTTTAGAGAATTTGTTTAATAAGATTTTTTTTTCTCTCTGCTAAACCCGCCATTTCCTTCCCTTGTCTGGGTGCCAAATTTGTAGACATGTGGGGAAAAGGGGGACCAGGAAAACCCAGGCATTTAAGTGCTGTTACGAGAAAATGCTCAAAATCCCTCTGTCTAATGAGTTGTCAATCCTGGCTGAGTGAGAGCAGTGCAAGCGTCGTTGTTTGGAGTTTGTACTTTTAAGATGGATCTGGCTGTCTTGAAGCATCCTCCTAAATGTCTGTTGTGAAGAACATAATAAAGAAAATCAGGACCAAACATGATCCAAGGACAAATTCTTTTTGAACTGAAAAATGTTTAGATTAAAAAAAGAATAATAATAATGTCGAAAAGCAATAAGTGTTCTAACTAGAGAATCTTTGAGGTCAGTTTCTATCAGGATTCGGCAACCAAAAAAAAAAAAAAAAGATGAAATAAGAGAGAAAAAAACTTTCCTTCTTCAATGTCTGCAGCTCGTCACAACATCCTCCCTGTCATGCTTGTGCAGACTATTATTTTGCGTGACTTTAAGCCAAAAACATTAAACGAGCTCTGAGCAGATTTGGGACAGCGCTGAAATGGAGTTGACCCAATCAGCAGCAGTTCAGAATGAATGAAATGGTGGAAAAATTCTCCCAGTGTCAGGGTTTGCTAATTAAAGACGTCCATCAGAGGGGTTGTTCCTGCCAGCACGTCCGCCACTACTGAGTGTCACCAATAGTGTTCTGCTTTTATTATATTCCAAACCAGACATAGTTAAAGTGTAATTAGGAATATGAGCACAGGCAACACACATCACACACTGAAGTGATTGGCTGAGATTTTCTCCATGCTCATGTCTCTTTAATTAGTTTCCAGTGTAAAGCAGAACACATGTACAAATTGTAGTGAATTTGTTCGGACAAATGGACTCCGGAGAAAAAAACACACCTAAATAGCCACATTGTGAGATTTTATTGATCTACCAAATTCACAGTTTGAAGTAAATCAGATCAGGGGATTAGCTGCTCACAAAGGGAGAATATACAACTGCTTGCAATTTATTGGCTGAATTAGAAGAGTTTTATTTCATTTAGGGATAGTGGTTCTGGAAACACACTTCACCCACTAAAATCTTTCTATAGTGACGAGTCCCAACACACACCACAATGCCTCCATCATTTAAGTGTCAAAAGCTGCTGTGAAATTTCACAGGAGATCTAACTGCTTGAATTTTGAGCCTAAATGTCCTTGTTTTTCCCTTTTTTTGGCAATTGACAGTTGCCAGACATTTAGATTTCTCAGATTCTTTCACACAAGATGCACTCCACAAATCAGCTGTAAAAATGTGTCTTCTATCATCATGAAATCAAGCTAATGTTAATTTTGTGAAATTAAGCTTCATATCGATATAACTTGCAATGTTCTCCCATGAATAATAATGAAATTAGAGAAAGTTGGGACTCGTAGCCCTTTCACACTGGTCAGGCTCTGGCATGATGGCAGTTCAACAGCCCAGACACTGATACTCATCAGCAAAATGTTCAGCACAGAGTGTTTAAACCAACTTAGAAATGGTAGTCGTTAATGTAACTGAGCTAATGCACAACAGAGACAATGAGCCAGTGGGAAGCTGTGTTAGATGCATGACTTATTGCCCACATCAAACGAGTAGCTGGCTTCTCATTTGCCACAGCTGGTCAGATATCAGTGGTGCTCATCATTTGGGTTACAGTATCAGTAAATGACTTGGGGACATTGCCTCATGCTACATGTATTCAACTTTTGTCCAGTGCTTAAGTTTAGGCTTTCTTACTGCAGCATACAAATGTCAAGCCCTGTGTTATACTTACCTACTCTTTTATGGAAATCTAGGAAATCACTGCCATTCCCTCATGTCCCGTTCACATGAACTAACTGGAAAGTTATGTCACTTTTCCTCCCCATGAGATTAGATTAGCAAAGGCTGAGTTCTTGCTGCAGATATCTTCAGTGTTCTTAGGTAACAATGAAATTTTAGTTTCCTGCAGAGGGGTCGTGGCTTGTAATTGTCAGATGGATACACTGAGTGCTGCTTTTTTTTTTTTTTAGGATAAATTCTTTATTCTTCTAAAATTATGGTCTGCCAAGGTTGACTTGAGCACAAAGGACTCACATGGCACTAAATGGTGTCGGTCCAATGAGAGCCGGGCTAAGTAGGTGCTAATGTGAAAGGGGCATTAGAAACTGGTTGGGGCAGTTCTGGTGGCATCTTCCTG
Organism: Atherinomorus stipes; assembly: GCA_023101725.1. NCBI lineage: Eukaryota > Metazoa > Chordata > Actinopteri > Atheriniformes > Atherinidae > Atherinomorus > Atherinomorus stipes. Next base: position 84,675 of record JALJCO010002057.1, on the reverse strand, counting down.
GAAGAATTTGCATAAGAAATGGTGAGTTAATTAGGCGTGACAGACCTACGGGAAACTACGGCCAAAGAGCAATCGCAGAAAATGGTAGGTCTAGTGTAATATTTGTTTTTCTTTTATTCGTATTAGCTTATAAAGATTTGGCACTCAAATATAAGCAAAGCAAGCTGTGCTGTGTTAATAGTACATAGAAATTGATATAGATGAAAAAAATATAATTTTTGCAGGGGTGGCCAGCTTTTTGTTCAGGGGGGTACTGGCCACCCCTTGGGGGCATCCTTGTTAACTCTAGCTTCACACCCTTTCTTCCCTCCTTGCTAAACTACAGGAACACTACTTTTATGTTTTAATTGTACATCAGATGTTGGTCATTATTGGAACAGGATGAGAGTTAATAAATGTGTAATTGAGGTATAGTTGGGTGCTTTTATATTCCAACAGATATTCTGATGGTGAAACAGACTTCAAGAAGGATGGATACACCTTCATTTTCAGCTTTCACTTAAACAATATGATTAACATTAATTAATGCACTTAGCATAAAGCCAAACAAAGCTTTGTTAAAACACTACCTGCTGTTTTTCAGTTCATTTCTGTTAAACTGTTAAATTTGGATGTTCAGTAACTGTTGGCATGGCAGTGGTGTGATGATGATAAATAATGAAAACCTTGAAAACCATGAAAACCTTTTCATCTGATAAATTTATGTTTACAGAAAGCTGACCAGCAGAGAATCTTTGTTTTCAAAGTATAAAACAGCTGAGAGGAGCTACTAAATCATGAGTTATTTAATGTACTCAGGAAATTATTCTAAAAACCATATCAAAGACTCTCTCTCTCCTGAGGATACAATCAAAAAATGCAAATGCAAGCCAACTCGTATCCTGATGTAATTTAACTGTACAGACGCAAGTAGATAATGAGCAAAATCTCATGCAAATGCTTCCACGTCCTGCATGTGCTTTTATTTGGATGCATATGACATGAAACATGCTTTACTCTAACTGGAATTAATTGTCTTTAGCGCATGGCTTGCAGTCTAATGAGACATAGGGTTATGCTGATTGTAATGATGTTGCAGCGGTGGGGGTTAGGGGTGGTTTGGGCATGTGCTTTAAATGCATGAATCTCTGTGAACTCTAGATCGCTGTTTTTCCTCTATTGACTCCAATCTGTGATTTTAATATTATGGTTATTGCAGCCCACCCTGTTCTGGTTCTCTATATCATCGGAGAGTGGGTAAATGTGAGCCTCATCACACCCTCGGTTTATCTGTCATGCACCACTTGTTTTCATCTTTTACTGCATTCTAATGTAAAAATTCCTAACAGTAGGTTTACGATTACTAGGGCGGGAAAATATCTTTTCTCCCAATTCAGTTCTTTTACATTTTTTTTTTTGGGGGAGGGGGCCAATTCAATTTCAATTGGCATTCTTCAATATTGCAGATTTTTGGTTAATTTTTTTTTATTTGTTCAGAGAATCAATTTTTAAACAAAAATATTGATTTAAAAAGGGGCAAACAAAAAATGTATACGTTTATTTTCCTTTTTTTTTTTTCTCCCACTCCGAGTAATTACAGTGCTTTGTATGCAGTGAGGTTTATGCTAATACATGTGTTTGCCATCCTTAAAATGAATAATCTATTTTACTGGGGAAATTTGAGACAATTGGTTTCGTGACCTTTTTTTAAAGTAAGGTGAACTACTTAGATTTTACAGTGTACACGGTCATTATTTCCTGCTATAAAAAGGTTTAAACCACTCCTCTCAATCAGATTGACAATTCTTTCTGATTGAGGCCGATCGGATCAACTGACATGTTCATATGACACATTTTTAGTGTGATTGGCGTTCAGTTGGATCAAAGCTGTTCCATGTAAATGCAGCTATGTTGTTCATCAATCATACCTGTAGCAACTGCCACATCAGTTTTGTAGGATAAAACCTTTCTATGGTCCATTTTAATTTTCAGTTTTTACCAAGTCTTCAGGATCCAGACCAATGAGTTACTGTAATATGCATTTGCAGAAGTTTCAGCACTCTTTGCTGTGGAAAGATGTATCATTAATTCTAAAAAATGATCTTAGCCTCATTAGGCCACCTTTTGTCTGATAAAATGAAGAGTCTAGAATTTAGTCTTCCTTGGTTGACCTGAATGTTTCCTTTTGATAACCTTCTCATTTTGTTCGTGCTTTACCAAATTTTAAACATAGCCTGGAAGAATGACCTTTGTTTTCACAGTCTGAGCTGGATTGCCCTCTTAAAGGAGTTAGCAATCCTGTTGTTTCCACAGATGGCTCTATTGTTGGGACCATGTTTCCGTCTAACACCTCATTTAATGTAGCTTTACATTTATAACTGCAGGGAAATTTAAATATTTATTTTCTCTAGTTATTTTTGAGGTGTGTTACATGCAAAAGTACACACACATACAGTACAATATATATATATATATGTATATATATATATTATGTGTGTGTGTGTGTGTGTGTATGCTTATGCTTATACTGTTGGGGTTGTAGACAATGAAAAAGTAAATACTCTATCCAGTCTAGGAGAGAGAGAGAAAAAAAAGATTCACCACCAGGTAGAAACTGGGAATTATCCCCAATGTCTCCAGGTATATTTCAGGAATCCTGCAGTCCAGTTTACCCTACTGCAGAACAGGGACTACACATTTAAAAAATGGATTACCAAATGTATCCGACTGACCTTGCATTTATTATGTTGTTTTACTCTAATGCTACATTACAGTAAGTACTTTGTGCTGATGAATGTAATGAATAAGCATGTAAGATGCCCTTTTGGATGATGATGTTTATATTTACATCAGCTCTAAGTGGTCAAAAAACTCTCAAAAAGCATGTTTTTTTCTCTCTCTCTCTTTGAGGGCATTTTTTGTATATGCTGTTATCAGACAGGACATCTGAACTTGCACAAAGACCTTAAGAGTAACAAAAACTTTGTGATGTCAGAATGAAATGCCTAAGCTGTATTGTATGCAGTATTTATATTATTAATTATAAGCAAATACAGCACTATATCTTGGTGTGGAGGATGGGTTTTTTATGCCATAGCATAGAGAACTTAGGTCCTTAGTGTTCAGACCCCGAAACAGTGCAGGCAATCTTTAGTACCCGTCATTTGACAAGCTGCTGAGATAATGTAGGTTTTTAGCCACTCTGAAAGCCATTTATGCTGCAGTATTTATGCTATTTAAAAGCAAATGTGACACTCATTTGAATAACTCACACTTGAATAACTCTCTGGTCAGCATTTAGCATTTAAAGCCACATTAATGTTTTCCCTCTGTGCATGAAATCAGAAGACATCTGGCTCCTTTTCTTTGCCAAGCAGTGAACAAAACTTAGTATACTGTAAAGCTCTGCTAGAACAGAGAATTTCTAGCATGTTTAATGCAAATTTACAGACATGCTTGTATATACCTAATTTCCACTTTCTTTTACTCTTCATAGAATGTTCCAGCATGCAAGCATTATATCATTTTGTTTATCATTGTAAAAAAGAAATGATATTCTTATAAATGAAGCTTTAGAGGTAGAGTCCAAAGTCCCCCCCACCATTTCTGTTTGCAAACAGCAGCATTCAAACTTAGCGCCCCTCCCTCTCAGGCTAATGTTCGCCTCGTTCTTCAAACTGTCCAGCTTCAAGCCTCTCCTTCAGAGCTCAGAAGCTGGTAAAAGCCAAGCTAATATTAGCCCTGGTTTTCCAACTGGCATTATCTAAAGCTCTTACCTTTTCTTTGGTGCATCCGCCATTTTTCTTTTTCTTTTTTTTTTTCCTTCAAGAGTTCGAGTGACTGGCGTCTGCTCCAATCATGAGCTCATTCCCACACGGGCGTCATGTCCTTAGCTCTGTCATTGGCTGGCATCATCTACAATAAAACAAAGCCTAAAAATAGATGTTTGTGCTTCAATCTTAACATCAGCCAAACATGAATCTTCTTTAATATATGTGATCATTATGTGATCCTGTGAGACCCTCCTGTTACAAAGTATACAAACACGTTTGCAAAAAGTTACACTCACAAGGGACCTAACTGCCTATTTTTCAAAAGTACATACTGTATGAACTTTTAACAAAAATTAAGACCAAAGAGTGATTATCAAAACCAAGAGCTATCACCACCTGGGAGTGTAATTGTTGAGTTACTGAGACTGATAAACAAGGCCAGTACTGTGATAAGGTCCATGTAACTCTTTACTCTGTCTTATCAAGACAATGACCATGTGTTAGCCACAGAACTGAGTAGTTTGCACATGTGTGTGTCCCTTTCTGTGTGTGTTTGATAGAGCCACTCAGGTGTTCTCCCCCAGGCCGCCCAGATATCATCAGTCATTATCCTCGTCATTCATCAAACACTGCAGGTGCACGTGAGCATGTACGCTTCACCAATGCCCCTCCTGCCTCATCTCTACCTCCCTTTTTCTGCTGCTCCTTCACTCACTTTCCCCATGGGGCCTCTCCAAATGCAACTCCCGGGAGGCCAGAAGAAATGCAGATTTGTTCATTCTGTAGGAGCATGCTGATGTAGTGGGTGCAAAAAGAAGGTAAAGTAATAAATAAGACGGGTGGAGGATTGTAGACAGTAATTCAAATAACGGTATACAATGCCCCTCTTTCAAGTAATGTACTCTGAAACAGAATAAGCCTCTGTAACATTCTATTTTTTTTATATATAAAAGTCCAATTTAGTTTAATCTTGAAGCATTACCTAATAAATGCTGCTTTATGGGGTTTTATTTGTTAGATGCTCATACAGTAAGTTATGTACTTCAAAATGCTATTCAAGCTTCTATCAGCAATGTTTTATGGGCACTGCAGCAGAAAACCTTCCTTAGTTTTAATATGGTTTTTTACTCATTTCAGGATTTTTTTTTTTTAAATGAGCTGATGCACATCAGAGCAGATGGAAACACCTAATCTGAATCAGTTCTGATATAGCAACCGTGTTACTCACATGGCTGATCATATGAATGATCAGCTGTTTCTACGTCTGCAGAATCATTGTGGCCAATATTCACTGACATGAAGGAATAATCACAGAATTTACAATGGGATTTTCCATCTTTCCAGTTTTCTCTCTTCTGTCGTTCAAACTGCAGTTTTTATTTGTTTGTTTGACACATCCACCTGTCTGTCTGTCTTTTATTTAGCAAAACAACTCAAAAAATTATGAACAGATTTGGATGAAAATTTCAGAGAACATTGATAATGGCAGACGGAAGAACTGATTAAATTTTTCATGTTGATCCAGATCACGATCAGGATCCAGGACATTTTTGAAGGATTTTTTTTTTGTTTGTTATTGCGAGATAACAAAAAGATATAAGCAAGGAGATATGGAAATATGTTCTTTTTTCTACAGTAGTAGGAAACTACTGTAGAAAAGTACTCAGAGAACGCAGACTTGTGATGCGGGGGCTGACTTGGGTCGGACCAGGTCAAGAAATTTTCACTTTAATTACATATTAGGATGGGCAAGTCTTTAAATGTGCAGGTATAATGTGTGTTACTGTCAGAGCCAGTTTTGCCACTAAGCGGACTAAGCGACCGCTTAGGGCCCTGCACCACTAGGGGGCCCCCTAAAAGGTAGTGGTTTGTCTCAATGAGTGTTTTATGGGCTTCATTAAGATGAAAAGGAATTATCCATCTGGGACAGAAAAAAGAACAATATCTATAGAAGCAGCTGGCAAGGACAAGGTCATTTATTTTGTTAAAATAGTTTAATGTCGGGTATTATTCTGGTGTCAGTGATAACGAACATGTAGAGAGACGTAACAGCAATTTTTGAAAACACGATTTAATTTAGGAAATGCTAACAGATTTAGTAATTGGTTGGGTTCTGTTAGCCAGCGAAGCAGTTGTAGCTCAAGCTATTGGCAGGGTTGCCAACTGTTATGTAAAATATGGAGTTGTTCCTTATTTAGTAATTCAACGTCCCATCCCGACATTTTATTGGTTCATTAGTGATGGTCCATATAATATGAGACCAAATTGCATCCTGTACTGGGTCAGTACAAACAGTATTGAACCAGTACAGGACACAATTTGGTCAGTATTTTCATAAACACCCTATACACATCGCTCACATCCATATAATGGGAGTGAAGGGTGCAGAATGAGTGGTCCTCTCTATAGGACATTATCTGCAGCAAAACTCCATAATAACACCAACACTTTACGACGAATAAACGAACAAACAAGTACTATTGTCCTGTAAGTCCAGATTTAGCTTTCTGTTAGTTCTTGGGGTTGTTCTCCACACTCTGCTGGCCGCGTATGCCCACCAAGCGGTGAGAGAGCAGCTAGATAGCCAGACAACAACAAACCGCAATCAATGAAACTCTGAACTCACTGCAAATTAACAGCGCTGTTGCTGGTTAGTGTAATCACATTCACTTACTATGTTCCTAGAGTGTTTTGAATAAGTTAATACACATGATATCATGACTTAAGGTGTTGTATCTGCCCCAAAACTTTGTTCATGACATGAACGTGTAGGGCCCCCAAACATTATTCTGCTTATAGAGCCTCCAGCCGGTTCTGGTTACTGTAATTTTTCATCAGGGAAGCAACAAACAATGTCAGCCACCACGACTTCTTGAGTAATTTTGCTGACTACCAGGTAGACAGACAAACAAGCACCTGCAAGTTTTAATTAAAGATTCTTTGTTGTCGCAAGAAAGGGTCAAATGGGGGTAACTCAGATGCTGGGTGGAGGTCTGTCTACCTTTTTCTAGTTTATACTGTGTACAGTATGTTGTTGCAATCGCGTGCCATGCATTTAAAACCAACATGGGCTATGGTAATAGTTTTGTGTTTAAAATCAAGAAATGGGAATGGCCCAGAGGTGACTGCTTGGCAGGAATATTTCATGTTTTTGCTTTGAATTTGTTTTAAAGTTCGATGAAAAGAGAGCTGATAGTGGCAAGCGAGAGCTGCAAGAACATATTTCTCATGCCATTATGGACAGGTGGGCAATGAATGAAACAATTTCTTGGTAACCAATCTCAGAAATGAGGGAAGGAAGGAAAGCACACTACCTGAGATCTGAGGCACGAGCTACAAGCTATTCTATAATATTCTACATATATATCACCTTTAATTCTATTTTGATCTCTAATAATTGCTTGTTAGATTGATGATTAAAAATATGAAATGACAGTATATTGAGAGTAAATGTCATCAATTTATTTTACTCCAAGTACTTGCAGTCTGTACATATTTGCATGCATAATTATTTATAGCATAAAAAAGACACAAGAATAAAGTGATTAAAGATGTTTTTAGCATTGGTTGCAGTTCCTTCAGGGTTCTTTCATGTGGCTGTCATTTCCAGGTTTACAACCCTTTTTATTCCCTCACTTAACTCCAACTTACAATTAAACTAAACCATAAAAGTTACTGGACTGCATGTCTGTTTGTGTGTGTGCGTGTGTGTGGTTACTAATTGCATCAAGAGGCTCAAATAAAGAGGACAGAGAACTGAAGTAAACTCATTTATATCTTTATTGTTTTTACCTTTTCATCTTAATTATGGCTGTTTTTCCAGAACTCATCCGTGCTCAGATTCCCAAGTAGATAGATAGATGTCTGTATATTTCAATGTAACCCTGTCACTTTTTATACCCAAGTGTGATGCTTCAGGTGTAGACTTTCGTCTGATTAAGTGTAAAAAAAAAAAAATATATATATATATAGTATATATATTTATATATTATTATTTAGGCTATTCATTTTATTTTATTTTATTTTTTTTTTTTTTTTTACCATTTTTTGTCATAGGCGTTTGGCTTTCATTTTTGTCTCATCCATTTTTCTTGTGTCTGTGCAGCTTCTGTCACTGGTCATCATTTGCTCTGTGATGTCATGTCCCTACGACTGACTTGGCCTCCCCCCTCCCCCCCCTCTATTGCTGTCCAGTGGCTGACTGAATGCCTTAATTTTGGCACTTGCTCTACACATGCCTAAGACTTGTGCAGCTGCTCTGTGCCTGTCCTGCGCTTCCATCCACACGTCCTCTTGCCTCCAAACTTTGATTGCCAAGGCCGCAGAGGATGTTTCCTTGTGTGTGAGGTTGGCACAACAAACCAGTAAACACTAGCTGGCAACTGTGGAAACCATTGGTGCAGACACCAACTGTGATGACTTTAAAGTGGGTGCGGTGCAATATGAGTTAGAGGGCTTCTCTATTGCCCCCAGAATGAGGTTTCTAAAACTGAGATTATGTTGCGCATCTGTTGTCACTGATTTTTTTTTCCTCCTCCTGATTTGAAGTGGTGTTTATGTTGTTAATGGGACACTTCCATTCTGCCCCTCTTTAAATGTTTATTATGACATCTGCGTTCCTTCAGTGCAGTTTTATCCATTTCTTTATTTCTCAAGTTTTTTTTTTTTTTGATGGAGCCAATCAAATTTGCCATTACCATTAAATGAACACATCTCTGTTTTTTTTCCCCTCTAAACATCCAGATGGTGACCAATAGAATTGTTCCTCCAAAACAAATTAAGGATGAGAGCAAATGTACAGATGGAGGGTAGAAATTAATTCTTTGCAAATTACATTTCATATGCGGATTGCCGTCACATTAATGATCTGGTTAATGCCTCTGCAAACTGGGAGTAAGAGAAGAGAGGCTGTGAGGGGGAGCCAGGGAGGAAATGAGAGAGGGGAGAAAGAGGAATAAGTGAACACAGATGATCACAACCTTTTCCTGGTGGTATTGGGCCTTTCCTGCTGTCCACACCGTCTAATTTCTACTGCAGCCTTCTAAATCACACATGCATTTACTGTGTGAGAGCTGGGATCTGCAGGGAGGTAAAAATAGAGGAAAGTCGAGGAAAGTGTGCTGACAGAGCTACTGTAGCACGGGGAGCACCTTTACTCTTCCTGCCAGGATGTCAGCTGCTCCTTTTCTCCGTCACCCTCACACACATACAAGCGCAGTCAGGATCGTGTACTGCTTGAACCCGGGAGCATTCACAGCTCACGTTCACCGTAGCAGAATCCCTTGGCCTTTTCCAGCTGTTGAGCATGTGCTTGTACATTTTATCAAACTGTTCCATGTGCCTACTGGCTACAGATGTAAAGCACTGACATCAGCTCGTGTAAGACAAAAGGCAATGATGTTTGTAATGACTGTTTATTTGGAAAAATGTTGATTACTGCAAAGGAAGTCTGATTTGTTTTGTGCAGATATTTGGTGGCCATTTCAGAACTGAAGTGTTCCAGGTTTATATGTTGTAAACCATATGCCTTTTTTATTTTAAATTGCATAGGAAATCAAAGTTGCAACAAGAAAGAGTTAATTGCAGAGTTAAAAGTGATTTGCTGGGCAACTGTTTCCTTTGTTGTGGTAAAAGTAAAGATGATGCTGTTAATAAAACAGTGTGCCTTTTTGTTTTCCAGTGGAGTCAGGATGTGTTTTGGGCTAACCCTGCAACTATGGCAATATGTTCTGTTTACTGCAAAGGTTTTTGAATCCTGTACTGCTCTGATTCAGGCATCTGACTTGTCTCTCTTCCTTTTCAGCAGTCAAGGCTCCTGGGTGTGTTAGCATTTGGAACCATCTGCCACATGCCAAACTGAGGAACAAAACAACATTTGTCAAATATTAAGTTTGAATGATCAAACTGCTGGTTACAAATGGAGTTGCCAGACAGTTTCTGATTTAAATGCAGGGGTTATTTTACCATCCTGCTCTGCAGATAAATGAGCTTATTATTACAGTGATGGATAAAAATTAGCTGGGTTTTTTTCGTCAACTAATTAACTAACACTATAATAACAAATCTAAAAACACAAGACGAGAAGACGTTTCCTAAATACCAAGCACAGGACTGATATTTCAAATAACTTATAGTTTTGATGACTAAATCACATTTTACAAGAATCATGATTCATGGACACTGACAAAAATATAGAATACAAGATTAACTAAAAGATTGTGCTTTTCGTTCACTAAAATAGTAACCATTCCAACCAGCGAGTGCCACTTTGGAGTCCGGAGTTTAGTTAGTTTCACCATTTGCTCCAGGAACTGCACACAGACGATGGGCGCTTTCAGCTTTCATCCTATCCGGTCCAGTTCAACGACCTGCAGTTCTGCTTCGGAATGGCATCACAAGCTCATTAATCCAATCGGGACAGCACGTTGTCAACCTGCCGTTTGGAAACCCGGGACCGGACGCAGATCGCAGTTTATTCTCCACCGTATCCGTGGAGTGAAGGAATTCCCTGGGGTCTCCTCGGTATTTCCCATCCTGTCAGAAAATGTGTGTCTGCATCAAAACACTGAGACATGCTGAGTCTCTCTGATTGGCACTTTGACGCCCCACGTCAAAGTGGCAAAAGTTCAGATTTCCCAACTCTGGTGTTCCCGCGCCTGACACGAGTCACGTGCATCAGGCACAGCAAATGCCAAAACACTCAAACGTGCCGCGCCTGACACCCTAAACGAACTGCAAGAAGGTTCAATGCTCCTTGACGCGTGTTTACATAGACTTTGCATGTAAACTTGACGCCCCTGAGGCGGCTGCCCCATCCGGTCCGAACGCACCATCAGGGTGTTATTTAAAAAAGCATTTTAGTTAAACTTTCAATTGTGATTAAATATTGTTATTGCTTGAATGGAAGCAGAAAGTGACAAACATGTTTTGGGAAAGTGGTGTTGTGTTCAGGGCTGCTCAGAAATCTCAACTCCACATTGGTTTTGGCAAAACTTTAGCTTGTTGCCAGCAGAAGCTTTATCTATAAACAGGATCAACAGTGGCTGATTTTAATATTTTGTTTCTTAATGTTGTCTTTGCATCAGCTTTGCCTTGAAACTGACAACATTCATTTGATTTTACTGGAATATGTCAGTCAGGGTTGTCCAAATCCCACCCTAAAGCTCCACTGCCATGCAGATTTTAGATGTTTCCCTGCTCCTTATTTGCAAGTTTTAAGCAAGCCTATTAATGATTCAGCGATTTGAACTAGCTAAAATAAGTCTTCTGGGACCAGATTTTGATGACCCTGAAGTAAAGAAGTGACATTGGCAAAGGTTTAACAGACTAAAACATCATTGAAATGTTGAGTTTTTATAATTGTATTCATTAATTTGACAATTGATCAATTTATCTAAAAAAAACTGTTTAAATAAAAGTTTTTTTTCTGAATGAATTTAATGAAAGGATTAAACACCTTAAAACTCTTCACTTAGCTCTCACCACGCATATTTAATTGTTTCCCTGGCTGTAAAAAGGAAAAATAAATGTCAGGTACAACACATATTGGCTAACTTAATGGTTAACTTTAACCCCTGTAATGGTATCTTCCTGGAATTTTTACAATTGATACATACCCAGATGCAGTATTGCCTGACCCCAGAAGGGGATTAAATAATCCCTTCCCTTAAAGAAATATTGGGGAACTGCCATTTGCTTTAAAATGGAAATGCTCATGTGAGTTGCATTAGAGGGATTTAGAGATAAGATGAACATTATATCCTGCCATCTGTTGGAAAAATGGGTCATATTTTAAAGTTGTGATAAGATTTCCTTTATGGTACAATTGATGTGAGTTTAAGGTTCTTTTAGTGGTTTATAAATGGTTTAATGGTCTTGGTACTGTAGGTTTGAAGACCTATGTTTTTAGCTTTGAAGTGAATTTTTATTCTATTCTATTATTTTATTAACTCCTTTATATGCATTTTTAATGTTGTTGCTCTCATCTGTTGTCATTGTTTTTATGCTTTTTTGATCTTTGCTTTACTTTAAAAAAAATTACTGCAGTGTTTTCTTTTTGGGGATCCTCCATACTGGGAGCTTTGCCTGCTCAGTTTGCAGGGTTGTTTCTATGGTAATTGTGCTAGTCTGGGTGGCTGGAGGTCCTACATTGTAGCCCTGATCTGCCCTGATCTGGGTGGTTCAAAATTGGATTTGACGTGATTTGACAACTTGTTGACTCCAATTCAGTGTGGTCATTTCAATTGTATACACTGACTGCAGACTCATGGCGTACATGTCATTTAATGTTGATGAAAGTTTTTTCCTAATGTGTGAAAGGTCACTATGATTGGTGACACTAAGATGTCAAAGCAGCCAGCTCTACTTACCTCACAAACATGTCTTTATTCATGTACAAAATGGACTGCACGTGAGCTTGGAGAAAAGGAAAAGATAACATGGCCTTAACAGCCAATAACTGTATGCAGTATAGTTCTATAGGTGTTTTTAATTTCATATTCTCTGCTCACACTTTCTTGGCATCAGAAACATTTCCGCTCTTATGACATGGAGACCGGCCGGTACATGTCTGCTACATCTCTGTGGTAAAAGAGCGGATCGCATGTCTGAATGCAGGTGTTATAAAGGACAGAGTCCGCAATATAATCGCTTTCCAATGCAAGTCTGAAAGGGGCTAAAGTCACATTTACAATACCCACATCTGCTATATGTAAGCTCAAATTATTGCCTATCAACTTTAATTTTACGCTGCCTCAGCTCTCGTCATTACAGTATAGAGTCAAGCTGCATGTGTCTTTAACCCAATGCCAACGTTGGCCAAATTAAGAAGAAAAAAACTATTTGTAAAGTTGAGGGGTTTTTTTCAACAACATTTTTCTTTCTCTCCAACTCCATCATCAAGTCCTATTAAGGCTTTTAGTAGATCTTGTCCAGGACCACATGCTGTACAAGAGCTAGAGTGCTGTGTAATTATCAGCATCTCTAATGGTGTTCCCTCTCAATTTCATTTGGCCTCAAAAGGCTATTTTCTGTTAGTGGTCTTAGAAGAACAAATAGAGAAAGGGAAAAAAAGGACAGAGTAAGTCCATCTCACTGGGAGGCAAAAAGAACTAATAAACCTAAAATATATAGGATTTTACTGGTGGATGAGGAAATTTTTTTATGAGAGGGGAAAAAAGATACAAACTTTGTCAATGGACAAAACGGCCTCCCAGAGAGCATGAAAATCAATCCTTACAATGTGGAAGAAAAAGCAACATTTCACTAACTGGGTTTCCATTACACTTTTTGGAAAAAGCGACATTTCTTAAATTTCAACAAAGTACAATAGCGATTTGTAGGTGTTTCCATTGAATGGTATAAGCTGTAATTCTTGCAAAATCCCGTCCCGTGAGACTCCACTTTGAGGAGGATGGAGATTTAAACATGTTGTGTTTTAGAGCTGCTGCTGCTCCTCATCAGGAGATGAAAGCAGCGAATGATGATTCAGGGGTAAAGTCCGTATGTATGGAGCCTCTGATCACATCAGCAAGGAAAAACACTTGTGGCGACTTCCAGAACAGATGCCCGAAGCATAACACAAATTAAAAACCCCTCAGGATCAACTTTTGGAGTGTGGATGTCATTTCTTGATGTTGTATTCCTCTTTCATCCGGCACCATTTCCTGACTGATGTGGTGATGCAGCCGCTGATACAAAGGCGCAGTCATACGATTTTATCCATGGTCACGTTTTATTAAATCCTGGTGACGTATAATTAACATGTGGGAACGAGATAATCGAGTTGTGGTGTTACAAATGTGTGCAAATGACATAAACAGCTCGTGGCCAGTTGTTAATACATGAAGAACTTAAACCAGCTGTATAATGTCTAAATGAACTCAGCTTGCTGAGTCACGGTGATTTGGGGATTTTTCATATATGTCACTATAAAACCTCCCCCATCACTCCGATTTCACAGTTAATGCCTGTAAATGATCATAGTCATCATAATTAAGAAGGAATAACTGGATTTTAACCCCCTCTATGTCATACCTGATGGCGTGTAATTGCGAAAAAAGTGTTTCCATTAGACTTATGCGAAAAACTGCTTTATCAAAACATTTGAATTTACGCCTCATGAAAGTGTAGAAACGTTTTTGCAGTATTTGAAAGTTGGTGTTTCCATTAGCGGCTTTTAATTGTGATATTTAGGTTTTGTGCAATTCCAGGTGTAATGGAAACCCAGCTACTGTCTGACACTGTAATGCTCATCACTGAACCCTGATCGATATGTTGTCACATTTGAAAGATGTTAGTCAGAAATATCACTCCATGCATAACTGATTAGCTTCTTTAATTTGGATGAGATTTTGTTTTTTTTCTCTGTGCTAAGAACAAGAGTACAGCAACGAGCAATACACAAAGGCAGCTTTGGAAAAAATTGGTATTTACCAGAAAAATGCTAAACATGTAGCCTACAGGTTTTATACAAGGTTGAGGTGAAGATGCTGACCGAACAAAGGATCTGAAGGAATGTTTTTCCTTTATGGTTGTTGAAATGTCTGTTATTGATTCCTCAGAATTTTTTCTATTAGCAATTTCACAAATTAGTTCATGTTTTGCTAGCAATGCAAAAACTATGGGTTTTATTCAGCCTAGCAGCCCCCTGTCATAACTCCCTAGTTTGGAAAACACTGGGCTAATCAACAAGAACTACCGGTAACTCCACAGGCAGAGTAGATAAAAACGTTAGGCCTATATCACAATCAACAATAAATAAATAATCAAATTGATAATAATCAAAAACTTCTAAAGAATAAAATTGATATTGCTGTTATGACAGAAAGGGTGAAGTAGATCGCGGAGACCGTTTACTGCTACGTACGTATTAACCATAGGGGCCCTATGGTTAATAATCACTGTCTTAGAAAACCGTAAAGCTCAGGAAATGTGATGTCCACCCAGTTCAAAGTGAATCAATCATTCAAGTTTTATTTATAAAGCGCTTTACAATAACATGGTTGAACATGGATAAAAACAAATGTCAAATTTAAAACACATAAAACACAAATAAAAGAGCAGATAAGTATGTGAAGATGACAGCGACGTAAAAAAGGAAAGGATATCTCATTATTGTTATTCTGACAGTGTCATCACAACCGATCAGCGACAGCAGTTTTTTTTAAGCTTATCCTTGCTGAATCATCTCCCCCTTCCAAACTCATGTCTGCATGGGACCCACTTCAATCCTACAGCTTCAGTGTCCATCACAATCTTTTCACTGCCCATTCTTCTAAGGGCTCAGGTAAGAACACTTGAGCATCGCGAATCCCGGCTACAAAGGCTCTCTCAACTACAAAGTGAAGAATGGAGTGCTAAAAGGTCCAGAGATAAACCGCAGTGCCCATCGTGTCATTTATTCTAAACACATACATGTTGGGGGACAAAAACAGTGATGCTTACAGACAAAAAGAACAAACCTTTTTATTTTTTTCCCTCCACTTTGGCCATGACAGAGTAATCAGCTAAAACTCTTTAATCATCAAAACAAGAGCGCAATGGACTCCCTCAGTTACTTCCCTTAAATTAGTTCAATCATTGGGCTTTCTAATACACCACAGAGGGCGAAAACCATTTCATAGTTAAATCAAAAAGGCAATTCCAATGTCAGGTTTCTTCAGCTATACAATGACGTTGTTGTGGATTGTTAAAGGGAGACTTTTTGATGAATTTCTCAAAGAGCTAATGGCTTGTTTTCCCCAGAGCCTTTCTCTGCCTGCCAATGCTTGGTTTGATGTAGTTTGCACCTACGGCAAGCCATCACAAGTTGCGCTGAGATTTTCAGATTATCGCAACATTCAATGCTCATCTTCACGTAATGCGCTGAAACCTGGATACATAGAAGACCAGTTGCCTGAATTGCCTCAGAGTAGTTGCTGATAGAAGTCTTGGCTTTAAAGGAAGGCCCACAGCCACATTGACTTCACACTCTGCCAAAGTACTGATCTTAGTGATGATCTGATATTTTAACATCAATATCTGTGAAGCCAGACAGTAGTCTCCCTAAGCTGAAGTTCAGAGTATGGGGGATTTAACTGATGATGCCATCAAGTGACATTTTTTAGAGCTGGCCCATATAACCCGGACCAGTCCATATACTGTCACTTATATATATTTAATTAAATGCAAGCTTCTTGGCTCTGAATCAGGATACCAATATATTTCCCCACTTTTATGGAGCTGCTCCAGAATTTATTGCTATATCCTTTCTCCATTGTGGGTCTATTTCATTTAATTTAAAGCCTCCATTTTCGTGTTGTTTTTGTTGTTGTTTTTTTTCTCTTTATCATGATTAATTATTAATCAAAGAGAAGATCTGATGATATGGTTTCCTTGGACAATCTGTTTTTTGTTTTTTTTATAAATTGATGAATTGGCTTAAATGGACACTGTTGTTATAAATTAGACTAAAGTGGATTTGTTTTTATTGGATCACACTGAATTGGTTTGAGTTGATTTTCTTTGCAAAGTTCCTTGAGTTGACTTTGTTGTGAATTGGTACTATACTAATAAAGCTGAATTGAATTGCATATACAGTACTTGCAGTCTTAGAATATGTTTGGTTCCTTTCCTACCAAGAGGAAACAGCCTTTGATGGATGTTTTCTAATTATGATATATTTCTGTTGTTTACATCACCTTGTGGTCTTCCTTATACTCAAAGCAATGTTCCACGGAGAAGCTAGTGGTGAAGAAAATCCCACATGTCAGTCAAAAAAAAAAAAAAAAAACGGTCTTTTTTATGTGGAGATGGATTTTCTCTTTGAGCCACTTCCCAGTTTATCATGCTCTAACATTATCTTTATAGCTGGCAGACAAAAATCACTAGCAGTTACAGAAATGACACTGAATGGTACCTGCCACTCATGCAATGGAAGCGATATAGGATGGACTCTAAAGTGACCTAGACGGGATTGTGGCTTTCCCAAAAACTACCTCATTGAATACCTACCAAGCTTGACGTGTTGCAAAGCTATGACTCATTTTCAGTAAAAAACCTTCCACAGAGCACTGTAATGTAGAGGGCAGATGGCATTTAAAGTTCTAAAATGAAGAATTCACTTTGTAAAAAAAAAAAAAAAAGGTAAAACAGCTGTAAGCTCAGCAATTTGGGGGAAAGAAACTGTCATGTATAAATGATGTAGTGGTAGGCCAGGAACATCTGTTTTTATCTGCAATGGATAAATATCTGTTGTAAGGAGGGTTTTCAAAGCAAAATGACTCTTCATAAGTGCTTCAGCAACCTAAAGGTAAACTACATGAACATGGCACTGACCATGGAATAGATACATAATTAAGTAAAATAAAAAAGAATAGAGTGAATATAAGATGAGATATTTGCAGTGAAAGATTTATTTTTCTCCCCACATCCAAATAAAAACTACATGAAGCAAAGTTATATGAATTATGTGAACGCTGCCAGTAGGGGTCTGCAGTATAGCTGGCCTTGCGGAAGACGCGCCCATAACAAAGAAATGATTCATTAATCATCAAGGTGTAAAAGATGTTCTGTTAAGTATAGCCAAATTAAAAAGGAGAACACTAAAATATTACATTTTAACTTACCCATTGCAAAAGTCTGACAAGTCTTCTTTTGTTTTTGTTTTTTTTTTTTAGATTAAAAGGTCCATTGCTGAAATCCAGGCTTTATTCATGTAATGGAAAGTTCAGCTGCTTTAGACTCAGCATCCTTTGAAGAGTCAGCTCTTCCAGCTCCCAAAAGCATCACTCAAAGCTCTAATTTAGCAATTGCTAGTGGTTTATATGTATTCCTTACTTAAATTTTATATCATAAAAGCCTTATTTTTGTGCTTTTTTGTCATCAAATTATAGTAATGTTTAACTCATTGACTGCCAGACCTTTTCCGAGCAGAGCACTCCATATTGCCAGGATTTTTAAGCATTTTCACTGATTTTGGGAGATCCACAGAATATTGTGTACTATGCCAATACAAACCCTGAATGTACCAAAGGAAAGCTTAGACTCTCTTCTTTTATCAGAAAAAAAACATTTGTTTCTAGCTTTTTCCATTCTTTAGTAATCTGCAGTAGAACATGGCTTTGTTGCAGCAAAAATGCCTGTTTCTGACCAAAAAGCAGCGAAAACGAGCTTTGAATGTTGAGGTCCGCTTCAAGTGGAAAAGTGTCTTTGATGCCATTTTTTTTTTACTTCAGTGACAACCACGTGCTGTTGACTTACTTTCACTTTCAGCTGCTGCACTTTGCTGCTGAATTTCCATCTGTGGATGTGTCTTCGATCGATCGTGCCTGTCTGTCACCGATCACTTTTTCCACAAACTTTCCTCCTTCATCCACCTCCTAAACTGCTTCCATTACGACCGGTCGCCATGTTCTCTCACCCCTGCTGTAGGATCCAGCTAGTGATGTGCCCGATGAACTGAGACTCCGAAGCGCGTGTCGAGAAAAAGGGGGCGTTCCTAATGAAGTTTCATTTCGGAGCTTGTGTTGTCAGCATAGGAATCACGTGACCAGAGCAAAACGAGGCCTCGGTTTGTGAAGATAACGTAACGTGTCGGTCTGTGTTTCACATCTGCACAAGAAACATTCGGAAGTCGCTAGATTGAAGTTGACAGATAATTTATCCGAGCTCAAAATACAAAGACAGAAAGATCCTGACATACAGCCACAGATATCCACAGTATTATCAATTTTCCCACCGATTTATGTTGCCCTGCACCTGCACATTATTTGAAGATTATTAAGTCGCCAAACCGAACACTGAAGACGCTCCTATTCCTCAATAAACAGATTTCAGCCCTATGTCACCTCATACGTGGAGTTCCATAAGCACTGCACACATACATAGTCACTATTACAACAGTTAATTTATGCCAAATATAAAATGAAATATGACAAAACGCCGCCATTTTCTGTCATATAAATCATGTGCTTCTACATTTGTTGTGTTATCATAGTACAGTGGTTAGCAATTTTACCTTTTACTCGGGAGGCTGTGGTTCGAATCCCGCGCGTGCTTTCTTATTTATTTTGCAACATTTTATTGTCAAACTATGACTCAAATACTTAAAGGCACGGATAATCCACATTGTATTTGTTGGATGCTGCTAATTTATTTGACAAATCCTTTATTTTCTGGTCATGGGCACTACTGAGATGGTTTGAGTGCATTTTTGTTTGGGCTGATGTGGACCCATTTTAACACTAGATGTCACTAAAGAGGAGTATGAATGAAACCCCGAGTACTGAACCTTTTCCCAAACCAATTGGCTGGAAAGCCTCAATGCTTCATGAAGCTTCATTTGGCCATCACTAGATCCAGCACACTTCAGCCGGTTAGCTCTAACAACCGCTAACAACACAGGAAGCATCATAGAATTGCATCACTTCCTGGAAGGTTTTTTTTTTAAGCTTGTCTGACACCGCCATCTGCTGGATTAGATGAAAACTACCGAAAAAATTAACATGAGCCCTTGGTACTCTCTGACAAGCTCCACCAGAGATTAAAATAGCTCCGCCGATTAAAACTGCCACGTGATTGGCAGTTAACGTTCGGATTTGAATTAATGTGGAAACACGTGAATGGTAGCCAGTGAGTTAATATTCTAATCAAACGTTTAAAAGAACAACTAAATGCAGAACTGCACTAAGCAAATCAGGCCGAAGTCTGAACATTATGACACTTTAAATGAACTTATATCTTCACTTTTTCTTGACACACTTGTGCACCCGGTCTAAACCATTATACTTCCTGGCTACCGAAAGGCTATCCGTATTCCTTCTTTAGCTAGTGGTATAAGTCTAATCCTTACTTCCATGTTATTGGTCGTATGATGTGCCTATTGTGGCAGGACAAAGGAGGGCCCAGGCTGGATTCGATCCCCAGATTCCCAGGTGAAAGTCATGCACGCTAAGTAGTCAGCCAAAGGGACATCCCCTTGGCCAAGTAGCCAGGGCACATGATCACTCGGAGGCATAGTGACAGGACCGTCAACTGCCACACTATCAACATAAAGTCTCCTCTTATTGTAAAGATTTGGCTTTCTACGACATAATTCAGCTCTGAGAGCTGGCTGATTTGTGGAGGACACACCAATACTCTATTCCAACCTTGAAAGTTTGCTGTATATCATTTTTGCTTCTCTTCCCTTTCAATTCCAAATCGACTGCTGAATAAAATCTCACAGACGTCAAAATATTTAGACTGCTCTGTATGACTTTTACATTACAGATTATTTAAAATATCAATTCAGTAACTGTTAAAACACAATAAAAAGCAACAAAAGTCATGGATGACAGGCTATTTTAAGTGGATACCACTGGTGTCATTGCCATAAACCAACACTAGCAACATTCTCTGAGAAAGACATAACAAGGTGACAGCACTGACCTCAGGCAAAGAGACAAATCAGCATTACAAAGAAATCAAAAAAAGGAACAATCCAATATAAATATCAATTTTAGCTCAGGGTCATAACAGTCTCCCTCTGAAGTTTCAGAAAGTAGCATTGGGACAATACTTTCCCCACTCATTAAATTTGACCCCTTGGGCAATGGCCCCTTGTGTCAGTTTTAAACACAAAGGTACCACTTTAGCATCAATTTCACACACACATGGGGATTGCTTGTCAGTTATCCTTCTGCAGGTGCATGTGATGCAACAGCTACATTAATAGTAAAGAATGACAAGATAAAAACAATGCAAACCATGTATATACATGTAGAGAGGTGAGGCATAGACGATAGACACCCAAACAGGTGACTTTTGTTGGAGTCTGCTATTTTCTACTTCCTTCACTATACTACAGTTGCCACCATCCTATAGGCAACAAAAGCTCTTGGTTCAGTATTGCTATTAAAATGACTTGGCCGAAGTTCATAAAACTTTATGGATAGGCATTGAGAAACATAACAACAAAAGCCAAAAGTTTTGCCAACTTTTTAAATGTCATGTCCCAAGAGTTTTGCCATCTTGGTAAAACCTGCACATTTGAAAGTAATGTCCTCTTAACAGGGTGCTGACAAAATCATCATGATATGACAAGGTGTCAGTGAAAAGTGTATGATGAATGTTGCTCTCGGCAAAACAACATGCACGCGGATAAAATGATACATTTTTATAAAGTTTATTTTTCATTATTTAATAATTTTAATTCAAATAAATTTACCATAATTTTTAGGAGTGTTGTTAGCTAGTAAAAAGCAAGACTGTTTCATTATTATAATTATTGATTCTTTTTGTTGCCAAAATGATTTCTTTATTCTGGGATGATGAAAGGGATTCCAGAAAGGTACCAAAAGATATCAAATGTTAGATGATTTAAGCTACCAATAAACCTACTTACAATGCTATGGTACAGAAGAAATGTCTCAGTACTGCTCATATTAAGAGGTCAAAGACATAAGTTTCTGTAGATGAATAAACAGACTTCTCTATATACTGTAGACTTATGTGAATGGATACATTGGATTACATTCATTAGGTCTTTGATATAAGGTTGAAAAAGGTTCTAAGAACTTAAAATGCCCTGTTATGCATGTTGGGATGATGACATCTTTTACAACAGAGTAGGTTTTGAGAATAGGTTTGGGCTGCCACCCAATCGTGGTGGAGGGGTTTGCGTGTTCTGAGGATCCTAGGGGCTATGTTGTCTGGGGCTAAATTATGCAAATGATGTGGTTCTGTTGGCGTCGTCTGGCCGTGATCTCCAGCTCTCGCTGGAGCGATTTGCAGCCGAGTGTGAAGCGGCTGGGATGAGAATCGGCACCTCCAAATCCGAGACCATGATCCTCGCCCGGAAAAGGGTGGAGTGTCCTCTACGGGTCGGGAGAAAGGTCTTGCCCCAGGTAGAGGAGTTCAAGTATCTTGGGGTCTTGTTCACAAGTGAGGGAAAAATGGAGCAGGAGATGGACAGACAAATAGGTGCGGCATCTGCAGTGATGCGGACTCTGCAGCGGTCCGTCGTGGTGAAGAAGGAGCTGAGCCAGAAGGCGAAGCTCTCGATTTACTGGTCCATCTACGTTCCAACCCTCACCTATGGCCATGAGCTGTGGGTCATGACCAAAAGAAAAAGATCGCGGGTACAAGCGGCTGAAATGAGTTTCCTCCACAGGTTGGCCGGGCTCTCCCTTAGAGATAGGATGAGGAGCTCGGTCATCCGGGAGGGACTCAAAGTAGAGCAGCTGCTCCTCCGTATAGAGAGGAGCCAGATGAGGGGGCTCGGGCATCTGGTCAGGATGCCTCCTGGAGGCCTCCCTGGTGAGGTGTTCCAGGCACGTCCCACCGGCACAAGACCCCGGGGGAGACCCAGGACACACTGGAGGGACTATGTCTCCCAGCTGGCCTGGGAACGCCTCGGAATCCCCTCGGATGAGCTGGCGGCTGTGGCCGAAGTGAGAGAAGTCTGGGCTTCCCTGCTTGGGCTTCCCCTGCTACCCGATCCCGGATAAGCGGAAGAAGACGGTATGGTATGGTAGGTTTTGAGTGTTAGTTGACAAAAAGTCATCTCATTAGCCATCCTGCTTCCATTGACATGCAACAATACCACTTTACTTGACAAATTATCAACTTCCATAGTTGTATTCTTGTCATGGCGAGACTGTAAATACATACACAGGCAGACAAAGTGGAAATGAGGAAATTATACAACTCACCAAGTATTCCATAATGTCTTTGAGAAAACAACCCAGAAGGATGTACAATTTACAACAGCAGAACAATGAATTGTTCTTTAATAATTATTTCAATACATTGTCCACTTACACATTACAAATCAATGCAATTTGAATATTTGTTGTTTTTTTCACTGTGTATTGTAAAAGTATTGTCATATCCTGCCTGTCCCTTCTAATACACACCCTCACTCTGTTAAATGACTATGATATTTCCAACCCACTTGCTGAGAAGTTTGACTAAATGGCAACTTATTCAGTCACAAGCTATTAGCCGTGTCGCATATTAAAGTTGTTTTTGCAATTGAGGAGTGAATTATACTTCTTTTTCTTGCTGTGTTATTTTCATCTCAAAGTGCAACAATATAAAAAGAGAATGCAGCAATGTGGGAGGGAGGGGAGCAGACAAGAAGACAAACAAAAAAAGGTCCCTGAAAGTCAATGAATGCATAAATGTACAGTAAATCTCTGTTGACGTGATTCAAAGCTTGTTATTTCTAGAGGACATTTGAACATTTGCAAAGATTCAAAGGACTGTGGAAATTCAGGAGAAACACTTAAAAGAGAAAGTCTTTGGGTGGAATTGGGTTAGTTTTCAAGAATACAACTGCATTTTCTCAGGGGACTTAGTTTTACTTGGAAAAAAAAAAGAAAAAAAGGGCATCATATATAACAATGGAGTGTGTCTAAACAACCCAGTCTCATTCCAAAACGTGACAGTCCTACGTTGGTCCACACCACAATACGTACTTATTTTACAATTTTGCCTCAAAATACGTAGACTTACTACGTTTGATTTTCCCATTCATTTCTGTAGGTCACGTGACTGTGGAGTTTCACACAAGGAAACATGGCGGCTATCCCTTCAATTTTGGGTGGAAATTGTCATATTTTAAAATAGATTGCGACTCTACCATTGTTTTGATCACTTTTCTAGCGAGAAATATACCCTTTATTTTCACATTATTCATTCATTTTATGTATACAATCCATAGTTTTTTCGTTTCGACTGACATTTTGTCCGCTCTCTCATCAAATATGTAGAAATACTACGTTTTTTTTTCTCTTTTTCACTTCGGTGGTTGCAACGCTTTTAATATGCTAGAATAAGCCGGTGTTCTTGTAATCAGGCCTAAACACAACTCGATCTCACAGAAGTACGTGAAATATGCGGATTATAATGATGTTTCAACACTTATTTCTGGTCCAGGCACGTCGGAAATTAGATCAATATAGTCAAGAGCGGAGCCGGTTGTCTACACAACCTTCCTGTTTCTGGAACAAATAAAAGCACGAATTACGTTTTTGTGACTACTGAAATCACGTTTTTTTTTTTTTTTTTTGTAACATCTCCATTGTAATTTCACCAGTCAAATTGCGGTAGACTATTAAAGTTTTGATATTCTGTTATCTTGTGTGCGTGTGTTCGCCATCCAGAAGTAAACAGTGGCGCACATCCCTAACTGGGTGCTGGTTAGTGGAACATAAGATAAAGAGCAGAAACATAAACACAAGAAATAGCTCCCAAAGAGTTTTTAAAAGGTGACGTTACGTTTTGGGAGTACGAATATGTTTATTTTAATTTGCTATCCACACGTCAGACGGAATCCCGGAAGTGACGTAGATGGGAGCGCAACGTCATTCCCGTTTCCAGGCCTATTTCGACATCATAATCAGCAAGACATTTTTATGGCACATTGGGTTTTACATGAAAGTCTTCTTCAGCCTCCCCTGGAAGTCTTTTTGTTTTCTTTTATAAGAATAAAAAGGATTTTTATTGCCATCCCACGTATCCAATCAGCGCGTCTGACGGCTTCTCTGTCCTCTTCTCATTGGCTGCGGTGACGCGGAAGTAGTGGCGGAACGTTTGTCCAGAAAGTCATAAATAAACCGATATATTTACTTTTTTCTCAGCACTGATCATTTAGTTGTTGCCATTGATAATTGGACTGTACAATATGCTTGGAATATGAAGTCAGAATAGTATTTTAAGATTCGATATGTGGCTGCAAAGCAAGAAATGCTCACACACTCCCACGTTCCGCCGTAGAATGGGGTGCATTCCATTCCAACGTGAGCCCAACCGCCGTCGTCTGGTGGCATTTGGGGTTTTATAGGCCCTGATTCTGTCTATTTTCACGTCTATTTCAGGAATATGAAGGAGATTTTGTATGTGTGTAGATCAAATTTTCAACTTCTTCTATAAAAAGTTATCAACATAAGGTTATACTGGTCTTTCTAGACTGAATCCCACATTAAATCCTGCTTTATTTGGGCCTAACTGGACATAATGCATTGCATTAAAACCTTAAAACCCCAGTGGTGCATTATTTATTTATTTATTCACAAACAAAAACTGAAAGTGTGTTCTGTCCAGTTTTAAAACTTTATTGTCTTGTGTTGCTTTCATTTTTAAATAAAGTTAAATTAAAAAATACTTTTTATTAATGAATTATTAAAATTTTTTTCAAAGGGAAATTCAGTATTGAAGTACTTTTTCTTTTGTTCAATCATAAAAACAATGATGACAATAATAATTATTTGAAAGTTTTGTTATGGAGGGTGATGGCTGCTGGCAGGAATGATCTGTACTTCTCCGTCTTGCAGCGGACCTGAAGAAGCCTAGCCTGGTTGGTGTACCAGGCTAGGCTTGGTACACCAGCCGTGTATCATGACTAACACCATGATACACGGCTAGTCTAGGGTTAGGGTTAGGGGTCTGACTTGTCATGGGTCTCATACATGTTACCACCGTGGCTCAAGGTGGCAACAAAAGAGGAGTCCACACAATGAGAGTTGTAATAATCAAATTAAGTTTATTATAAATTATGAGAACTAAAATGGGGTGTGGAAATGTAGAGTATTAGTGATGAAGTGCTATGCATGGTTGAGTGACAGTGTGTGTGCTATGTTGTACAAAGATGCAAAGAAACATACCTAAACAGAAAAGGTTACCATGTGGAGGTGAAATTGGCTGCCCAGCGAGAGAGAGCTTGAAAGAGCGACTGGCCTCTAGCCTCTAACCCTCTGGTCCTCTGGCCCGAGAGACTTGCACAGGCTGCCATTTATCAGCTTGGCCACTCCCAGCTCCACAGGTGCAGCACATTAAAAATAAACTCACCTCAAAACAGAAACAAGTAAACATGATGGTGGGCCATCACACATGGTACTGGTCAGGATGTTGTGTCAGGCTGGAAGAAGCCTCCCACTGAACACACTGTTGTTTCTTTACTGTGTGTGTAGAGGTTGAGAAGAATCCTCCATCATCCTCAGTGTGTGCATCATTCTATTTTGGAAAATCAGCTCCAGCACACATCTAAATGAATTCATACAAGTGTCTTTCAACTCTGGAGAAGCCTGGTAACAAGCCATGTGATACAGACGTGTTAGAGAAGGGATGGAGAAGGAATGAAAAATTGCAGGATTGTCACTCTCAATGACTGGACTTTGCCACACCTATCTTTGTGGATCATATAACTTTAAAGGTTAATCAAGGGCCTTCATCTGCCGTCTTCTGGATGGATGTATGAGAAGGTGTGTCCAAACTTTTGGCCTGTACTGTATTTTTCTGGAGTGGCGGCTGGAGTCCGGGCCCTGAGGTTGCTGCTTGGGTCTTGGGACCCTGTGATAGATAGGATTTAAAATAATACTTTTCTATCTTAGATCAAAAGCTTTATAAAGCTGAGCTAGTGATCACAGTACTTCTAAACAGAACATGTTGATAAAATGAAAATATGATCGTTTATTTGAGTTAGTGTTTCAATATATAATGTGGGTGTGAACACACCTGAATCAAATAGATGGCTTGTAACCACAGTTAAATGACATTTGCATGAATTCATCTACGTGTGTTGGAGAAAGAATGCATCTGATTTTATTTTCCATCCATCCATCCATCCATCCATCCATTAAAACAACACAAGACAATAGCATGAAGTTTTAAAACTGGACAGAACACACTTTCAGTTTTTGTTTGTGAATAAATAAATAAATAATGCACCACTGGGGTTTTAAGGTTTTAATGCAATGCATTATGTCCAGTTAGGCCCAAATAAAGCAGGATTTAATGTGGGATTCAGTCTAGAAAGACCAGTATAACCTTATGTTGGTAGCTTTTTATAGAAGAAGTTGAAAATTTGATCTACACACATACAAAATCTCCTTCATATTCCTGAAATAGACGTGAAAATAGACAGAATCAGGGCCTATAAAACCCCAAATGCCACCAGACGACGGCGGTTGGGCTCACGTTGGAATGGAATGCACCCCATTCTACGGCGGAACGTGGGAGTGTGTGAGCATTTCTTGCTTTGCAGCCACATATCGAATCTTAAAATACTATTCTGACTTCATATTCCAAGCATATTGTACAGTCCAATCATCAATGGCAACAACTAAATGATCAGTGCTGAGAAAAAGTAAATATATCGGTTTATTTATGACTTTCTGGACAAACGTTCCGCCACTACTTCCGCGTCACCGCAGCCAATGAGAAGAGGACAGAGAAGCCGTCAGACGCGCTGATTGGATACGTGCGATGGCAATAAAAATCCTTTTTATTCTTATAAAAGAAAACAAAAAGACTTCCAGGGGGAGGCTGAAGAAGACTTTCATGTAAAACCCAATGTGCCATAAAAATGTCTTGCTGATTATGATGTCGAAATAGGCCTGGAAACGGGAATGACGTTGCGCTCCCATCTACGTCACTTCCGGGATTCCGTCTGACGTGTGGATAGCAAATTAAAATAAACATATTCGCACTCCCAAAACGTAACGTCACCTTTTAAAAACTCTTTGGGAGCTATTTCTGGTGTTTATGTTTCTGCTCTTTATCTTATGTTCCACTAACCAGCACCCAGTTAGGGATGTGCGCCACTGTTTACTTCTGGATGGCGAACACACGCACACAAGATAACAGAATATCAAAACTTTAATAGTCTACCGCAATTTGACTGGTGAAATTACAATGGAGATGTTACAAAAAAAAAAAAAAAACGTGATTTCAGTAGTCACAAAAACGCAATTCGTGCTTTTATTTGTTCCAGAAACAGGAAGGTTGTGTAGACAACCGGCTCCGCTCTTGACTATATTGATCTAATTTCCGACGTGCCTGGACCAGATATAAGTGTTGAAACATCATTATAATCCGCATATTTCACGTAGGCCTACGTAGACGTATTTCATCAGGCCTGATTACAAGAACACCGGCTTATTCTAGCATATTAAAAGCGTTGCAACCACCGAAGTGAAAAAGAGAAAAAAAAACGTAGTATTTCTACATATTTGATGAGAGAGCGGACAAAATGTCCGTCGAAACGAAAAAACTATGGATTGTATACATAAAATGAATGAATAATGTGAAAATAAAGGGTATATTTCTCGCTAGAAAAGTGATCAAAACAATGGTAGAGTCGCAATCTATTTTAAAATATGACAATTTCCACCCAAAATTGAAGGGATAGCCGCCATGTTTCCTTGTGTGAAACTCCACAGTCACGTGACCTACAGAAATGAATGGGAAAATCAAACGTAGTAAGTCTACGTATTTTGAGGCAAAATTGTAAAATAAGTACGTATTGTGGTGTGGACCAACGTAGGACTGTCACGTTTTGGAATGAGACTGGGTTGGTCTAAATCATTCCAGGGCTCTGCAGTATGCACAATATTCCAAAGAATGATGTTTTTGGAATATTTCACTGTCATGATTTCAAGTTGCTCTCTAAATATCCTAGTTTTAGTTTTCTTTATGTGTTTGTTTAAAGGTGCCATGACATCAAATTTAACTTTTCTGCGGTTTGGGGGGTATGATATGATCTGTTGTGGACTGATGAGGCCATGTGGATGTCAAAAGCGAGTATTAAAGTCCCTGTTCATGTGCAGTCAGCTTTGTTTCTTTCTTCAAAAATGGTTGAAGCAGACAGCAGCTTACCATTCTACGTATTTCATTTTCTCCAAGTAGAGCACACTATCAAGCAAACCGTTTGGAACTCTTATATTTTAAACTTTCCAACATAATTCAATTTTACAACAATTTAAAAATTAACTAATACAATTTGCTCTTAAGTACTGGACTCTTTAGCACTGTAACAATTATTGTTTAATTTCAAATGTGACCACTGCAGTTCTCATTTTCATAGAACAGATCTTAAAGCTTTAAAAAAGTGAACTGTGGCAGAACTGGCAAAGTCCAAATAAACCTTAGTTAAAAAATAAAGTAAAGAAAAACATTGTAAAGCTTTTAATGTGATTAATTTTGTCTGCAAACTATTGGCAAAAACTGAAGAAAATCACAAGAACACTGGTAATTAAGATTTGTCAATAATATCTGCACTATAAAATGTATCAAAGGCCGATCACTCACACCAGTAACTCACTGGATTAGATCAAAGGAGGAGCCTGTGTTTCTTGATACACAGTTTCCTTGAATCATGGAGTGATGGATGAGAAACTCAAAGATCATCCTCAAGTTCTAGGAATCTTGTATTTATCTACAATATGATGGTTCACCGAGCTACGTCGTAGGAAAGCAGAGTAATATGTTGCACGGCCTCGGCAGTGAGTTCGGAATACTGGTGAGAACTCACTGCCGAGGCCATGAGTTCAGCAGTGAATTCTCACCAGTATTCGGAACTCAAGGCCTTGGCTGTGAGTTCGGAATACTTACCAGTATTCTGCCAATATACTCACCAGTAAGTGATAGAAAAAGAGAGTAATGCTCTATGTTGCGTGGCCTCTGCAGTGAGTTTGGAATACCGGTGAGAAAGAGGGGGCCAAATCTTTCACCATTAACCAGCTGAAACCGGACTTTCCATGTCCAGTCACTGGACTTCCAACTGGAGTCCTGCATGGGTCCGAGTGTACCATCCCTCACCTACCCCAAACCTGTTAGGATGATTAAACCTGGCCAGATACCGTATCTCCCTGTCCAATCTGGACCCAACTGATGTTTACCCATCACCTGACAGCACTAAATGAATATCCGTCCACACATGTGAAATTTAATCTTTGTCATTTTTACCCCTGGATTGACCTGCTGCAGAACTTTGCTACCAACAGTTCTCCTTCTTTTCTTGTTGAAGTGGATGGACTTATCAACATATCCACTGTGTTGCTAGCTAAACGTTAATCCACAGCTGAAGCTGTGTGATGGCTGCATCCTGCATAGAGTCAATGATAAGTGATGGATTTGCATGACCTGTCAGCATCATAACACTTTTTTATTGGTCCTAGCTAACATAGGAGGTTATTGTTTCATTGTCTTGGTGTAATTGCCATTGGTTCCACATGACATCATTCACCTATTCAAACAAGCTACTACTTTATTTACTTACTGTTGGCGGAGCACCAGGGGTCCGAGGGCCCACCTTTGAGAACAGTGGGTTTAAAGCATGCTTATCCCACTATGACCCGATGTGTGGTGGTTTATGTGAATAATAATAATGATGGATTAGATTTATATTGCGCTTTTCCTTGCAGGGCACTCAAAGCGCTCACAGTAGACCCATTATTCTTTCACTCCTCATTCATACTTGGTGATGGTAAGCTACATATGTAGCCCCAGCTGCCCTGGGGTAGACTGACAGAAGCGTGGCAGCCATTTCACGCCTACGGCCCCTCCTACAACCAGTGGAACATTCACACACATTCATACACCAGCGAGGCCCTCATTGGAGGCAAGGAGGGTTAAGTGTCTTGCCCAAGGACACAACGACAGATGTCTGGGGGAATCAGGATTCGAACTGCTGATCATTTGATCAGTGAACGACCTGCTCTGAGCCACTTTTGCCCAACATATGCTTTTGCCTTCTAGCAGAAGGCTTATTTTTCATGTTTGTATGCAAGAGTTTTAGAAATAGAAGTAAGTGCGCATTTTTAAGGAAACTATAAACTCATACAACTACTATAATGGACTGAAGTACACTTTTAAGATTTATATCGACACCTTTGAGTCTTTCCTCACCTCCGTCTACCCCAAGATCAGAATCAATATAGCTGAATTTCTGTAAAACAGAAACATTCTCAAATTTATCTTAAAACTTTTGCATTTGGTTGAATTGGCTTTGGGCACTGATTCTGTTATTCTCATACGATATATGTTTTTTTGTTAATTTTTTAAGAGGGTTTACAATGCCTTTAACAGAGTGTCGGTTCCTCTATTTATAAATTCAAATTGTGACAGTGTAAAACTAAAAAGACTGCAGCATGACCACCATTTGAACCTAAGAAAAAAAAAGCCTTTGCGGGGGTGAGAGGATATTTTTTTGGGAAACACAGTCATACATGATTCATAGCTTAAAAGAGCAACTAACTGTCATGTGAAATTTGACATTCAATATCCATTGTGCTATTCCTGTGTGCAATCTCCAAACTCAATGGCAAATAGTGAGCAACATGTCATTTTCTTTGCTGAAGAAAAGCTAGTGCGGTTAGGAAAAGTGGTCACAACAGTGTTTAAGCCTTTTTAAATCAACAACAATCTGATTATCTGATTTGCAAGATATAAATCAGCCACAGGCTGTGACATGCAGAGCTGAGCCAAAAGTTGTTTTTTTTTTTACCTCTTTATTTCCTCCCATGTGTACAATCTACCATAATTCCTCCATTAACCCATCCTTTTGGTATACAGAGATTTCTTCATAGTCATACCTCATCACCTGCAAGCACTCATTTAAATGGACAATGAATGCAACTTTGTTCCCCTCTTTGTACTGTAGCATTGTGGTGCGACCTACAGCCTACAGATTGCAATCCTGCATTACTGACATTTACAAGGCCTGTTTGTTTACTTGGTTATGCAACTTTACAACTTTGTGAATATGTCATGCTAACACTTATTTATGTGGTAAGAGCATGAGGCTGAATGTGATGCTTAAGAGGGCCATTTTTGTAGTTTTAATACATTTTTATCACTTCATTAGGAACATAAGGGACTTTTTCATCTGATTCAGTCAGTTTAAGACTAATCCCATTGCTGAACTTGACCTTTTAATCTCTCCTCATCTGAAGATATGTCTTGAGGGCCGAGAATCACAGATTAAAGATGTATATCTAACTCTAATTTAAAGTGAGTGAGACTGCAGCAAAGTGTTCAAATCTTTCACTCATGGGACTGTTTGAATTAATGCTCCCCAAGTTACAAGACACACAACAAATTCACATCATTTTATTGCGAGGAAAAACTGGATAACTGTACTTTGTTGATGATCCAACCCCATTAGCATGCCCCCCACCCCACCCCCATCCCTACCCACAAAACTAATAATGTTAGAGGTAGATGGTGAAAGGAAATAGGATTTAAAAACAATTACTGTCAGCACATTTTATACCGTATTTTATAGCCCCCTACATATTTAAATGCAGTGACACGGAGTGCTGAATTTTCACTCTGTCAGCTACAAAGAGTTGCATGTCATTGTCATCTCATATTGCTTAGCCTGCTGAAAAGCACACAGTGTGCCATTGTCATCATCTCCAATCACAACGTGCTCAACATCTTACAAGAGTCTGCTGCGGACCCTTCTTGTTAATGCAATTTAATTTCGCATTAAATTCCCAATTGCTGTTACCATGGTGACGTGCATACAAAACATCTTGCAGGAGCTTGTTATTGCTTCATTACAACCATGTTTGAAGTGTTTTTTTCCCCTCTCTCTTGCTCTTTATTTGTTTTTCTTTTTTTTTTCCAAACCCTTGGGTGGGAGATAAGCAGGCCGTGGCTCCATCAAAGGATGTCCTCCCCTGCAAGCAATTACCCTCCAGGATAAGCTCTTATTATTCCTTTTACAAGGAGCACTGATTTCGGTTTTACCAAAACCAAGGGGGCAGGCGTACACTCAAGACTTCAGTGGGCTCCATGATGAGTAAATCTCCATTTGTGTAATACCAAAGTTTATGAGTATCTATGCTGGGAAGAAATTGGATAATTTGTACTTTACCTCAAAAAATCATCATAATGTTAAAATCAGATCTCAGTCTGAGTTTGAAGAGATAATTACTGCAAATATGTTGTAAAATGTGTTTTCCTTATAGTTTTTAGTTTACCATACAAATCCACTACAGTGGAGCATAAAAGTTTGGCGACCCATCTGAGATTTCATGCTAATTTGCTTAAAGATCATAGCAACAAGATCTTTTTTTGTCTTTTTTGCTGCAAAGGTTTGAGTGTTTTACAGAACAAAAATCTAACAGTTTTTATTATACAATATGGATTGATTTGAAGCAGGCTGTTTCTAAGAAACGTGACTGAACTGGAGGTGTTTTGTTTGGAGGAATGTGCCAAAATACCACCTGCCAGATTCCAGGGACTTGTCTGTGTCTATAGGAGATGTCCATAGGCCGCTATTACAGCAAAAGCAGGCTCTACTAAATACAGTTATGTGAAGAAGTGTTTGCCCCCTTCCTGATTTCATTTTTTTTTAAATGTCTATTGTGCTTGCGCACCTAAGCTGACAAATGTTTTTTTTTTCTGATAAAGAAGAGAGTATGAGCTTTCCTTTGGTACATTCAGTGTGTGCATATAGGCATAGTACACAATATTCTGTAGATCTAAAAAATCAGTGAAAATGCTTGAAAATCTTGGCAATATGGAGCGCTCTGCTCAGAAAAGGTCTGGCAGTCAATGAGTTAAATAGGACCTTGATGCTTGACAAAGTGAAGTAGACCAAAAAGATCCTCAAAAGCTAG
Source organism: Atherinomorus stipes (assembly GCA_023101725.1). Lineage (NCBI taxonomy): Eukaryota > Metazoa > Chordata > Actinopteri > Atheriniformes > Atherinidae > Atherinomorus > Atherinomorus stipes. The sequence goes on along the minus strand of JALJCO010002057.1, from coordinate 51,548 downwards.
ACATCATGCTGCGATCCAAAGAAATTCAGGGAAAAAATTAGAAAAAAAGTATTTGAGATCTATCAGTCTGGAAAAGGTTCCAAAGCCATTTATAAAGCTTTGGGACTCCAGAGAACCACAGTGAGAGCCATTATCCACAAATGGTGAAAACATGGAACAGTGGTGAACCTTCCCAGGAGTGGCTGGCCGGCCAACCAAAATTACACCAAGAGCACAGCGATGACTCATCTAAGAGGTCACAAAAGACCCCAGAACAACATCCACGAACTGCAGGCCTCACTTGCCTCAGTTAAAGTCAGTGTTCATGACTCCCCCATCAGAAAGAGACTGGGCAAAAATGGCCTGCATGGCAGAGTTCCAAGACCAAAACTACTGGACTGACGAAACAAAAGTTGAACTTTTTGGAAGGTGTAGGTCCCATTACATCTGGTGTAAAAGTAACACAGCATTTCAGAAAAGGAACATCATACCAACAGTAAAATATGGTGGTGGTAGTGTGATGGTTTGGGGCTGTTTTGCTGCTTCAGCACCTGGAAGACTTGCTGTGGTAAATGGAAACATGAATTCTGCTGTCTATCAAAAAATCCTAAAGGAGAATGTCCAGCTATCTGTTCATGACCTCAAACTGAAGCGTGCTTGGGTTATGCAGCAGGACAATAATCCAAAACAGCCCAGCAAGTCCACCTCTGAATGGCTTAAGAAAAACAAAATGAAGACTTTGGAGAGGTCTAGTCAAAGTCCCAACCTGAATAAGAATGAGATGCTGTGGCATGACCTTAAAAAGGTGGTTCATGCTTAAAAACCTTCTAATGTGGCTGAATTACAACAATTCTGCAAAAATAAGTGGGCCAAAATTCCTCCCCAGCGCTGTGGAAGACTCATTGCAAGTTATCACAAACGCTTGATTGCAGTTGTTGCTGCCAAGGGTGGCCCAACCAGTTATTAGGTTTAGGGGGCAATCACTTTTTCACACAGGGCCATGGAGGTTTGCATTTTTTTCTTCTCTTACTCATAAAAAACTTCATTTAAAAAAGCATTTTGTGTTTACTTGTGTTATCTTTGTCTCACATTTAAATTTGTTTGATCTGAAACATATGCGTGCCAAAGATGCAAAAAAAATACATGGAATGCAGAGAGGGGAGAACACTTTTTCACACAACTGTATTGATGGAAGTATTTCTTTGAGGTTCCAAATATATGTACATACCTATTTTTGTTTAAACGCATATGAAAATATCTCTCTTGGACCAACAGAAACTATTTCACTACTGAAATGTTTCTATAGGCATAAAATATGTTGGAATGAACTTGCTGCTTCAAAAGCTCAGGAAGTGACAAACTGATACAGTGTTTTGCACTCCACCAGTGTAATGGGCTGAGCTGTTTTACAGGAATAAAACCATCACAGATTAGTTTACAGACTTAAACTGATTTGAACTTGAGCCTTTGTGGCTGAGCTTGAGTCAGAAGAAATCTCAAACTGCTTTGCTATGTATTGGCAGATAACAGCAGAGTGATTGAATTGTAGGGGGTTTTCTTCGATTTTTCTTGCAAACAGTCCCAAAACACAAAAATGAAAGAAAGAAACAATGAGTCAATTTCAAATTTAATCACAGATGGGACATCCTTCCCAAGCGCTTTGGTCAAAGTGAGCTCTGTATCCGTTTGTGCTTATTAATCCAGGTCTCATTCTCTGCTGGAAGTCGGTCATCCATTTCTAAACATACGCAGGATCCTCCATCTTCCTTTTGGGGTATAGTCTGAGGCAAAAATCTCAGTTTACCAGGATTCCTAGACTACAGCCAAAGAGCCTAAAGGCAGGCACCTTCACACAGTTGTAATTAAGCTGCCTTTTCACACAAGAGCTGAAACCAAAGAATTACATTTTGTTAACAAAAGCAGTCCACTGTCCCCTTTCTAAACCTCCTAACAGCATGACTGACTGACACCAATGAGGTAGAGACAGATGCACGTAATATAGATATTCAACTGGTCAGCTTGACAGGTTTTTTTCAGCAAATTTTTAGGAAAACATCTGTGTGGCTCAGTTTGTTGTTAAATGGCAGATACACTGGTGAGGATGTGCAGTCGGTAAGTGTTGCTGCTTGTGTAACTTATTATCTTTTGTGTAAGAGACCAGTAAACGGTGGTTGACAAATGGACAAGCTGCTAATAGCTACAAAAGCTAACACTGTTTGTTTAACTTCACGTCAGACGTCCGCTCCTTATATTCATCAGAGTCCAGCCCTTTTACTCCGTGGATCCTCTCTATCAACCGCACCGTTACGTTTTTATCACATTTTTCTCTGTTGGGACATCGTTTCCTTCACCTGCTCTGTCCTGATAAAACTTTGTTTTGGCTTTGACGTTTGCCTCGTGAACGCGCTTGCAGACAGGTCTAACTCTCGTACGTATTCTCGCGACAAACAATAGTTCGGGATAAAAAGAGGTTAAAATGAGCTCATTAAATTTTTGTCCCACCCAACTAGAATTAAAAATTCATTTGAAGATAATTTAAGAAGGATTGTGTATGTAAAACAGCAGGTTATGACACCTTTAAGTCGCCAGCAGTGATCAACTGATAAGACAATGTAGTGAAAAATGCCGTCTGATCTGTAAAATCAGATCAAATCATTTTAATGGGAATAAAAGTGCCACTGAATTCCAACCAGTTTTCTTTTAACCTATAAAGTTTTGGGCTTTGTGGTGTGGACACGAGCGCGATGCAGGCGAGTAAATCAATGATCTGTATTTAGGCAGAGGAGACGAATAATCAGCTGGACTTGCTACGTGAACGCGAGCAGCACAGAAACTCTGTCCTTGTTATCTGGGACATTAGTTAAGCCACCCAGTTAAACCAGAAGTCCAGAAACTGGAGGACAGTTATTGCTGCTGCTTGTCAAGCAAACATGAGAGGATAAGTACAGAATGCCGTTTTGGTCAAAAATGTGCGTCCATACGTCAGAAATGCGACCCGATTAAAACAATCAGGGTAAAACCACCTGATTATTTATGATGTAGGAGCATTTTCTTCACCTCAAGTTCAGGTGACAGAATGACAAATGAAGTCAAATGTAAAACCTGATATTTGTTTGGATTTATTTTACAACTTAATAACATGTCAATGCACATACGAATCCAAGATAAATTCCCTGGTTTGTATGTTTCACTTAAAGCAACCCTAACCGATCTTGCATTTCAGAAAGCACAGCAAGATTATTTGAATATAAACAGTCCCGCCTCACTCCTAAGACACACCCCCTCATTCCTTCTGCCTCCCAATGCAGAATCAAAGGTCTGACAGGCAGATCCCTTGGACAATCCTAGAGGTGCACCCCACTTCAAGGATTGGTTGGAGTTTTCATTGAATATTTACAGATTGGAATAATATTTTATTTTGATTAATGGTGGGTCTGTCTTGTATTTCAGAGTTCCATTACCTCATACATAGCATTTTATGCTGTTAAGAAAATAGTGTAAGAATGCAACATTGGTAAGGGTTGCTTTAACGTAACCTACATACAAGAACTGTAAAAGAAAATATATTGATTTCTCATTTGGATATTTTTCAGTACATTGTGATGAGAAGTAGTTAAAATATTTAAAAAATAGCAGAGTAATGTCTTTTTTACACTGGAAATTCAAGTGTGTAAAGCAACATGCAGGTTACCTGGTTTGAAAAAGGCACTAAATTGGGTGATTAACTGTGGTAGAGGGAGGAGGACTGCAGGGGAATCCGAAAATCCCTGGAATTCCAGTGAATGTACATGCATTTTTTTTTTTATAAATGCATTTGAAAGTGAGCTAAATTTCAGCTTTAATTGTCATCCTTGATTAAGAGTAATAGCTTTAATGTTTTGATGATATAATGGGATTTTCTGTCATGTTTGTAAATGTTATTGTACATTGTAAATATTGTACTGAAACTTGATTTGAGGAAAATCGTGAATCAAATCGAAATCGCAATATCTCCCAGAAAAATCGCAATTAGATTTTTTCCTGAAATTGTTCATGCCACCATCAATAGATTCGTCTATAACGGAGCAGAGGGAAGCATGATATTTATAGGGAGATATCAGAAAAATAGATCTTCTAAAATCCACATTCTCAGTCTGGGGTCAGAAGTCTGTGTCTTTCAGCATCAGCCAAGTACAACCACAAACCTGTAAAAAGGAGTCAAGCCCAAACAGGTTAGCCTCAGATTATTTCAATAGAACAAGCCATTCATCCAACTCCAGCTGGGCAGCTTTCCAAAGCAGGTGAGCAGAAGCCAACCAGCAATAACCAATGCCACACACCAGCCTTTGTGTTGTCACAAAGTGTCTACAGAGGGGTGAAGAGTGAGAACTTTCTGCCAGCACTGACCAGACCAAAAAGGCTTGACACAAGCAGTGACACTAAAATAGAAAGTCTGTATCATCACGTCTCAGAAACTCAATGTTACAGCCCAACACTGAACACACTCCAAAATACAATTTCATAGCCAAAAGTTAACATTAAACTTTCTGTACAATAAACACAGTAGGAAAGATTATGTAAAAAGCAGAAATAAAATGTGAAAATTTTGGTTTAAAAAAAATAAAGGTTGACGTCTTTACAGGATAATGATCCAAACACAACTCAAAATCATCATTTAACTACCTCAAGAGACAACTGAAGGTTTTGCCTTGTGGCCCTCACTGTTCCTGATCAAAACGTGCCTAAAAAGAACATTGTCTGCAAGAAATGCTCTGCAGATACAGAATAAATTTGTAATGAAAACAAAAAGGAAAAAAAAACAAGATGCTTAAAGATGTTTTAGCTACTCAACTCAAATAGGTTTAAAGGCTGTGATACTTTCCAATAGATGTTTTAATTTGAGGTGACAAGCTGAAATTTCTTTTGGTTATGTTCGATCGTAAATCCTATCCTATAAATCCTATAATATTATAACGAGTTATTATCAGTATTCCGTGTTCTGTTAGGTTTTGCATTTTCAGAGCCTGTTATACTATAATGTTTAGGGTAGGGGGTATACTGTAAGAAGCAGGAAGGCAGAGAGGGGAGAGCAAGGAAAAGGGGGGGTTGTTGAGGGAGCTGAGGGAGAGTTAAGCAGGAAGTGGCTCAAGCGTTGTTGTTGTTAGATGGTTGTATGTTGTTTGTACGGCAACCACTTGACTCATCATTTAATGAGTTTTCTTAAACTTTTACACCTTTTACAGATCAGGCTATGTTCTATTTGTTTAGCTATTCACATTAACATATATTTGTTCATCCACAAATCTAAGTTTTACCTGCTAACAACATCCTCTACATCTCTGGTTAAAGCCTCCATTCAATCCTATAATAACTCCCACTCTCCATTCCTCTCTCACCTCTGGTACTCTTTACTCATGCGAATTTGCAAAACGTAGCTTGGTAGGGGAAGGTAGCACCTTCCTCATCTCTGATTGGCTAGAAGGCCTCTCCCTGATTGGCCATTGGATTTGGCCTTGAAACGTCATTTCACGTTGAGCCAACCTAAACACTCCCCCTGTCCTTTCTCCCTAAACCGAAGTCTTGAATCTAGCCAGAGGCAAGAAAGGCTCTACCTTCCCTTACCATCCTATGTTTCCCAAGGATGCTCCTCTCTTTCAAAGCAGTTAAAGTACAACCAATTCTCTAGAAACCTGGTGCTGAGCCTGACAAATTCAACTAGCTCTGTCCAGTGTTGCTTTCGTCAAAGAAAATTACAGTATGACGACATATAGTCGTCAACGAACCTTAATCATGTGATGAAAACGAGATGAGACGAAACATGAATGGTGGTCTTGTGAGGAGAATTATAATCAAATTTCGTATACAATAACACTGACAAATAAAAACTAGACTAAATGTAGTTCACAAAACAAAAGCTCTGCTAAAAATGTCTTTCATTTTCGTTAAAAAAATGAGACAAGACGAAATAACGCGATAATGTTTAGTTGCATTTTTCTGTTTGCTCGCCTGTGCGCCGCACTGCTGCTCAGACCTCAGACGCAGGCGACATCACTTCCTCAACTCCCTCTTCAAACTCCTGGTATTATTTAGATGCGGTGGGTCAAAGCTGTTTGACTGAGTTGGAGTCATGGTTGGGTTGTTGGGGAGAAAACCAGGGCTCTAAATTAACACCCAGCAACGGGCCAAATGTGGGTAAAAATTGAATTTGGCTAATAGAAATTAAATCTTACTAGCCACCTTGGCCGATAACTAGAAAGTAAGTTGTTTCCTTTAATTTTTTCGTTGCTCAACTGCCCACATAGCTATTTCCTCCACTTTGCTTCACTTGCTTCATGCATTAAGGCAGGTAGATGTGATGCTGTGGTAACTCAGTAGAACTCCTTTACTATCATACAGAACTTGTTGTCTTTCGTCAGGTATTATCTGGCTTTAGCAAATCAAGGGATCGAGCTGTCTACAGGAGGATAGCATGGACTGTGTGAGTATGCAAATTAGCCATGTATGTGCCGGACAGAAAAAAGACACCATCACTTGAGAAGTCGGCTATACTAAACATTGGTAGCGAGTGAAAACTAAACCAGAGCAGATAACTTGCACACTTTGGATTCACATTCATAAAGGTGGCAGGCTTTTCAAAGATGAAGATACTGGTGCAGGTCAGAGACCAAAGTGACCCACAGCGAGGGCGAGCGAGGGCGAGCAAGGGCGAGCGAGAGCGCGCAGCCATCGTGGTGCTTCTTTCAATTTGACAGACGGAATGTTTGCATATGAAATATTGTAATTTTAGAGCATATATCCAAAAATAGGAGATTTTTGTCACCGTTTTAAATAACCGGTGTGATGTTGAGAACTGCAGGCCAACTTGTGATGGCTTGTTAAAGCAGGGATGCAGGTCTCAGCAAGGTGAAAACTTGCATTGCCAAATAATACATCCCCCTTTTTTGCTGGTATACAAATTGTTGGGGTTGAAATGGTATTTCCTACATTTATTTTGGCTATTTTGCCCTATTGGTGTGAGTTTTGTTTGTAACTCATATCAGCCATTAAAACATGGGGATGCAAATCAACCTCAAAATCAGCAGCACAGCTTTTAGTTAGCTCTTTTTAAGTCATATCTTACCATCCAAAACCTGATTAAGAGGGTTTTTTTCTACATGATGTGACTTGGACACTCTGATTTAAAGTGGGCATGCAGTTCTCGGCATCACACCAATGATAACAAGAGAGAAGAGAATCACAGTGTTAAATGTAATGGGAAAAATGACATTGTTCTGTGCTGGGAAAGACTATTGTTTTTGTTTTTTAGTGCTATAGTGACTAAAAACATCACTGTCTAAAGAAATGTGTATCTAACTAGGCTATTTTAGATTAATCAATAACATGAATTATTTTTCTGAAAATAAATTTGGCTAAAAGATATTCCATTTGACCGATAACTTTACAAATCCACAAGCCACTTTGGCTAGTGAGCAAAATAGTTAATGTAGAGCCCTGAAGAAAACGAAGAAATGATATCTGGACAAACATGATGTTTCATCTTCCATGATGAAACCGAGGTAAGTTAACATTAAGACATTAACGTGACTTTCTATTTTACACAGTCCAGCCTCAAGTGTGTGTGTCTGTGCGTGCCTGCGCATGTGTTTGCGCGCATTAGTTTTCGTCAATAAGGGGCCGTTCACACGAGGACGATTGCGGGTAAAAACGGCAAACTATTTCATCAGAAGTGCCTTTCGTTCACACGGCAACGGTGTTATTCTGGGTGGAAGACACAAAAATCTGAAGACTCATTCCAAAGTGGAATTTCTGAGGACGCAACGCTGTTGCGCCCTCGTCTGCACGGTCCAAAACACAGAAATTATAGTGGACCCACAGACCTCCTGATGCCGTGATCACGTGGCATGCGCATGAGGTCACACAATACAGGAAAAACAACAATGTCGAACTATGTAAGCCCAGCGGATCTCCACATTGCGAACTTGTGATTGAGTGTTTCGAGAAGTAATTCTACCTCCTTTTCTGTTCACACAAAGTTCCTCCTCATCGCCGCCATAGTTGTTTTGATTTTGAAGCGAACAGAGACAAACAATTGTACGCATGCGCGCGGACATGGTGGAGTTCTGTCACAGCACCACTTAAAGGCCCAGCGTGCATATCCAATCAAATTCTATACACGTGTGCGTCCTCGTATGCACGCAGATTTCTTCATGAAGATGCTCGTGGGAACGCGGATAAAAAGATGACGACGGGACGCCGCTTTTGCGTCTCCTTTTCTGATCGTCGCCGTGTGAACGTAGCCTAAAACTAAAGTAATCATGAGTTATTCTGACTGAAATAAGACTAAAATGCTGAGAGTTTTAGTTGACTAAAACCTGACTAAACAAAAAAGAGTTTGAATGTCACTAAAACTAATAAAAAAATAAAATTACAGTTCGACAATCGACTAAAAATAAAATTAAAACAGGCCGCCAAAAACAACACTAGCTCTGTCCAAGCTCCGGTCTCCCTTTCTCTGCCAAAATCTTGGCAAAGAAGCCATTACATCTCAGCTTCATGATCAGCTTTTTCTCTATAATCTGTATAAATAGTTCTGGTCTGGTTTCCATCAACAGCACAGAAACTGATCTTTTCAAAATTACAAATGACCTCATGGCTGTCAGAAACAGTGTAGCATTTGGCGCAGTTTCTCAAATCATCCTTATTGACAGACTGGACTACCAACTGGTTCAACTTATATCTCTTGTACCGCACTCAGTTTGTTCAACTAAAATCATTTACATGCAAACCATCCCCCATCTTCTCTGGTGTACCTCAAGGTTGAGTGTTTGTACCTCTTGTTTATTATATACCTCCTCTTTGGCAATATTTTCTGTGTATACAGTATTTATTGTCATTGCTATGTGGATGACAGACTCAACTTTACGTGTCCACAAGCCAAATTTTGAGAAAAAAAAAAGTCACCATTAAGCAAACAGCTACTGTAACTCCTCTTTAAGAAAAAAAAAAAGCAATGCACTGATTGTTTTCAGCTTGTGACAATTTATTTAGTCCTGACTGATATGGGTAGCATCTTTTTCTTTTCACAACCATATTGGAAAAATATTTTCTAGTCATTTTTAAAAAAAGGTTTTAGGAGGATCAAATCATTGGTCTGAGTCAAGCACACAAATCAATGGTGGTGAACAATCATGTTAAAGAAGAAATGTAGTTAGACAATCAACTGTCGAAATTGTAGCATTTTCACCTCTGTAATGTCAAGAGAACTCAGGGACTGGCGTTACATAGCCTATTTATTTATTGACTTTGATCAGGGACCTCTTAAAGCAGCTCTAATCAAAAAACCCACAATCTACAATAATGTGACTTGCGTGTTGAAGGCTGTGATTATTATGATGGGAATGATCAGAATTTTGTAGCACCTGTCAGATTTTAGCTTCAGCTTATTCAGGTTCTTGCTTATTGTTTTCAGGATAAAAACTATATTGTACTGGCTTAGTTCCAATACAGTTGTGTCATTTTTAAACATAATTGCTGACTTTAAATGTGAGTGCACAGCTCACCCCTCACACAGATGATTACCTTGTCCTGTGTGCCTACTCGCTACTGTATGTGTATTAAAACTGTCAGATAATCATTTCACACCTTCACACAGTGACACCAGATATTGCCTTTGACAGACTGGATTGTCGTGGTCTACTGTGCATCTAGATGCATGACAGATGAAACAGAGACATATCACATGAGAGTCTCGTCTACAAGGGGAACATTCAAATAAATTAGTGTTGTCAATCCCTGCTGGAAATGTGTTTCAGTATCTTAGAGTTGGCAGTTATTGCAATTTGCATAGACATGTTACAGTAACATACTGTACACTTACTGCATTGTCCTCCAGTCAGTTTTCTGTCTCTTTGCCACAGTTTTTAGCTTGTGCAATCCACAGATTGCAGCAGTTGTATTTTCAATGTACGCATTGGACAGGTAATTCTGACTCGTTATTACCTTCGCCAAGGAGGTAATGTTTTCGGTAGTGTTGGTTTGTCTGTCTGTCTGTCTGTTAGCATCTTTACGGAAAAAGTACTGGATGGATTGCAATTTTCACCAGATGTGTGGCTCAGCCCAAGGACGGCTGTAGCTCAGGTGGAAGAGCAGTCGTCCTTCAACCGGTGGGTCGGGGGCTCAATTCTGGGCTTCCCCAGACTACATGTCGAAGTGTCCTTGGGCAAGACACTGAACCCCAAGTTGGCTCCCGATACCCCTATCGGGGTATGAATGTGTGTATGATTGTGTGTGTGACTGGGTGAATGTGACGTAGTGTAAATCGCTTTGAGTGGTCAGTACGACTGGAAATGCACTATATAAGTACAGTTCTTTTACCAAGGACAAACCAATCAAATTTTGTTGGTGATCCGGATCACCTTCTGGATCCAAGAATTCTTTGAAGGATTCTTTATCATTGTGAGATAGGCCATGTTGCAAAGGCTGTTGATGAGGCGTGAGTGCCCCTTTGTGGCAGAAGTGTGCAGCTGCGCTACTGTAGCATAGTACACCAGCCCGACTACCACCATGTATGAGATACACGGCAAGTCAGTCTGGGCTCCCTCCGCTGGAGACTGATTTCCAATGCGAGACAAGAGGCAGGACAAACAGGAGAATTCTGAACCGGAGAGAACCAATCAGAGAGACACAGAAGTGACACAAACATCTTTTTGTAAAAGGAAAACATGGAGGAAAGCCTTTAGAGCAGGAAATTGTTGGACATTTGCAGCTCATTAAGACATCAGAAAGGGCATCGTTATATTGTCACTCCTCTGCAGCTGCCATTCTGACTGTTTATGGTTAGATAAATGAGTTACAGAAAAAGACGTGTCATAAAGTCCCGCCTCCCATGCTGGGATTGGTCCGGTCAATTTTTTACCAGAGTGGAAATCACTTACGAATTAAGGGAGCCCAGACTGACTTGCCGTGTATCTCATACATGGTGTTAGTCAGGCTGGCGTGCCAGGCTAGTGCTACTGAGCACATGATCGTCAGGACGCAGAAATTAAACTTTTGAGCAGCAGTGAGCACGAGGACAGAAGACTGTTAGACAGACTTCTAGCCAGTTGAATATGGTGAACTGTGTGTATCTGAACTGTAAGTAACTAGTTGTATTTCTGCCTGAACAGGAGGTTTATTTAGTCTTTAATGTTATTTAGCTGATTTGCTTTTTCAGAGGTGTTCCTCCATTCACCATGTGCCTTTTTATGCTATTAAGCTAGCTGACCTGTTACATGCCAGTTACTGTAACTGTTAGCCTTGAACACATATGCATGTTTAGTCTCACCGAGCCAACAAGGTCCTTAGAAGTCCACAAAAACTTGTTAATATTCCTCCATACTGCTCGTCCAATGTTCGGGCTCGGGCTCAATCGAACTCCATTATATGAAAGTTGGGTGAAAACGAGAGGTCATCCTGATCGCCGGCTGCATTTGAAATATTAAAAAAAGTGTTCCAGAGTGTTGCTCACCATGAAGGTCAGTGGAAAATAAAGTTAAATCGTTTGTGGGTGAACTATTCCTTTAACTAGCCCTGGAATTCCTCCTCTAGCTTGTCGTTTGTTGCATTACTGTGTTGTTGTGGTTAAGAGTGACCAATAAAGACAGTTAACTGTACCAGCGAGTCCTGTGTGTTCTGACCGACATCCCATGGTGAACCTCAAACATCCTTGTCAACGCCTAAACAGTCTTAAATCAACATCACCCTTCTACGCCAAATTTTTGGGAATTTTCCCATATAACTCCACACAAATGGGCCAAGTGTTTGGTAAAAAAAAAAAAAAAAAAAAAAATACAAGAGAGGATCTCCATGAGTTCTATAATGTTTCAAAAGTTGATCTGGATCCAGAGAAAATTCTGAATACTATGATCCAGAACACACAAAAATAAGGCAGTCGAGTTTCTTGGCGGAGGTCTGCACTCTCCAAGTGCTTTTCTAGTTTTCTCATAGTTTTAAGTTGCAACCATGACAGTTCACTGTAACACTCTCACACAGTGACAAGAATCCATCACTCTTTTTTCAGTAGACGAAATATTAAGGTGTGAAAGGGGAACTAAGCAAGTCTCTTTTCTTTCCTTCAAGCTGCAGAGTAAAATGGCAGGTATCAGCCACCTTTAACCTTACTCATGTAGTCCTGGACCTTACAAGGACCTCTGCAGATGGTGAGACATCTGTCCAATTCGACATGGAAACACTGACACGAGGTTGGGTCTTTTGATTTATTTCAACTGGCACTGAGAAATCTTCCTCCTTTTCTCATTTCTCCTTAGTCTTGCTGAAATATTTACTGGTTATTCATTCACCCATCTGCTGTGATAACAGGACCCATGGTCTCTTTGTTAGGGTTTTTGGCGGTTTGTGAGAGGTGCACAATCAAAGCCAGCGTATAGGCAGGAGACAATTACCGTGGCTTGTGTGTAGGTGAATGGCAGCAATGAAAAGCTCATTGTCAGCTTTGTACTCCAGCTGTGGCACAGGAAAAAAAAAGAAAAAGATTTAAAGGCAGAGGAGGATGAGGCTACAGAAGTGTATGATACATGAGGGCATCTGCTCTCATCCTGTTCTCCCTAGGTAGAACAGTACTACTAACCTACCCCAGGACAGTCAACTGCAACCAGTGACATCATAGTGCCAGGGTGGAAGTTTGCTTGGCCTGTTCTCTTTCCTCCTCCTAACTGGGTGTGCAGCGAGGGCGGATGCTACGGGGGTGCATTGGACTGACTGAATGACTGGCTGCTTTCCCATCAATGTCTCCTCAGTACAAGCTCCTGACAGTGGGCAGGAAAGCAGGTCGTGTCTTCGAAATGATCTTGCCCCTCTGCATCATCCTCCCCATCCATCCCCTTCTCCCTTTTCTACACCCACATCCCTGTTTATTCTCTGCCATCACCATAATACCAGTCATTTGTGTGATGTGTAGCTTGAAACCTGTAATTTTCAGGAAGTCTGCCCTGTTCTGTAAGTGACTAGAAAATGATTTCTTCCAGTGCATGATTTTGATGAAGCCAACAGTAGGTAAAAGAGGAATAAAAGTCTATATTATAAATGCTGCCAAGCGCTGATGCCTATCAAAATCTAGAAAAGAAATTTGATTTAAAAAAGACAATAATTCTTCCCATGAATTTGTCCTTTAGGCTCAGTTACACTCAATGTTAAATGACAACATTGAGGCAAAAATGTACTGTAAATCAAAGACTGGATTTCAATAGATTGCATCATTTTGGCTTGTTATAAACACGACAAAATTTGTTCAAATTTTAGGATTGTTAACTAGAATTATCCTGACAATCAGTGTTGGTTCTATCACTGGTCAAATTGAGTAGTGAGTATTTGCCTGACAGTGCATATGGGTAAAATAAGAAAGAAAGACAAACTAAATCCACCTATGCAACAAGATTTAATTCTTGTGTCATTTTGCATTGTTAAATTATTGCACCGAGCAGTTTGGTTCAGGTGCAGTCAATGGCCTACACTAGTTGGGTTAAAAGCCTGAGCAGAGGCCCTTGAAGCTGTATAGTGCGAGGTGTTGCTTTTATAAATCATGTATTTGTTGTTGAATTGGCAGGATTAATCTTATTTTAACCCCTGCAAAATCATTGTAGGAAGTGATTGCAGCTGAGCAATGAGAAAGTGAGACAGTGCCGGTGATGCTATGATATGTAGTGTTGAACTCAGGACTGGTTCTGTACTGTGGAAATAAGAAAATCTGCTCCATTTTTGACAAAAAAATTATTTCACATAATTATATGAGCGTAACTGGTGACATTAGGCCAGGAATCAATTAGCCAAAGGATTTCAACCATGGATATGGAGTGGTTCGGCAGTCTCAGGTAGTACATCCCAGTCAGAATAAAAATAACTAAAAGATAACATGATGATTTAGACGATAACTAAAAAATAGAGAACTTTATGCTGTTTAATCTTTAGCAAACAAGAAGTTCATCTTCTCAAAGAAACTAGGGTCAGAAATTGTGAAAGAATAGATATGCATGTCCAGTTTTTTAATGCTAACGGGTGATTAAGCGTTTAAAACAAAAAAGAACGACCCCACCCACGTAGAGACGTGTAGAGCTCACGTAGAGACCACGTAGAGCTCCATTGCATTGAATGGGCTGTATGCTGCATAATGCGCTGCGATTCGGTGGCTGAATTTCCCATGCAGTCCTATGGATGTGACGTCAATTGACGCTGCATACGCGTCCCTGACAGTTTTGATACAGGAAGAACATGGTCGCGATGGATTCAAACACTGTAAGGGATAGTTATGGATTCTTCTGCTATCAGCAGGCGATCCAGATCTACTGAAAGACTACTAAAAATTAGCACTGCTAAGAAAAAGACTTTTTCAGCGTAGTTCACAAATTTATAGTTTGTGCACATTCAGCTGGTGGCTGCAGTTACCCACAGCGCCAGTCGCGGCACACGTGAGTCTCATTTTTTAATCCTGCCTCTACTGTAGATCCTTTAAACTCTCCAAATGTGATATGAAGATAGTTGAAAATGTTAGCATATTAGCATGCTAGTGTTAGCCTGTCACTGTGTTAATGCTATCAATGTACAACCAAAAATAAGAAGCAATAGCTCACTTGTAAAGAGTGTTGGACTCAAGGTCAAAGAGTATTTAAATGCAGATTTTCTTCTCCAAGTATCGCAGATTACTTTCTGCATCTTCCATGCCATTGAGAGAAATGGTCTCATCATTCATGTATGCAGTAAATCAACTCAGAGAGTCTTCAAGCTTCATGGCAATCCTCAAACACACATGCTCTTCACAGCTCAGCTGGAGGAAGACTCAGAATGCATGTGACACAGCCCCCAAAATGAGGAAGCCTGTGGAGAAGTGTCAAGACAAATAATTGGCACATCTTGAAAATTGACACCTAGCTCTCCTTAATACATCCATGATCTTGATATGTGCCTCTGTTTCATCATTTTCAGTTAGTGTTCCCATTCTAATCATGCTCGTTCTTGATCTCAGTTACTGTACCATGACCAATTTCACTGTCCGTATGGTGCATTCAGTATCTGCTACCAGTATCAAGGGACACACATGTATGCACACATACTCATACATCTGTTTGACTTGTAATTAGCAGTAAGCCTTCATAAGTATGACACATTTCAAAACTAAACGCCTTTTAGAAGCTGACAGAATATAACACTGCTCTGTTAGAAAATAAATCCAACAGGTGTCATGATAAATTATGTCATCACCAATCATGTATCATTTTCAGATACAGAAAAAACATCTACTGCTACTGTGGTAGTAGTTTTTGTATAATGGAGCTCTGCTGAGGAACCTCTCTCCAGTCAGGTTCATCTTGTTTTATAATAAATGAATTCTGTTTTTTTTTTTTTTTTTTTATCCTTCATTTCCATGTTTGTCTCTCCCTGGAGTTATTAATCAGGGTTTCTGCATGTGTCCCTAGTTCTGACTCTTCCAAATCAACACTCCATTTATTGCTCTTCTGATGGAGCATGTGCATTAATACACTCAGGCCAGGTATTTCTCAATCTCAATCTTGCTGAAAATGTTTGACATAGACAAGCATGGGAGTGAAGTCTTGCCAGCAGCGGCGGAACACATATATGGACAAGTGGATTGTATAAAGTGAATAATAAAGAGCCAGTGTGAGCTGACACCTGCGTCTGCAGGATTTATAGTTGCATATTTTTCATAAAATGTCACATCTGGAGGATAAATTGTATTTGCTAAAGAATTGGGGCCAAATCGCTCCGTTCTTCATTTTTGCAGATGGAATTGGCATCTTAGTTGATGACGCACTGCGATTGAACATTGATTGAGTTATGAGCGATAATACTGAGATAGAAACTAGACAAAGTTTGGAATTTAAAGCAAGTGTGCAAGTTCTCTGTGCTACTTCAGAGTTACACCAAGAGTAAAAAAAAAGTCATATGGTCATATACAGCTTTAGCTTCATGAAAAAGTCATACAGTATACACAAACCCTAATTCCTATGAAGTTGGGACGTTGTGTGAAATCTAAATAAAAACAGAATACAGTGATATCCAAATCCTCGTCAACCTATATTCCATTAAATGCTCTACAAAGACAAGATATATAATGTTCAAACTGAAAAATGTATGCAAATATTTGCTCATTTTTAAATGGGTGCCAGCAAGTTCCAATGAAGCTGGGACAGGGGCAACAAAGACTGGGAAAGTTAATGAATGCTCAAAGAACACCTGTATGGAACATTCTACACGTTAACTGGAAACAGGTGAGTGTCATAATGGGTATAAAAGGAGCATCCCATAAAGTGAGGATCACAGTGAACAACTGCATGAAAAAAAATAGTCCACGATTTAAGAACAATGTTTCTCAATGGTCAATTGCAAGGAATTGATGGATCATCTACGGTCCATAATATAATGAAAAGCTTCAGAGAATCTGAAAAACACAGAAACAGCAAGGCCGAAAGCCAACACTGAATGCCCATGGCCTTTGATCCTTCAGGTCCCTCAGGTGGCACTCCATTAAAAACCGACATAAGTTTGTAAAGGATCTTACTTCAAAAAACAGAAACACTTCAGAAAACTATTGTCAGCTAACACAGTTCGTTGCTACATCTACACGTGCAAGTTGGCAATGATGTATGGCTTTGGCATACATCATCAACATGTAGAAACGCCACCATCCTCTCTGTGCCCAAACACATGTGGAATGGACAGATGCAAAGTGGAAAGGTTTGCTGTGGTGTGATGAGTCCACATTTCAAATTGTTTTTGGAAATCATGGTCATCATGTCCTCCGGGCTGAAGATGAAAAAGACCATCCAGACGGTTACCAGCTCAAAGTTCATAAACCAGCATCTGTGATGGTCTGTGGGGGGGGTGTTAGTGCCCACGGCATCATCAATGCTGAAAGGTACAGTACATTCAGGTTTTGGAGCAACATGTTGCCATCCAAGCAATGTCTTTTTCAGGGACGTCCCTGATTATTTCAGCAAGACGATGCCAAGCTACACTCTGCAGGTTACAACAGCGTGGCTTCGTAAGAGAAGAGCACAGGTACTAGACTGGCCTGCCTGCAGTCCAGACCTGTCACCCATTGAAAGTGTATGACACATTATGAAGCACAAAATATGACAAAGGAGACCCTGAACTGTTGGACAACTTCAGTCAAACATCAAGCAAAAATGGAAAAGAATTCCCAGAATTCAACAAACCTTCAACAATTAGTGTCCTCAGTTTCCAAACATTTATTGAGTGTTGTTGGAGGGAAAAGTGGTAAACATACCCCTGTTCCAACTTTACTGAAACGTGTTGCAGGCATCCATTTTAAAATGAGCAAAAATTTGCACAAAAACAATAAATTTTATCACTTTTAACATGAACAAAATATCTTGTCTTTGTAGTCCATTCAGTGAAATATAGGTTGAAGAGGATTTGCAAATCATTGTATTTTGTTTTTATTTACATTTTACACAATGTCC
Organism: Atherinomorus stipes; assembly: GCA_023101725.1. Taxonomy (NCBI): domain Eukaryota; kingdom Metazoa; phylum Chordata; class Actinopteri; order Atheriniformes; family Atherinidae; genus Atherinomorus; species Atherinomorus stipes. The sequence continues at coordinate 34,098 of JALJCO010002057.1, read as the reverse complement.
TAACTTTATTGTAATGGGAGTTTTGTGAATATATATATCTATATATACGTATATATATATATAGATATATATATACTGTATATATATAAATATACCCCCAAAAAAGTTGCCACCAAAAAAAAAAGGTCATTCACTCTAATACTTTAGCTTTGATTACAGCACGCATTCGCTGTGGCATTGTTTCGATAAGATTCTGCAATGTCAAAAGATTTATTTCCATCCAGTGTTGCATTAATTTTTCACCAAGATCTTGCATTGATGATGGTAGAGTCTGACTGCTGCGCAAAGCCCTCTCTAGCACATCCCAAAGATTCTCAATGGGGTTGAGGTCTGGACTCTGTGGTGGCCAATCCATGTGTGAAAATGATGTGTCATGCTCCCTGAACCAGTCTTTCACAATTTGAGCCCGATGAATCCTGGCATTGTCATCTTGGAATATCCCTGTGCCACCAGGGAAGAAAAAGTCCATTGATGGAAAAACCTGGTCATTCAGTATATTCAGGTAGTCAGTTGACCTCATTCTTTAAGCACATACTGTTGCTGAACCTGGACCTGACCAACTGCAGCAACCCCAGATCATAACACCGCCCCCACAGGCTTGTACAGTAGGCACTAGGCATGATGGGTGCATCACTTCACCTGCCTCTCTTCTTACCCTGATTCGCCCATCACTCTGGAACAGGGTAAATCTGGACTCATCAGACCACATGACCTTCCATTGCTCCACAGTCCAATCTTTATGCTCCCTAGCAAATTGAAGCCTTTTTTTCTGTCTAGCCTCACTGATTAGTGGTTTTCTTACGGCTACACAGCTGTTCAGTCCCAATCCCTTGAGTTCTCTTCACATTGTGCATGTGGAAATGCTCTTTCTTTCAGTATTAAACATAGCCCTGAGTTCTACTGTTGTTTTTCTTCGATTTGATCTCACCACACGTTTAAGTGATCGCCGATCACGATCATTCAGGATTTTTTTTCCGTCCACATTTCTTCCTTGAAGATGATGGTTCCCCACTATCCTTCCAGACAGTTCTTAACCCAATTTTAGTAGTTTCTGCAATCTCTTTATATGTTTTCTCTGCTTGATGCATGCCAATGATTTGACCCTTCTCAAACAGACTAACATCTTTTCCACGACCACGGGATGTGTCTTTCGACATGGTTGTTTAGGAAATAAGAAGCAAGTCATTGCACCAGTTGGGGTTAAATAACTTGTTGCCAGCTGAAAGATAATCGCCCATGCAGTAATTATCCAATAGGAGGCTCGTACCTATTTGCTTAGTTAAATCCAGGTGGCAACTTTTTTTTTTTTGGCCAGGCAGTGTATATACTGTATTTATAAGCATGTGCCGAATGAGCAACACAAGTCAAGACCACCCTTGCTGGTATCATCTTTTCATCCTCTGTTGAATCTTTTTCTGTAATCCACTTTCTATTTGCTCTTCAATGTTGTGGACACGTTGGAATACATGCAGTATTGATTTCAAGACAAGGAGCCTCATCTGGTATTCTCAAGGCATTGTAATAAAAATAACTATTTCCACAGTGTAATTTCTCTATTTCGTCCTGCCACTCTAGACAGACGTTCTGCTGCACCCCCTCCTTCTCATTTCCAGCTTTGAGGGCTTATCTTCAGCTTCCCACTGTGAAGCACAGGTGTGAGAAGCAACTGCAGAAAAAAAATCTGGATCAATATGTCTACACATTCTGTTGAAAATTCCCACTAGTGCTGCACAATATTGAGGAAAAAGGAAAAAAAAAAAACAAACATGCAATGTGCGATAATAATTGAATGTTATAATGATGTGAATTGCATACATTAACAATATATGGCAGTAATCTGTACCTGTGCATGTCAGCTTGTTGAACAAATACAATGCGAAACTGCTCTAAGTGAGATGCAGCCCTTGTTAATACACGTGCTACCATTTAAAGTCAAATATTGTTAATTGCAATAACATTTTGTCTATTTTGGTTTCATTGATTCTTTTTGTAATAACAAATGAATTTCCTCTTGAATGATAAACAAGTCCGATTTCATAACAGCTAAACCATATTTTTACACTTGTTAGACCATTGGCAGTCTAAGAAAATGATAACTAAAAAAAAAACAATTTTCAGAAACCAAACCTTTCTGCTCGTATTACATTGATTCTTGAATAAATTTGCATGGTCGCACGTGTAAAATACAATTAGAAAGCAGCAGTTATCCTTGTGGTTTCCTGTCTCATGCCATGCATGAATTCACCCACTCCTAACTCACCTTTCTTTTCACTGCCTCATCTATTATTCACTGACAGTGGGCAACACACTCATATCGACTACACAGACTTTTTAAAAAAAGCACACTGCTTCACTATGCAGATAATGCTTGCTTGACTGGTAGAAACAGAGTTGCATTACAATATGTCAATATCCAAAAACTTACAATATTTCATTTTTTTTTTTTTTCCCAGTCAGTCATGAAGGGTAAGGGAGGGGAATGGAGATGTTTCAGTTTGCCTCGAGGGAATATTTTCTGATTCTATCACTTCTGTTGACAACTATGTGTGTACTCTTTTTCTTTCATTTCCCCACCAGGCAAGGTCACCTGCATCATTTGCATTTCATGGAATTGTTTCTGAGAACATTCTGATTTGTATTAATGTGCGTGTATATGCCACTTTTTTCCCCTCTCTCCCCTTGACATACTCTGAATATTCAGCACCATCCAGGGATAACGTCAATAAATTAATTCAGATTTACATGAAAATGGTGATGGAATGGGTTATGCCAAGGAAATGACTATGTCTATGTATTGTCTCAGATATTACAAATCCACATGAAGCTGTCCTTGAGGCAGATTTGAGTAACTTTTCCAAGCATGTGTTTGTCTTCCTATACAAAACACAAGTTGCAAAGTGCCATAATTGATGTAAGCTGTGCCGTATGCCAAAGGAAAACAAAATAAAGCTCTCCGTGCCGTCATAAAATTACCACAATTCACGATGCATGGAAAAAAATAGATTCAGTTTAAAGACTTAAATCCCTGAGAGCAAGAAGTTCTTCCACTGCCTATAAGTTAATGAAAATCCCATATTTCTTGCAAAATTTCTTATACTCTTAAGCTCTCCAAACTGCACCTCTCTCTCTAAGTTTCTTGCATCATCAGCGATGAAGCCTGAGGAAAAGTCTAGCCTGGTCATCGTGCCAGAACGGATGGATCCCCTGGCACTATTCACTCCACACAGCCCTGCTGGCTCTGACCTGCAAGCAATCGTCATACTCTGATAATCGGCAAAACGCTGGGTGAGACGCCAAGGAGTGGAGCCAGGGGTCACGCATTGCCCTCTGGTAAGCTTGAGTCATATTCTACATGGAGGTAGTCTCAGAGCAACAGCAATAGATACTCTAAAAATAAAAACGAGTCTGCCTGCAGAGGAAAAGGAAATTTGCCCTTGTGAATGAACATGTTTTCTTTTTCTTTTTAATATTTTGTAAGGATTCGTGTGCATCTTTCTGGGTCTCTTGGTAGCGTTTCCCAATGAAAATTCCTAAGCTGAACTAATGTCTGTCATTAAAGACATTATGTCTGCATACTAAAGCCTGGGATACACTGTGCGATATTTTCAATCATTGCTCACAGCCCCAACTCAAACTGTGTGAATCAGTCGCAGAGTTCAAAAGTTCACAGCTTGTGATGTCTGTCCTCATACTGTACGAACAGACGCTCGGATGCGATCTGACTACTCACACTGTACGTCCTCAAAGACACGTTGGGGTCTTCAACAATCCCGGCATGCAACGCAATGAATACAGCTAGTAGAAGAAGAAAACTGGAAAGAAGAAGACGACAATAACAACAATAGCAGCAACAACAGGATGCTATCACCAAAAAATCGCAATGCCTTGGCGATTTGTGTTCTTTCTTTTTGAAGAATTCGCCAAAAAATAAAAGGCTACGATGTCGTGTGTGGACTAGGCTGCCTCTGGTTTACTTGCGTGTTTGTTTCATGCATGTGAAATGTGAAAATCTCAGAGGAAAGAGTTCTCAGTCAGATCTTGGCGCCGCTTCAACATGCGATTCACTCACGAGCCACGACCAAAAAACTGGTTTGATTTCCTTGCGACTCACAATTTTCAATTGGGAGCTCGTCGTGAGGAGCCAATCGCCTCTCATGACCCTCTAGTATACTGCACGACACCAAACACGCAACTTATGCACGACTGGATAATCGGCTCAAAAACGGCCAAAAATCGCACAGGGTATGCCGGGCTTTAAGGCACCACTCAAACCATGAATTTTCCATGTTAGTTCTATTTTGCCATTTGCATGAATAATAATAATTTACCATTCACGGCCCTGTTTCACGAAGCAGGTTTAATGAAAACCTGAGTTGTGTGACCCTGAAATTAGGGAAACTCTGAGTTTTCTGTTTCACAAAGATATCTAACTCAACCCCCAGAAAGAGGAGGAACGCTAGCCTGTTTCACAGAGGGGTAACTTAGACCCTCGGTCAGTAACCAGAGCAACACACTCTTTGCCTTCCAGGTGGGAGGCAGGTGCACAAACTGTTTGACCAGACATCTAGGCATCAAACCACTTGGAATCATACTGACAATATTCTGGACTGTCACACTACCATTAAGCAGTTCTACCATATAACATCATTGTGATTGTAAAGGACAGCATAACTTAAATCTTCTCCACGCTGTCTTTATTTTTCTTTTTCTGCAGCAGCAGTTCAAGCTCACCATATAAGGCTTTAGAAGTTATAGTTCCATTCAATGGCGAACGCAGCCCCGCCCTCATATCTATGTTGCCATGGTGACTCGTTGAGTCAGTGCTCAATTGATGCTGGCTTTTTATCATGGTAGAGCACATGTAAAACCCCGGGTTGAACTACCCTGAGTTGATCAAACCAACTCAAATCAGCTGTTCTGGGACTGAAAACTCAGAGTTTCGTATCTCAGAGTAGATCAACTCAGATTTCAGGGTTACACTCAGAGTTTGTTGAACCTGCTTCATGCAACAGACCCCTGTTGGTTCCCTTAGCTAGGTAATTGTTTCATGTGATATGAACACAGTTATTAAAACTTATCCTAATGTGACAAAATGTTGGCATCTAGATAATACTTTATTTTTTGTACTTAAAAGAAAAATCATTTTTAAGATGGGAAAGAAAAACACAGGAAATTGCAATAAAACAAAAACACTCAATCAAATTTCCTGACTTGTTGCTTTATAAATACTTATAATTCAAAGATAAAGAAAAAATTTAAGCATTTTCAAGAAAATTTGCTTAAGGTTACGTATTCAAAATGTCATAATTATGGTTACCATAGCTTGCATAAAACTGACCCTGTAATAAAAACTGTGATTTCCATTCCACAATGCAGGTAAGTCTTACCCCCAGTCTGTAACCATGGTAACTATCTCCATGAATTGAGACACCGCTGGCAGGTTCACCATGAAGTAATCCTGAGTATCTACCTGTCTCCTCCCACCTGAAGCAGCTGTCAGACATGAGTTATCCATACCAATGCAAAATCTTTTTTTGAAGCTAAATGAACACACAATGGTTTACGGTAGAATTTTTCAGAACTCAAACGGATATGTTATCATTTCCTAATCAATATCTTATCAAACTGTACCACTATGTAGTCATTCAGATTCTCCGGCCGAATGTATCCAACATGACCAACCAGGCACATGAGATAACATCACAGCAAGGTTTGTATTTTGTGCTACACCTTTTAAATTTCTTTTGTAATTGGGACCTTTCCTTATACAGAGTGGGAAAAAAGTATTGAACACGTCAACATTTTTCTCTGAAAATATATTTCTAGTAGAGCTATTAACATGAAATTTTAACCAGATGTCCGCAACAACCCAAGTAATGCACACATACAGTATAAAGAAATCCTAACTTTTATGTCCATAAATGAAGTTATGTTTAATATAGTGAAATGACACAGGGAATAAGTATTGAACACATGAAGAAATGGAAGCGCAAAAAGATATAGAAAGCCAAGAAAGCAGCTGGAGTCTGTCAGTATTTAGAAAGCAATCCTGTCCCCTATCAGGGCAAAGTAATATCAGCTGGTTTAGTCCTGACTGATGCCTTTAAAAAAGTTTCTCATCACCAAGGTGTCAGACAAGGAGCATTCCATGATGGGTAAAAGCAAAGAGCTGTCTAAAGACCTACGCAACCTTATTATTGCAATGCACACTGAAGGCATTGGTTCCAGGTGCATTTGTAAACTTCTGAAAGTTCCAGTGAGCACCATTGGGGCCATCATCTTGAAGTGGAAAGAACAGGGCATCATCATAAACCGGTCACGGCCAGGTGCTCCTCGCAAGATTTCAGACAGAGGAGTCAGAACAATAATCAGAAAGTTCTCCAACAGCTCAGGACCACTCATGGAGAGCTTCAGAAAGACCTGGAATCAGCAGGTACAGTTGTTTTAGAGGAAACAAGAAGTGATGCACTCAACTGTGATGGCCTTCATGCACGCACACCAGGCAGGGCATTTGAGAAATGCGACGGTTATATTTCATCTTAATGCTGCCGACAAGAGCGCTCAGAGTAAATAAATAAAAAGGCTGCGATAAAAGTATAAAGCTGGATTTGAACATCAGCCTTCGAGGTGGTAGGCAGGTGCACAAACCAGTCGACCAAACAGGCATCTGTGTGCAAAATCACCTGGAATCATACTGACAGGATCCGAGACCATCGTGTCATCATTAACAACAGCAATCCCAGGGATTTTCAGAATTCTCCCCACACCACCACCCCTCCCACTAGTCACCCCCCACCCCCAACTACCATGGTTAATTGCCCTATCCTGTCCCTATTGTTTTACAAATCAGAGAATGTGGATGTCACAGCCTCCACGACTGCCACAACAGTCTAGTAAAATGCCAAAGAATGAAACACAGTTTTCCCTCCAAATCCTCCAAAGACAGCCCTGCACTGGAGCCCCAAGCCCGACGGGCGGGGTACCGGCCAGTGACCATATCATCACTCCGGGCCCAGCCGGGCTCAGGGTCTCCTTTTTTAAAAATAGATAAATGAATAAATAAATAAAACAGGTGATTAGAGAGATGTGTGAGGTCTTTGCATTCAACCAATTGAAATGGCAACACTTGAACGCAGCGGCCGCTTTTCCTTTCTCCCCCTCCGGTTGCTGACCCTGCCGTGCAGGTGAGACAAGCTGCTTGTTATTAGATTAATAGTTCGCCCGCTCCTAGTTGTCTTTATTAAGATAAAAAAAAGAAAATATTTCTGATAGGCCGAAGCTTTTGCTGCGTTTGTCATTATAATAAACACTGAGATAGGGTTTAAGTGTTGCTGCGATTTGTAGGTGAAATTGCCGTGCGCTGTTGCATCGCTGAGTAATTTTTAAAAAACACAATCATGAATTAAACACCTGCCAAAATGTTTCATACACTTTACAAACTCATGTAAATATTGAAAGGAAACTAAATATAGCCACTTTTGCTATAAAAGTTCTCAGATAAGATTGGAGGTGTACCTATAACTGTACCTATTCACATTGAATAAAATAATGCAGTCATTAAGTTAAACTAATTTATTAACCTTATTTAAATAAAAAAATAGAATGAATATAGCCCAATATCATGCCAAGATCCCCAATAAATGTCATTGGAAACTGCAGTGTGCTTGAGGATAGGCTACCAGACAGATACAATGACGGGAAATAGTTAATTACTGATTTAAAATGTTAACAAATTAAATAAATAACTACAAGATTTAGATATAGGCCTTATTAACAGTACTGTGGGCTTCAATCGTCTCCTGTTGCTTCTTAAATTATGTCGAGAGCGAGCGCACAGGTGATTTCTTTAATTGTGTGTTCAATAAAGTTTTAGCTTCTGAAATCAGATTCTTTTTTAAACAGTTGTGATGAAGATCAAGTGTTTATCTGGATTTATCCGGCTTCTTTCCGAACCATTTCACCGAACCTGGACGAGCCGCGGTGTGTCTGGAGATAACAGTAAATAATAATATGTGTAACGCCGGCTTTGTGCGATGTTGCATATGATGCCAGCTGCAGGCGCACCGCTCTGTGGAGGCTCCAGCTGCTACCGTGACGTGACGAGGCTGTATTTCTGCTGACAGTCAGTGATTTCTGAGATTTAGACATGAATCTAACATGTTTCAGACCAGCCGAGTTACATTAATACGTGGGGGCATATTACATTTCCCGTTTCAGGAGATTGTGAGATTATTAAGTTGGTTTGCGAGGTTGTGCAGTCCATCTGTTGTAAAAGCACGTAAAAATCTGAATGAGAGGGCTTTAAAAGGAACTGGGATGTTTTTGTTTTCTATAAATACCATCATTCCGACCATAGAATGAAAAATTGTCGGAATGATGAGACCTTGAGCAGAAATTTAAGTGCTGCCATTTCGACAATTGGGGACCTATGTCGGAGTGGAGGAATGGCGACTGCCTCCCGCTCAGGTGACTCTGTCTGCAAGAAGACGCCGCTTGCTGTTCCGGGACTTATTTGCATAATAGAAGCCGAGTTGATGAGGCGTTAATAGCCCTAAAAATTCCAGAAGCCGACAGACCTCGGCAGTTGGGAATTGTTGTTATGGAACCGAATTTTCTAGGCAGTTGGGATTTGAAGTTTTAACCAGTTCCACTCTATAACAACATTGTGATTGTAAAGGACAGCATTTAAACTTATATCTTCTCCCACGCGGTTTTTCTTTTTTTTTGGTGCAGCAGCAGTTTAAACTCACCATAAGAGGCTTTAGAAGTTATAGTCCCATTCAATGACAAATGCAACCACGTCCTCGCGTCTATGTTGCCATAGTGACTCGTCAAATCAGTGCTCAATTGATGCTGGCTTTTTATCATGGTGGCGCAAGTGTAAAACCCCGGATTGAACTACCCTGAGTTGATTAAACCAACTCAAATCAGCTGTTCTGGGACCGAAAACTTAGAGTTTCGTATCTCCGAGTAGATCAACTCAGAGTTCAGGGTTACACTCAGAGTTTGTTGAACCTGCTTCGTGTAACGGACCCCTGAACCCTTTGGATGTCAAAAGACAACATGTTTGGAGGAGAAATGGGACCGCACTTGAGCCCAAAAACACCGTAGCAACAGTAAAATTTGGAGGTGGGAACATCATGCTGGGGGTCTGTTTTTCAGCATGTGCTACTAGCAGACTTCATATCATTAAAGGAAGAATGAACGGAGAAAAGTAGAGAGACATTCTGGAGCAGAATCTGCTGCCATCTGCCAGATGCTGAAGATAAAAAGAGGCTGGATCTTTCAGCAACCATCCCAAGTACACAGCCAAGGAAACACTCAACTGGTTTAAGAAGAAGAAAATAAAGCTGCTAGAATGGCCCAGTCAATCACCCCACTTGAATCCAATTGAAAATCTTTGGAAAAAACTGAAGATCCGAGTTCACAGAAAAGACCCCCGAAACCTTGAATATTTTAAAGCATTTGTGTGGCAGAATGGACCAAAATCACAGCTGAGCAACGTTTTCCACTGGTTTCTCCATACAGGATGCGCCTGGAGGCTGGAATCACCAACAAAGGTTTTTGCACTAAGTATTAAAGGAGTGATGACAAACAGTTAAAACTAGTTTATGTTGTGGCATTACTGTATATGTAAATACTCCAAAGAAAACGGCATTTTTTACAGCGATATGTTTTGAAACGCCAGACCTGACTTCCTCAGTAATACAGTTGGGTCCGGTGATGATATGGAGCTTTACCCGGAGACCACGACTTCATTTTGATTGGCTACACCTTATTTCGCTATGACCTTATTTGGAGAATGTAGGTCAAGCTGCGATCGGAGTTTGCTAAAGGCTAACTGCTAGCAACATGGGCAGTTCAACAGTGAGAGCTACGTTTATCAGACAAGACAGCATTTAGAAAATAAAAAACTTACAGGTAATGCAAGGTTGTGGTCGCCTCCCTCAGTGTTGCTGCAGAAGTTTGCTTTTAAATCCATTTGTTTGAAAACCCAGACCTGACTGCAGAGAAGTTACTACTAGCTCCACATGCAGCTGAATCAGACAGGGAGGGGAGGGGGGAGCGGACGGTGCATCAACCGTTAGGAGAGAGAGAGGGGGGCGCTGTTTACTTGATAGTGTGCTCTTATTGGAGCAATTGAATTACGTAGAATGATAGAACTACGTAGAATGATAGCCTGCTGTCTGATTCAACTGTTTCTGAGCAGAGAGACAAAGCTGACAGACCATAAACAGGAACTTTGATTCTCACTCTGGACATTCACATGGCCTCATCAGTGCACAATAGATCATATTATACACCCAAAACCCCAGAAAAATGAAATTTGATGTCATGGCACCTTTAAATAGATTTCAGTAAGCGTATTCAATACTTATTCTCTGTGTCATTTTACTATATTACACATAACTTAATTTATGGACGTAAATGCTAGTATTTCTTTGTATATGTGCATCACTTGGGTTGTTGCCGACATCTGGTGAAAAATTCATGTCAACAGCTTTACTAGAAATATATTTTCTGAGAAAAATGATGTGTACCACCACTTTTTTTCTCCACTGTAACACCAGCAACACACACTATTTTAGAGAGACAACATGTTGAGTCATACTTCTTAATCATGACTCCGTAAATGTGTGATAGGTAGAGATCTACTGTTCTTAAAACTTTTCTTTCCACAAATACTTTGACCCACATTTAATGAAGTTAAACTTTCATTCGGTGGACCAGTGGATACCGCTTTCCACTTTGACTCAGGCAGCATTTTTCCTTCATAATGCTTTTCTCTCCTTAGCAGAAGCAGCAGTCTTCCTTTCTTTATTAAATACTGTTCCTCTTCGTGTTCCCAGTATACGCTTGGATAAGAACCTTTCACTCCAATCAGGTAAAATAGCTAGCTTATCATCAGCAGTTGCCATGGTAAATCCAGGTATTGAGTAAAAGCTTTTTAGTTTGGTTCCTAACTCTGGGTAAAGCCACTCAGACTTGATTGAACCAACTCACAGCAGCTGTTGTGGAGCTGAAAACTCATGGGTTGCACAGTTAACCCAGATTTTCTCTTCAGACTTACAGTTAGTTGAACCCTCCTCTCTGGAACATGCCTCTGATGTTCTACTGAAACACATTACTTCAAAAAGTTATGCTGCATGGCAGGAAAAAACAGATTTAAATTAATCAGCATGAATACAATCTAATTGCATGATTATTTCATGATTTGCTACGAGACTGGGCTGCAGAATAAAAAGGTGACCTTTCATTTATCTACTCTGCCATCACTCACAATTCCTCTCTTCTCTACTTTGTTAAACTAGCTAAACAGCTCCAATTAAATGTGCATATTATGAAGGTTTACATGTTATAAAATGGTTTGGTTTGCTTATTACAAAATAAACATTACTTGTAGAAAATACAAATACTTACAGTAGTGAAAGCATTTTCAACATTCTTGCACATTAGTTACAGGGATGATCTCAAACATTATACGAAAGCTTTTATGGACCATGCCATCCCTAAAATGTTTCACATTATAACATTGAAGTTTTATTTATGGTATAAGAGGTTGTAGTGTTGTAGAGAGCAGCAAATAGACAGTTTCACAGTGAAATAATGTTTTACTTAAAACCATGTTATCAAATAAAAAGACAAATTGTAGGAAAATTAGTTTCCATGTGTTGCATACTGATGAAGACTGACTCTGTGAAGGAGTTTTAGAATAACACAAAAAATAATGAGGGATTTGATGATGAATCTTCGCAGTTCCTCATTCTCAATTATCTCAATTTGATCTAAATGATCTCCAGCTTTCTCTGTGACTTGGATGTATTAAAAGCTAATTATGCTACCCCATCTACAACTAACGTGGCATCTAAAGTATTTCTAAACTGTCAAGTGAGTTTTTCCAGTGGTGTCTGTTTGTGAAAGCAAGCGACAAGCATTATTAGCTTTAAGCTATAATCCCTGCCACAGACACAGGCGAAAATACATCTTAAAAACATCTATAAGCTCATTATCTTTTGAGTGTCAGAAGGAATGAGGGAAAAAAATCAGTTGGATTAGCTGCAGGTTCGCACCTGGTGGTGTAATGTTTGACACTGATGTGCTATAGATATCTGCTTTCTGTGCCACAGTCTCCGTACCAGCTCACAAGCCGATTTATCTTTTTCCTTCCATTTTCTTTCACTATGTTTCATGTCTAAACACTAATCAGCATTGCTGCCACAAAAAAAAAAGAAGCTTTTTATCCACCGGAGTAAAGGCTGATGGACGCAACTGTGTAAACACAGGAACATTCCCTATGCTTGCGCGTGGATGAAGCTGCTTGATGTCCATTATTAAACAGTTAAAAGTGTCAAACTTCTGTAAGTGGCTCGGACACCTGAACAAAAACACTTGAAGTAGTACAAGCAATTAAAGTATTGTCCAGTGAACTAAAGTCCAGGTCAAATCCTAACGAAAGACTCGGTTTACACTTCAATGGAATATTATGCATGCTCATTCATGACTAAAGACATTAGTAGATCTTCAAATGTGCTGCTCCAGAGGCCAAAAGGATGCCTTCAAAAGTTTTCATTGCTTGTTTGTTTAATTTCCCTCCATAAAGGTGAGCACTTGGATGCACAGAGCCATAAGTTAATGTTAATAGCTGTTCTGTGCTTCTCCTACCATGAAGAATTGTAATACTGGTAATTATGATTGCATAAGCTGTATGCATGCTGCAGACGAAGGCAGTGGCTGAGCAGAGTTGAGTTGGTTGAAAACAATTTTGACAAAATTGGCATAATGTGCTTTTGATTTGGCATGACTCCTGGAGATGGGAGGTTTGTGTTGTACAACGGTTTCTCACCAGGCTGCTCCTGTGTCTAAGCTAGCATGATTCTCCACCCCATCTACAGTAGTTTGATCCAGAATAACCAATCAAGCTTCTCTGTGTCTATCATCGTTCACTTACTTAGCTTGTTCTCCACTTATTCTATCAACCTTATTCCTAGTCCCCATGAAACATAAATAAAATACTCTTGAACTAAAGTTCCGATCACTCCAGCTTCACAAACAGTGATTGCTAATTACTATGAAAATGCCTCATACTTACAAATACCTTACAAATAAGGCTACTCCTTGAAATGTTGAACCAGTGCGCCCGTAGACAACACAGCTGTGGAGTTTGAAAATTTTATTTTAAAAAAGGAAACCATATGTCACAGTGGTGTGCCATGTTGGTTGTGTAGTTTTCACCATGGTTGAAAAAAATTGCTTTTTTCACTTTTAGAACACATTTAGGGTTAAAAGCGTCTCACCAGGAATTCTGCATTTATCTTTAGTAGACTAAACTACTGAAACCCTGTCCTTACATGTCTCCCTATAGTCCTTCAGACAGCTGCAAGTTAGTCCAGAATGCTGCTGATACGTCCACACACGCTGACTTCACAACTGTCCTAATGTGAAGCTGAAATTCAGGTCTGAGTCCTGGACTACTCCCAGATGTGTAGCTTGGTTTAAGTTGTAAAACAAAAGTTAATGTATTTTCTGCATATAGCAGTAGTAATTAAAAAGGACATCTCTTGTTTGACAATAGGATTAATTTAGGATTAATTTTTTGACAGCCCTAATATATATATATATATTTGAGAATAAAATGTATTTTTGAGAGCTTTTTTCCCTTGGAAATGATTTTCCAAATGTCAGTTTATCTTTATTTATTCTATGACAAAATATTTTCTCTCAAAACCTTTTCTTGAGTCTCAAATAACATCAGTTTTTGCTATCAGTGTGAAAATTTTCTCTCTCCAATATATTCATTTTGCTTTCAAAATTATTTTCCCCTTTCAGATTGTTTTATTTATCTTGGATTAAATAAAAACACAAAATAAATCTACATACAATCCAGTCTTTTCCTATCCAATACGATACCTTGGCTGAGCGTATTGGCTGAAACCAATCAGATACTACTGTTGAAAGAATTAACCATCTTCCCAGAAATCAGGATTGACACAAACATTTAGTCTTGTTAAAAAGGTAACAAATGAACACAGATATAAATGTTGTAAATATGATTTACAGTACTCACAGATAAAGTGTACATTAGCAGCAAAAACAAACAACACTTACATGTAAAGTTTTCTGCAAACAGATATTTTAAAATGTATGATACTTATTACTTATTTTAAAAAAAAAAATCAGAAATGGCTGGACCGGAATGCCGGATCAGCCACATTCAGCTAATTCGTCAATATCAGAGCCGATATCCGATCCATATCAGTGCATCTCTAGTTAAAACATTCGGTCAGTTTATTTGAGCAGAATGCAACACAACACTGCAGTTAAAGTTAGTTTAAAACTGCAAGTCAGCCCTGCTGGTTGCAGAAAGCATCCCAAAAATTCCTTTAACTCACCCAGCGAATAAATCCTGAAGAGCATGCAGCGTGTAGAAATGGTGCTATCCAACCAAGGCTTTGTGCTGCATCACTGGTGAGAACCAAGTGCTGTGAACAGGTGATGTTGCATTTTAATTACAACCTTTGCCTAATGTTTGTAAAATACAAAACCAGTGTTCTGTTTGTCTGCCAGTTATTAGATAACACTCCGAGGTGCACATATACACAACACCCTAGCTTACTGTTTAGAATGCTTAATGAGTTGAGCATCACAAAAGACGTTGGGCACAAAAAGAACTGAGCTCCTACAATATCTAATTCCCAGACTCTTCCGCTCAGGGTATAATGTTCTTATTTACTGTGAATCTCCTTTGTTTGCTTGTTAAAAACAAAAGCAGGATGCGTACTTGCAGGTTTTAAAGGGTGTTACGTTGGGGGGACTTTAGTGTGATAGCTGTTACAGTGTGACAGCAGACATTTCAGGCGAGTACAAGCCACAGAATAAGAAGCATCAGCTTGTATCACAGCAGTGACTAGAGACAATGTTGCCACAGAAACTCTGGCAAAGAAACAGGAACTCAAACTCTGTCAGTGTAAATGATTGGGTCTAATCTTTGAAGCTGAAAATGACATTTTCCCCAGAAACCATATCAATGGAGATGAGTTTAAATGTTATGGGTGAACGGTCATGTAAAACAGTAGAGTAGCATTGCAGCAAGACTTTATGAGGCTTATGATGTTCAGCTATGCCGATGCTATCAGGAACCAGTTGACTGAATTTCACCGCAATGTTTCAGGCCTGCAGGTTTTACAAGGCAACATATTAAGATATTTCTAATAACATTGGTTAAAGTTAAATTGCAGTTTAGAAAAATGACTAAAATATTCTAATAGTGGATTGTGGTATGGCTGAAGTTACACATTTTTCTACTAGTTACATGAATGGACAGCTCCACCCCAACATGCACACACACAGCTAGAGTCAATAGACAAGTTTTAGCAAGTAAAACAAGTAATCCATCCTAAAATGAAATATAGGACCACAGCAAACCACCCATACACTATTTTCCAAAAAACACACATACTGTACTGCATACACTCCCAGATGCTTTCCCAATTGTCTCTGTGGTGCATTTTACAACCACTGGAAAATACAAAGTGTTTTACGCTTGAGCAAAGCTAATTATAATGCAAATATATGACAAGGCTGGTTCAACATTTGCCCATAGGTTGACAAGAACAAACGCGATATGGAGATTCTCCCTCATTCTGCTTCACCTAGAAAGCCAAGGGCAAATGGAAATGGTTTAGTGGGGCGGATCGGCCTCAACATAACCCTGGCAGGGAACTTTGGTCTCCTCTTTAATTAATGTGTGCCTGTGTTTTGGAATGTAAATATGCAGCTAAGCAGACAGACTGTGCAGTCAGGCGAAAAAGTGTGACCGCGGGAATATTGCATATATTTGACTGTCTATTAAAAATTGAATTTTCAGTCTTTTTGCACATGATATCACCGATTCTTCATCGAGCCTTGCAGTTTGTTAGGCGGTGACGAGTCCAGCATCGATCCACCAATGTATAATTCATTTATGGATCTCATATAGGAGCTAAAATGAGCCATCATCAGGCCTTGCCCTGCATAATTACTGTCACTGTCACTCAAGCTTCCTATGGCCAGACAAAATCACTGTACATCAGAACTACTGTAAAAAAATTTCAGTAACATTTAAAATAGTGGGTCTTTGATAACAGACTATTTCTTTTTTCTTTTAGTTTTCTTGTTTTTAAAGGCTTGTAGATCAATAAATATATACTCAGCCACTGCATTTTCACCTATTTTCAGCAGCAAATAAGCAAATGAAACTAAGAGTGGCTCAAGTCAGCTGATTATGATTTATAATATGTTTGGTGGTATTTTTAAAATGATCATCCTGTTGAAGAAATTACTGAAAGGATACAGAACAGGATTCATTTATTATGAATAAATCCGACTTGTAACTCCTTCTCAAATAGAACCATACAGATCCATTAACTTTACCCTGCTGAATAATAAGTGTCTATATTAACACCTAATACTGTATATATGTGGGTAACTATTGTTCCACTGGCCTTGGAAGTAAAGCAAAGTGACTGCTGGGGCCACTAAGCCACCATAACCTATTGCTATGATCACAGCTTGTTGCGCACTTCAACAATGGGTTAAATATTGGACAATAATGGACAATCCTACTTAGCATTTCAGGCATATTTAACACTTAAAAGGAGTAGTTCCGAATTTTTCACATGAGGCCTCCTTTTTGGCGAGGGACCCAACTGCAGTCACGATACGTCGCCATATATCCAATCCATGCCGGAAGTCCCAATGGGAAGTTTCTTCTTCATGTAACTTACTAAAATCTAACCCTAACCTTGACCCTTCTCCTAACCCTAACCACCTGAGTACACCTTATGCATCTGTTTGCAAGCTGCAGATAGATACTCTTAGCGGTGCTTAACTAACTTCCATTTGAGACTTCCTGTATGGATTGGATGTATGCCGGCGCCCTTATAGGTCATTGTAACTGCAGTTAGGTACTCTTGCATTTTTGAGTTAGCCAGGACACTAGGTACTTTCAACATATTTCATCCCGTTATTTTAGGTGCA
Source organism: Atherinomorus stipes (assembly GCA_023101725.1). Classification (NCBI taxonomy): domain Eukaryota; kingdom Metazoa; phylum Chordata; class Actinopteri; order Atheriniformes; family Atherinidae; genus Atherinomorus; species Atherinomorus stipes. Next base: position 17,082 of record JALJCO010002057.1, on the reverse strand, counting down.
GGCAGTCGCCAATACCAATGCCAGTGCAACTCAATGGAATTCCAGGCTAGCACGTCATTAAAGGCAGGGTGGATGATGTTTTCCAGGAGCATTTTTTACTATATTGCTTAAAGTCTTCTTCTTCACACCCTGATTGCAGACAATTAATTAAATGTTTTGATGCAAAAATTTAAAAAAATTAATCACCTGTGCAACATACAGGACTGGAACAAAATGAAATGAATTTCAATGGATGGGGTTGCAAACGGCACATGCTGATTGATTGTTATTTTTTATTTTTTCAAATTTAGCTTGCTCAAACCATTTTTCCAGGATCACCCTGCCTTTAAAATCTTATCCACTCCACAGAACACCCGAGGCAAATCAGTTACAATGCAAGACAATCTGTGTAATTGCTGGTCACTTGACTGTCGCTACAGCTTTTTAGAGATGAAAACTTACCCAATGAATAAAACTTATTTAGCAAATTCTGGATTTTGGTAAACTGAAGTTATTTTTATATCCATTTTACATCATTTATTACACCAAATCTAATGAGTCAGACACTTCATGTCCTGCAACAGTACCAAGGAAAGGTTTTTCTTTTTTAAAGCAGAACTCAGTAACTTCAGCTCGGGGCTCCCCCTAGTGGCGTCCTTTCACTGCCGTAAAGTTCGTATTCCCCTACACCCCCACAGCACACAGACAGCTTCTCTACCTGTCTTTCCTCTATTTTGATCCCTGGATATCCCTCTAAGCTTTTACTAGCCTGTTGATGCTACTTTGCTTCGTTGGTAGCAGCACCTCGTCTTCCTTTGCTCAAAGCAGAGTCCTGTGTCTCCTGCTGTGGGACATTTTACCCACGTTTTGCGGGTAAATATGCCGTGGATTATATTTTTTCACTGGTGTTGGCGGGCAGCAGGTAAGAATACAAACGTTTATTTACTTTATGCGGACATGACAAGTGATTATTGAGCCTGAAGCATTGATGCTTCACCCGGCGCCCAGCCAGCGCAAGCTACGTGAATCAGTTCTTCACTCTGATCCAGCAAAGAGTATGAGAGCCAGGAGCCGGTGTTTAGGTGGTGTGAAGCTAAAGAAATCTTGAGCCAATCAAGTTGATAAAACTGATTAAAAAATGATCCAGATAAAAGGCAATCCTCTGTATGACAATAAATAAAACTTCTTTTTTAAAAAAAAGTGTTTAAACTTTAAAAGAAAGTACACACCTAAAGTTTCCACAGCAGCACAAATTCTTATTCCTTAAAGAATAAAAAGTAAATTAAATCAATAAAGTGGACCAAACCCAAGATCAACAAAATATGAATTAGGCCATTACTTATTTACAAAAAGGAAAAACAATTGCAAGAGTAATAGTAATACTGGATGACAGTGAACTCATGGCCAGTCTGCTGATTTGACTGGTCTAACGGGCAGCTGGGCAGTCTAAGAGACATCTCCACTTGCTGGTCAGGAGCTAATCAGTCTGTACCTCTGAGGCTAGCTGAGTTAGCTAGCAGGACAAATATCAAACCGATTAAAACCTCTGTTTCACCTCCTCCCATCGTGCAAAACAAGCCTGCCGTCTTTTCTTTAACTTTTGTTGACACCACTTTAAGAAAAAAGCTCATAAAAGCTAGTCTGTGTTTTGCATGGGGAAGAAGCTTTTACGTACTTTGATGCAAGACTGTGCTGTCACAATATAATCAGTGTGTGGAGATAATAAAACAAAAAAGTGGTACATTTTGGAGATTTATGTGTAAAAAATTACTTTTTCTTGGGTTTTCAGAGCTCTGTCCCCAAAAAGATCTTGACTGGGTGCATTAACAAAGGAAAGAAATATAATCTGCACCGAGCTGCTGATTATTCTTCTTGATTGGTCAGCAGAAATCAAAATGAAAGCCGTGAGTCTTCTGTGTGTCAAAATGAGGCTGAATTATGGATGTTCAGTACCAAAGGCTTTTAATGGGCTGCAGCAAGAGCCAAATAAAAAGTGATCACATTTCACAAAGAGACTCTTGGAGTATTTAATATCTTTACAAAACACCAATGGTGGCCTTCAGAGGCAACTTATTTTCTAACTGAGGTGCCAGTTGATGTAGGGCAGTGGTTCTCAAACCTTTTTCAACAGAGTACCCCTTGTGAAATATATTTTTAGCCAAGTACCTCCTGTCTAATACAAAGGATTCTTGGTTGGAACGGTTTATTAAAGGCCCTGTACCTGATTTTATTTTAATCTCTTTCAGAGAAATGCTTTCTACACGGTATAATGTGTGTTAAAAGAGGTAATTTCATGAAAATAAATCACTCATTGATTGTGTATATGCACGAATCCAGGCCTTTTTAGTTTAGGTCTAAGGATGGCGTGACGCCCTCCTCATGCAAATGCGGTTCATTCTACATAAGTTTCGGTTTCCTATCAGCCACTCACAGCGTTTTCTAACGAGGAGCGCCCTCCTCTCTCGCGTGCATGGCAGCACTTGTAAACAGAACCACATGGCGTCTGCCGAAAGGAAAGTGGTGATACCTCAGCAAAACAGCCTGTAAGCATCAAAACTGAGGAAGAGAGAGGCTTGAAACGCAGGAGAGACCAAAGAAGGAATAAAGTTCGTGTTCTCGGTGGATTGTACTGAAGGTAGAGAGCAGATGGACGCCTCGGACTGAATGTTGCCTCGAAGTCCGCCTGGACAGGTATTTTTTTCAATAACTTTCTTCTCAGTAACATTTACGTCCTCGGGTGCTGGCGCTTCCTCCGCTGGTCTACCATATATAATAGTGATATTTACACCGTAACACGACAAAGCTTCACATCACCGCTTCTCGAAGTGGCCGGTTAGAAACTTTATCAGGCTGTCATGTTGTAATGTCGCCTATAACATCATAACTCGTCATAACTGTGCATCTGTTTACATAACTGTAGTTACGGTAAACTACCGGTTATGATAGAAAATGACATTTAGCTGATCCGCAGCCATTTACTGCAACCAAAATGGTAATTTCACTGGAAGATGCAAGTTTTCTCTGGAGAGTTTCTCGAGTGCACGAGTATGAAACGTGCACGTTATTTCGTGCATGTTGAGTGGGAGGAGAGAGAAAACGAGAGTAGGAACGTTTCTCACTGGGAGAAACAGTTAGGGGCGGGGCTTACAGTTCAAACTACACTGTTCACCTCGCTCACAGTTCACAAATGTGCAAAATCAGAAATAGCGCCTTTAAACTGGAACTGTGCAGAACAAAGTTAACTTTTAATGGTCTCTTTTGAACTATATAGACAGACTACAAAGATAATCAAGAACAAAGAACAAAGAATCAAGAATTTTTATCTTTTCAGTTGAATTTCTACTACCCTTCAACTATGACTCCATTCCTTGTGTTGTCAAGATGACAGTGATTGACAGGTGATGTTATTTGGCTTGTAGCAGGTTAGGTCAAACCGTGTTGGTATGTGGGAGACAGTTTGTTGTTATGATATTGAAATAGTGTGAAACTACAGTAAGTTTAAATTCAGTTTATGAAGAGCATTTACATTTATTCAAATCTTTATTAGATTAATTTCACAATCATTTATTTTTCATTAAAATATTTAACGTACCCCCTGGAATGCCTCAAAGTATCCACAGGGCACATGTACCCCCATTTTAGAAACAGTGATGTAGGCTTAAAAATTGATTTTACAGAAGAAAGTGTTGATAGTGTCAGATGCTTGGATAAAATAGAACAAGTAAACACACTTTGTGCATTTTACACTGTACAATACCACTAAAATATGTCTTTTTACCATACAGTATGGATGTAAATATGCTAAATCAGTTCTGCACAAGGAGTAATATTTGCTGAACAGCTGAAAAAACAAAAAAAAAAAAAAAACAATTGTACCATTCCTTATAAAACCCATTTATTTATCATGTAATAATACTGTAAAGACAGGAAGCTGGAAACCAATTAGTCACAGAAAATGACCCTACACAGTCAAAGTGAGGAGGTCAATCGCTCTGTGGGAGTATTCAAAGGCGCTAAATTAGCTCAGGGAAAAGAAAAATTAAAAGCACAGAGAAAGATGTTTTTACGAGTCAGCAAGTCCCCGAGCTTCAGCTCAGGACTCCAAGCCCATTTCAAGTAGCTCACTAATGAGGCCAAAGCTGCTATCCCATACCCAGCCCCTAAAAAAATACTTGCAAGCCAGCAGTGTTCAACTTTTTCTTTTATGGGCCTTTTGTACTCCTAGTGTACATCCCCCTTACCAATGTCCTCTTTTGTTCTAGCAAAAAAGGCGACTTTAACCAAGTTTTATGTGACACAACACTTTTTCTATCTTTTTTAAACATTTAAAGACCTCGAAATTTATGAACACAAACTACACACAAGCTAAAATACAGGGGTTAGACAATGAAACTGAAACACTTGGTTTTAGACCACAATAATTTATTAGTATGGTGTGGGGTCTCCTTCTGCAGCCAATACAGCGACAATTCGTCTTCGAAATGACATATACAAGTCCTGAACAGTGGTCAGAGGGATTTTAAGCCATACTACTGCAGGATAGTGGCCAGGTCACTATGTGATGCTGGTGGAGGAAAACGTTTCTTGACTAGCTCCTCCAAAACACCCCAAAGTGGCTCAATAATATTTAGATCTGGTGACTTTGCAGGCCATGGGAGATGTTCAACTTCACTTTCATGTTCATCAAACCAATCTTTCACCAGTCTTGCTGTGTGTATTGGTGCATTATCATCCTGATACACTGCACCGCCTTCATGATACAATGTTTGAACCATTGGATGCACATGGTCCTCCAGAATGGTTCGGTAGTCCTTGGCAGTGACATGCCCATCTAGCACAAGTATTGGGCCAAGTGAGTGCCATGATATGGCAGCCCAAACCATCACTGATCCACCCTCATGCTTCACTCTGGCCATGCAACAATCTGGGTGGTACGCTTCTTTGGGGCTTCTCTACACCAAAAACTCTCCCGGATGTGGGGAAAACAGTAAAGGTGGACTCTTCAGAGAACAATACATGTTTCACATTGTCCACAGCCCAAGATTTGTGCTCCTTGCACCATTGAAACTGACATTTGGCATTGGCATGAGTGACCAAAGGTTTGGCTTTAGCAGCCCGACCATGTATATTCACCCTGTGGAGCTCCCAATGGACAGTTCTGGTGGAAACAGGAGAGCTGAGGTGCACATTTAATTCTGCTGAAGATGAATGAAGATTGGCCACCAGGCTGGTCCAATTCAGCCATGAAACCTCCCACACTAAAATGGCAGGTGTTTCAGTTTCATTGTCTAACCCCTGTATATAATGCTATCTAAAAGTAAATGACACTGATTTACACCAAGGTGTGATGGATTCTTTCACTTCCCACATTGTAGCTCTCAGACTTGCAATATTTAATTTGGACGAACAGTGATCATATAGTACCACCCTAGCAAATTGAAAAATATCAACAAGTAACCAAAGAGATTATTTAAGAAAGTTAATGCAAGTTGATTTTACAAAACTCAAAATTAAGTTTGTCATTGGTGTCTATGGTGTGAGTTAGTGGAATGGTGTTCTGAGATGTGCATTTTGTTTTTGTTTGTTTTTTCACCTAAAATACTGAAAAATAGATTTGCTCACTTTGTATAAATCACAACAAATATGATGCATGGCCAAAAAAAAGTCACCACCAAAAAAAAAGGTCATATACTAATAATTTGTTGGACTGCCTTTAGCTTTGATTACGGCACACATTAGCTGTGGCATTGTTTTGAGAAGCTTCTGCAATGTCTCGAAATGTATTTCCATCCAGTATCACATACATTTTTCTCTAAGATCTTGCACTGATGATGGTAGAGGCTGACCACTGCACAGGGCCTTCTCCAGCACATCCCAAAGATTCTCAATGGTATTAAGGTCTGGACCCTGTGGTGGCCAATCCATGTGTGAAAATGATGTCCTATGCTCCCTGCCAGTCTTTCACCATTTGAGCCCGATGAATTCTGGCATTGTCATCTTAGAATATGCCCGTGCCATCAGGGAAAAAACATCCATTAATGGAATAACCTGGTCATTCAGTATATTCAGGTAGTCAGCTGACCTCATTCTTTGAGAACATACTGTTGCTGACCCTAGACCTGAATCTACTGTAGACCTGAGCAACTTCAGCAATCCCAGATCAAAACACTGTACAGGCTTGTACAGTAGGCACAAGGCATGATGGCTGCATCACTTCATCTGCCTTTCTGGCCACATTTCTGCCTCAAAGATGATGGGTCCCCACTATCCTTCCAGTTTTTATTATTGTGTTTTACAGTACTGAACCCAGTTTTAGTAGTTTCTGTAATCTCCTTATGTTTTTTTTTCCATTGCAGCTGCACAGGGCATGGTACAGCACAGTACAGTACCACACGCTAAAGACGACCAGGACAGTTTTTGTTTCCATACAGGAGAAGCCGTAGTCTACTACCTGTAAGTGGGTGGAGTTGGTGCAGTCAAGACTGCCGTGACATCACTGCCGTGCCACGCAGTGGTCAGTTAAGTAAAATCAACAATGGAGGCATTGGATGATATTGAGGTGTTACTGCTGTTGTTTTTCTCTGTGGCGTGTAGTCACCGAAAACAGATCCAGATACTTTTAGAAGAGGCGAGGTAAAACACGTATGACGCATATGACGACCATTTCCTTTAACCAATCAGTGGTCAGCCGTCAGTTACATCACGTTTTGTGTAGGTCCAGAAGAGTTAGAGCTAGCTCTGAAACGGGTGCGGAAAATCGTAATGGCTGATGCGGGTTTTCCCAGAGGTAACACAAATAAAGCGTGCCGTGCCGTGTGGAAGGGTTATGAAAATGTGCAGTGGAAAAGGCCCATTGGATGTTTTCTCTGCTTGATACATGCCAATGATTTGACCCTTCTCAGACAGACTACCATCTTTTTCATGACCACGGGATGTGTCTCTCCACATGGTTGTTTAGGAAATGACAAGCAACTCAATGTAACAGTTATCACTGGTAATCACATTTTATTCAAAAAGCATTTTCCAAAGTAAACGAATGTGTCAAGGTACGCAACGGAGGGCCCGGGCGGGATTTGATGCCAAGACTCCCGGGTGAAAGTCATACGCGCTGACCATTCAGCCAAAGGGACATCCCTGTGGCCAAGGCGCATGATCTATCAGAGGCATAGTGACAGGACCCCACACTGTCACATCTCTCCCCACAAGAATGTCTTAATGGCAGCAATTAGGCTTCCCCCAATTTTGAATCCACAGACTGTTTACCAGCATTGCACATGGATTCTGCTGACAACGCCAGAATGTGGCAAGGTATGCAATGGAGGGCCCAGGCAGGATTTGATCCCCAGACTCCCGAGTGAGAGTCATGCACGCTGACCATTCAGCCAAAAGGACATCCCTGTGGCCAAGTAGCCATGGTCTATCGGAGGCATAGTGACAGGCACACTGTCACACTAAGAAATGTTTTTCACCACAAACAGCGGCGTCCAGAATGCACTGATATAAAACACAGACTTCTCTGTTTCTAAAGAGAGAAGAGTTGCATTTGGTGGATTATTTATTTGTTGTAAAAATTCTTTCTTAGCAAGCCTAAAGGCACATTTGTGAGGCAGATGCATTTGTCAGATGAGCAGCAGATTTCAGCATATTGGTTAAAAAATTCACCAAATCTTTTCTGTCAATGCCAAACAGCTTATTGACTCTTCTAACCATGAAGAAATAAGACATACTGTATCAACAAGTTACTGATTTATTCATTGAAAATATCTTAACCGTTGGGGACTGAACTCTATCTTCCAAGACAACAACGCTCCTCCATATTTTGGAAGAATAGATGATGGAATGACCCGCCTGCAGTCCTGACCTCACAACACAACCACACTGGCTGACTTGTGATAAGAGCTGGTTTAAGAATGGAATGCCATTCCTAGTGATGTTATAATCGAGCCTTTCTGCTCAACTCTGTCTCGATCCTCTGAACCAGGAGTCTTGCAAGGATTGTGTTGAGGGTTGTGCCAGCATGCCGAAAGTCATGCGACCACACCAACTGAGGCCTTGTTATGTCATCCCTGCATGTCAAGCAGAAATGTTAAAGGGGTTTGGCTTATCAGTACGTTACGCTTTAAAATGGGTTCCAATCACTTGGGAATGAAATGACGAATACTTTATTTATCCCAAATGGAAATTTCAACATATTAGCAACAGAAGAAACAATAACCAAAGGCAAAAAAGAGCAGCAGGAGGAGGAGGTGCCAGGCTGTTGTGGCCATGTATGCTTTCCCCACCAACGCTCACAATGAGCTGTTTGACATTTACAGAGAAGATAAAGCAAAGTTTCAATGGGCACAACTTACACACTAAATTCTGCTGCTCATCCCACAAATGCTTTTTTCCTGATAAATGTGATTCCATTTAAAAGGTAAATGAACAGACTTTACAAGGGTATAAAATTTTTAACCAAGAAGCATTGCTGCATCAAAGAAATAATCCCCAAACACAAATTTCATTACTTTTATTCCCAGGTTTATCAAATTTGGTTGACTTTTCAGAATAAAAAAAAGTCCAGCTGCACAATTTAAACATTTTGTGGCTCAGTGAGAAGGTTTAAAAGTCATTAAAAACTAATACAACAAGGCATGGACAGAGCGGTAAATAATGAGTTCTTTGTGGACAATAGAAAGGTATCAAAAGTAAGATAACCCGGAGTTTTAAAACTTCATTGCTATCCTTCAAACCTTCATCCTTCCAAAATTTTCCAGCATGCATCAGACCCAATGAGCTGAATAACATATTTTGCAACACTCATTGCAAAGGGGGACAATTTAATATCTTATAGCTACCTTATTGGTTTTAGACACAGCTAATATGCGGCAGCAGCAAGAGTGCATCTAATAATAACAGAGCCTAAAAATACACAGGTAAATCTCTCCTCGCTAACCACAGGGACCTGGTTTCACCGTCCACCGAGGGAGCTTGCCGACTAATGAAGTTGGGAAGCTTAGAGCAATTAGACACATCAAAGCTCGAATCTGAAAATTAATTAGGCTCTCCTCTCTTTCGGAAGGAGCATCCGCTCATGCGGCAGCTAATTAGCATACTGCCATCAAAACATGCAGGTGCCTGAGTTGTTGCTGCTAACACCACTATGGGAGATGTGGGCTTATTTTTTGTATTCATTTTAGGGTGGGAACAATTAAAAGAGGTAAATTATCAAAGCAGACAAAACAGGAGCCCGTCAGAAAGTGGATGAAGGTGACATTTGTAAAAAATCTCACATGCCTCCTCTTGTTTTTTAGTCATACTCTCGACAGCACTGAAAATGCAAATGCACTGTGGAGGTCTTGGTTTGCCTTGAAGTACTAAGCAGGGGTATTTGGAGTCTGGTTCGGTTGCATTCACTTGCAGACAATGCAGAATACAAAATCCCAGTTAGGGGAAACCTGTGTATTAAAAGCGTGGGTGTGTCGCATCAAAGGGTGTTTAGGGTCTTTTGTCAACTTTTAATGTCAAAAGAAGCGCTGACATGGGCTGAACTCGGCAGCCATTTTCAGAACTTCATTAGCCACCCGGATACAGTTTTTGCTGTGTGAAGTCACATCAAAGCCTGGGCAATCACATGCTCATTCGCGCTAATGAAGAGCTCCTTCAAACGCAAGCGCTCATTATTAACAACACCTGATTTTTAAATGTGACGTGTATTATGTAAATTCCCCCTATCTTCTTCTTCTTCTTCTTTCTTTTTTTTCTCTCTTGTGTCCGTGCAGGTAAAAGAATCAATTCCAGCTACTGAGAAAATGAAGTATTATTGAATATTTTCCACCCTATTCTTTTTTCCTAGCAGCCCTTTTATGGTGACATAAGAGGTAAAATTATATATAACTTCTCATTGATCTGTTATGTGACAGTAATCAGGGCTTTTTAACCTGTTTCCTGATGATAATATATTAATCATTCCCCTCTGCCACTCTGCTGTGAAAACGAATGTATCCCAGTATGTTTTCCCTTTCGGCTGCACTTTGATTAATGAGCCTAGTTTATTCAGTGCTGTTCCGCTCCGACAAGGAAAATGAATCCCAATAAAGTTGCTAAAGTTCTCAAACTAGCCCTGTCCATCAATGCAGCACAAGTTGATTGCAGCGAGTTTTGCGGATGTCACTGTCAAGCAGAATCAAGCAGACGCAGACAGAGAGCATTCACACAGTAAAGATAATCTCTGTGAAGTGATAATGATTCAAATTCGCAACAGGAACCGAGACGCGACTCGAGCATTACAAGTCAACACAGTGGAGGCCCTCAGGAAAACAAAGTTCAGAGTCAGGGTGGGAGATAAATCCCAGCTGTAGACAAAGCCTATATTTCTGTGTCCCTGCAGTTTTGCTCTAATCTGTCTCTCTCAGCCCTGTAAGCTATTAAAGGCCAGACAAAGGCAGTCCAGAGTTAAGCACCCTGTGGGGAGATCTTATTTACAGTGTAACTGCCACTTTGACTGCCTGCCACCTCCGTCTTGCTCCTGTGCTTCCTTGTTTTTCCCCTCCGTCTACAATTTTTTCCCCCTCTCCCTCTCCTCTCATTCTTTCACACTTCCATCTGCTGCTGCGGGCTTTTAATCTCAAGCAGCTGAAATTCCATCTTTCAGCTCGGCTCGCCAGTTTGAAAGGCTTTGTGTTCAACTTCTTGTTTCTGACTTGGCGTTTAATGGAACTATTGTTCAGTTTGAGGCATATCCCATTAGCCGAGGACCAGAGTGGAGAGAAACATAAGTAATAGGGGGCCGCTCTGGCCATTTCTTTCAGTCTCACCACCATTAAGATGGCATTTTCTTTCAACTATGTCTTCACAACATGCAGCAACAAGTTGAGATGTGGTGCAACTTGACTGGAAGCTGTTAAATCTGATGTTTGCCATAGTTTCAGCGCTCTTTCTGTCATCAATTATACTTTATGTCATGTTGGAAATGCTCCCTATAAGCCCTACACTTTAAGACATAGTACATATGTGCAAGAAAAATAGTTTAAACCAGGGCCAGAAGGAAAAAAGGAAAAAAAAATCAATGTTGTGACACTCAGCTTTTCTCCAATCTGTCAGCAAGAAAATATACCCGGGGAAGAATTCATCATTTGCATAGTATAGTACCTTAAAACAGCCTGACACAAGTAATAAAAATGTATTAGCTCAGGACATGTGGAGGGGGTGTATGTTGTGCTGAGTGTGTTGCCTCAGAGTGCTGAATAAGCTCAGACTACAAAAATTCCTCCAGGGTTCACGACATGATTCTACCAGGAACTGATCTTATAATTGTGAGACCGACACCTCGTGTGTGGTGTTACTGCCAACACAACTCCCACCCAGACACCCGGTGCTTCGCTAGCCGCACATTGTTTTGCTGCTGTTCTGCCTTAGGCTGCCGACTCTCTGTTGGTAAACCCTCCTGTTCAAGAACTGCTGAAAAAAACTAAAGGTTGTCATTGGAAAATGGTGTTATGGTAGCAGCACTGACAGGTGAGTGCTTGGGAAGAAAGTGTTTGTGTTGTTTAGTGTCAACCTAAGCTGTTCCCACAGGCAATGCTGCTGCAACAAAGGAAACAATAATCACCACTTATGCCTGGCCCTACAACGTGCTTATTATCAGTGGATTTAAATATGACAATTAGCATTCAGGCCAGCTATTTGGACTACAGCCCAAGCAGAAATGTTCATTATTTTTTCATTTTCAGATTTATCCCAGCAATAATTAAGATGTTTCTTGCCACACCTATTTAAGGAGAACATCCTTAGCATGAATTATTAAAAATGTTTATTTTATTCTGAATACTTTTGTCACAGGTAGAAAAGTAGAAACTCAAAGCACCAGGTCATTAGCAGAAATAGAAATTTCCTAACAATGTGAGTGACAGACTTTAACACAGATTTCAGGTATGAGACTTGCTCGAACTTGCATAGTCAAATGAGTATATTTCTGCCATCGTGAGATATATTTAATCAAATATTGTTGGAGTTATGATAAAAAGAGCACTTATGAGGTTTTGTTTTCTCTGTAAATATCAATATATGAAGAGTAAATAAAGATGGCACAGGGCACAAATGAAAAAACCTTTCAGGCTTGCCTAAAAAAAAAAAAAAGTAGCACAAGAATAAAATATAATATCGCACTGAAATGATGCAGCTGTCGCTCTAAACTTCTAAATATGAATTCTATCTCTGCAAAATAGAACAAAATTAGAGATTTCAGTGGAAACAGATTAGACGAAATTTCTCAAATGACCAATTTTTTTCACAGTTTGTTACAATCTGCGCTCAATGTCCCTTCAATTTAAGGATTTCAAAGTTGAAAAGGTTTAAAAGTGCCTCATCTTTATATCTAAAAATGAATAAAAGATATAGTCTAAATATTGAAGTGTAAACAGTCAAAGCATTTTCTCAAAATAAAAAAAGAAAGAAAGAAAATTTTATACCCGAGAGGAACAAAAGGTCCTGATTTTATGGAATGACAAAAGGACACAAATGACAGCAAGTTAGCTAGCAAGATTCACCACATGTGCAGGACAGGCAGCTCAGGTAAGTATGCACAGGCCAAGCAGAAGCCTCCAAAGCTCTGCTAAGACTCCAATCTATGCCACAAATGAACTGCTAAGCTATTCACCCTATTCAGGAAGTCAGGATGGGTGCCGCCATTTTGGCCTACAACTTCCGGTTAGTTAGTGTTGCGGTAGTCTACCACTGCCTCTGCAGCTCCGCAGATGAGCTACATGAATAGATTTAATGCTATTTAATGCTATAAGTGTTAAAACATGAGCAGCATTCACTGCTTTGTCTGCGGGTGCCATGACAACTGGAAGGAGAGAATCTGACACTTTATTTCGATTCCATCACAATTTCTGCCCCGACAGCTAACGGTGCTAGCCTCAGCTGCTAACAGTAGTAGCTGCTCTCTAGTGGTGGACACTAAACCTTTATTCTTTATTCACGGTCTATGCTCAAAGAGCAACTTTAACAATCAGTTCAGCGTCTGTCTTTTGTAGGATTTTAGCTTTCAGATAAGGCATAAAATGATTATATTTACAAAAATGTCCTTAAAACAACTTAGGCTTCTAACTGCCCTAATATAGCTAACTTAGCATAAGTTAGCTATATTAGCAAACAACAGCACAGAGAATCGGCTCAAAGGGATTATGGCGACCTGGCAGCATAATAATTGTAGTGATAATAAAGTCCCGTTTTGTTCAAATAAACATACCCTCCATCCAGGTATTAGCCGACACAGTGAAAAGGGTCAATATCGCAGCTGCGTGGCTGTAGGACCGTCCCATTCATGCGATACTGGAGCATCAGGGTGTCTGGCTGGACTTGGGCTGACACCGACTTTCAGAAGAATATGTTCTTGTTCTTCATGCAACAGATCATGGCCGACTTTTACTCCATTGAAATTATTTTGTTTTTATTTTCAGTAAAATCAGATGGTGTTTTTCACTGTGGTCTGTTATATCTGCTGCCATAGCACCCGGAAATCAGCTGATCACTTCGCTCTCACTTAATTCCTGCCACGGCTCACGGCTGCCTGCTTGGTGACTTACCCCCCCCCCCCCCCCCCCCCCCCCCCCCCCCCCCCCCCCCCCCCCCCCCCCCCCCCCCCCCCCCCCCCCCCCCCCCCCCCCCCCCTCTGTGGAGAGATCTGATTCCCTCAGTACATCTGATCTGAAAGAGTACGGGATGATTATGAGTCGAGCTGAGTATGTGCTGATTAAGGATGGTTCTGCTGGGTGGAGCTTTCATGGATGGATTTTCATAAGAAAGGGCGAGTTAATACAGCCACCGAACACATTCAGCAAATGGTAGATCTAGTTGGCTACCAACAGTTTTCAGGGAAACAGGACTGTAGTTAATGTCATCTTCACACTCTGTTATGAGAACTGGGTGAACCAGACATGTTTTCTTGGAGCTTTCCAGTCAGGTTTTCGATTCTTCCAATGTAATGTTTTCCATTGAACAATATTGAGAACACGCCTCACTGGAAGTGCTAAGCCAATGCGGACATGCCTTGGACATGAAAAAGTGGGCGGGGCTGAATAAGGTGAATAGCAGAAGTACAGTACAGAGGTTCATGGCCTTGTACAAAAAAAACATCCATTTCATATAACAGGTGAGACCCTGGGGTAAAACCCCAATTTAAGTTTCAAGTGCCAACAAGTTCTCAATCAGATCAATCAATCCATTTGACAAAATGGCAGTCTGAGAGAGTTTTTACAGGGTAAACTAAAGAAGTCTGATTTAAAGTAATGCTGTCAATTAATATTTGACATTTTTTCAAGTTAACTAGCATGTTTGCTACATGCTAGCTATCCTTATAATTGTAATTAGATGAGCTGAGCAGATATACTCTGTGAACTGATCATTTTTCAAACCACTGAAAAATTAGATCAAGGTTGTCTTACGTAACATATTTCCTGTATCTGGAAACCAGGCAAACCCATTATAACTGCAATCATAACAAAACCACAAACACACTGATATTAGAAGTCGCCTGTTGAGTCTGGCAGTTTCCTGCAGCCAAGAGTCTCTTGTCACAGAAACACATCTTTTCTCGTCAGATTCAATAAATGCTATCAGAGCTATAAATCAGTTTCTAAACAGTCTCCAGTAGGTTTGTTATATCAGGTTAGCCTTTAAAAATGCCTCACTGGCAATCTGTGATCTCTGTTCATGATGTAGTCTCTATTTTCCATAAATTCTCCAGTAAATCAACATAATATCAATCAATCGCTGCATAAAAATCAGCTAACCTTTTATTTTAAAAGTCAATATAAATAACCAAATACAAAGCAAAGAAACAAAAGATAGCTGCTTTCATTGATCTGTTCAGTATGTATAATCAAGACTTAAATGATCTTGGTATACGTCTGAGTATATAACAGACAAAAGCTGCTGTTTATGATCTGCGATGTCAATGTGTTCAGTTTGTCACTCCATAAACCACAGACACTCTGCTAAGAAAAGACTTTTAAATCATCCATGCATTGTTATAACCACTTCTTCCTGTTCAGGGTCTTCATTGGTTGAAAGGAGGGTAGACCCTGGGCAGGTTGTGAGTTCATCCCAGAGTGAACATTGAGTGGTACACACACACACACATTCAAACTAACAGTAAATTTAGAATCACTATGGACTGTAGAAGGTTACTGTGTTCAAGTACATGTCCTTTTGAGCTTCAGCCAGCCAGCCATGCTAGTAACTAAGGTAAATTAGAAACAGGAGGCCAAAGTGAAATAATTTATGAAATACATTTTTCATTGTGCAATGGTGGGTATGAGTTTGGAGACAGTACCCTTGAAGGGAAGACAAAAGACTGGAGGTACCAAAGTCTGATATGTTGATGTTCTCTTTGGGAGCCAATAGGATGGACAGGATTGGAAAGAGTACATCAGAAGGAGAGCACATGTTCCATGTTTTAGAGACAGTCAGTGAGGCCAGACTATGATGGTCCGGACATGTAGAGAAGGGGGTTGATGAAAATAACAGTAGACATCTGCTCAAGTTTGACAATGCAGGAGGCCAGGAGGAAGACGGAAGAGGTGATTGATAGATGAAGTGAAAGAGGAAGCAAAGCCAGAAGATGCAGAGGACCAAGGTTACAGTAAAGGCAGATGATCTGTGGAGGTGACTCCTGATGGGAACAAATGAAAAGGAAAAGAAGACTTTTGAATATACAATCTAGGTGTGTGTGTGTGTGTGTGTGTGTGTGTGTGTTTCAGTTTTTTTTTTTTGTTGTTGTTGTTTTGTTTGTTTGTTTGTTTGTTTTTTGGGGGGGGGGGGTCTGATCACCTCATACATGTTTTGTGTTGTTTTAGATCAAGAACAACAAGAGATGAAATTTCTATTCACTAATTACTGTTTTAGATAAAATAAAAATGGTGAAGATAAAGAATTCTGCCAAGCTAAAAGAGATGTCCACCTTTTTGCAGTAGAACTAAGACTTTTTTCTAAAATAGTAAAAAGCAGTACAACGGTGAGAGAAACTGCTAAGTAGCAGCCCACCGCTCTCTGGTACTACTGTACAGAGATGGGTAAAATGCAGAACCCTAATCCCCCCTCCACACACACACGCACACACCCACCCACACACATTTTGTCCAACAGCTATGGTGTAATTTGTCTGAAATACAGAAAAGCGGGATGCAGAAAGTTGTCATTTTTCGCTTTACACCGGCCCAAACTTCAACAACATTAAATGGAACTTTTTTGGGAGCAGTAAAGGCAAAGAAGAAGTACAAAAAACCTATATAACACATCATGAAAATGAATTGAAAAACACTTTATTTATCCCAGAAGGGAAATTCAATATTGTAAAAGCTCACTCTTTTTTTTTTTTTTTTTTTTTAACAATATAACATATATATATATATAAAATAGTAATAAGACAAAAACAAGAAACAGTCGGTCAGTCTTGTTCGTCAGGGGGATGGCTGCTGGCAGGAATGAATTTCTGTATCTCTCCGTTCTACAGCCAATCTGACATACGGAACACACAGTTGATTCTTCATCGTGTTGTGGAGAGGATGGGAAGAGTCCTCCATCATCTTCATCAGCTTGTGCAGCATTCTTTTTGAACGATCAGCTCCAGCGGCTCCAGAGTTCTCCCCAGCACAGAACCAGCTTTCTTGATCAGCTTGTTTAGTTTCTTCAAGTCTCTGGTTCTGATGCTGCTGCCTCAGCAGATGCTGCAAAGCTGATTGCACTTTCCACAACAGACTTGTAGAAGATCTGCAACATCTTGGTGCAGACGTTGAATGATCTCAGCTTCCTTAAGACGTAGAGTCTGCTCTGACCTTTCTTGTAGATGTAGTCAGTGTTGCATTTCCAGTCAAGTCTGTTGTCCAGTTGAACTCCAGGTATTTGTATTTTTCCACCTCCACCACCTCCTCTCCCAGGATGTAGACAGGACTATGCTGCTTATTCTTGCTCCTTCTGAAGTCAACAATCATCTCTTTAGTCTTGCTGGTATTTAAGATGAGGGTGATTGTTACTACACCATTTCACAAACTGACTGACCAGTTCCCTGTACCTGGCTTCTTGTCCATCACTGATACACCCCACAACTGCAGAGTCATCAGA